>VXBJ01006813.1:54132-75228 GCA_013400055.1 Nycticryphes semicollaris
GGGTGGTCTCTCCCGGTGCCCTGCGGTCGGCGGCCATGCCCGAGGGCCCGGAGCTACACCTGGCCGGTCGCTACATCAACGAGGCTTGCGGCGAGGTGGTGTTCTCGGGCGGCGTGGAGCGGTCGGCGGTGAGCAAAAACCCGGAGGTGCCTTTCTGCAGCGAGGCCTACCGCATCTCGGCCACCTCCCGGGGCAAGGAGCTGCGGCTGACGCTGGCCCCGCTGGGCTCCGGAGAGCCCCAGTACCTCGTCTTTCGCTTCGGCATGTCGGGGTCGTTCCGGCTGTGCCCTGCTGCCCAGCTCCCCCGCCATGCCCACCTCCGTTTCCTCACCCGGGAGAACCCCCCGCGCGCCCTCTGCTTCGTCGACACTCGCCGCTTCGGCTCATGGCGTTTGGGGGACGCCTGGCAGCCAGACCGTGGGCCCTGTGTCCTCTCCGAGTACCAGGCCTTCAGGTGAGCACCCTGCCAGCCACAGCCCTGCCCTAGGGAAGGCTGTCCCCCCTTAGCCCCACCACAACCACTTTGTTTTGGCTGCTTTCACTGCAGGGCAGAAGAACAGCCGTGCCCAGGCAGACCTGCCTGATGATCCGCGCTCTGTTGCAGGGAGAACGTGCTGAAGAACCTGGAGGACAAGGCGTTTGACAAGCCCATCTGCGAGGCCCTCTTAAACCAGAAGTTTTTCAATGGAATTGGGAATTACCTCCGTGCTGAGATCCTGTACAGGTAAGGTGGGGTGAGCACCCACTGAGCTTCAGTGGAGGTTTGGTCTCCTAAGAGTTTGCCAGAGCTTGATAGCTCCTTGGCTAATCCTCCTTGCCTGACAGACACAGGCAAGGGCCAGAACCAAGAGTTACAGCTTGTTGTATAACAAATGGGCTCTCTCAGGTCAAAGATCCCTCCCTTTGAAAAGGCTCGGACCGTGCTGGAGGCCCTGAAGGATCAGGAGCAGGCAAGGAGGAAGAAGGTGAGGAGTACCTGGTGCTTTCACAGACTCAGAAAAGGGCAGGTTACCAGACAGATCTGTTTGCCTGTGGCCTTGTGGAATGTCTCGGCAGTTCTCTGGGCTCTTGGAAGCCTCTTGCCTTGCATGCAGGGACCCAGACCGAGCTGACAAGTGTTTTTGATTTCAGTTTGGGCTCAGCAGTGGTGGAGATGGCTCAGTTTGCTTCCAGCCCCCAGACTTGCCTCAGCCCGGCTGCTCTTCTCTGGCTCTACTTTCAGCTTGGCTGAGCACAAAGCTTCGGTTTGGGTCTGCTGTTTTGGGCTCTTTCCAGCCCAGGGTTTGGGGACTGTTTTCAGTTCGTGTTTGTTTCCTCACTCTGATGGGGCAGAACACGGGTCGTGAGCCCCTTGCAGAGCTCAGACAGCCTCTGCCAGTACCGCTGTCGGGAGGTATTTGCTTCTCTGTGTCTTTCCCAACCTGACAGGCAAGCATTTTCCCATCACAGCTATAACAGCGTGCCGCCTGGGATCCTTCTCCTCCAGCATTTTACTGTCATAAACTGCCATAAACACCCGTGCCTGAGCACGTCTGCCCCTCCAGTGGAGCAGCAAATGAGGTGCAGCAGTTCTGTAACCTCACGTTCCTTCGCACGTGGCCCAGCTGATGAGCTGTGACAGCTCCCTGGGCACATGCCCGTGTGATGCACCAGCGCTCGGAGGCACAAGGGCTTCACCCATCTCTCGAGTGTATTTTGGGGTGAGCAAAGAGGAAGGGGTGAGGGAAACAAACTCTCTGGGGAAGGCTACAGTAGAGCCCACAGCTGATCTCACAGCCTCAGGGGGGAGAGAGAAGGTCGCTCTTTGAAAAGAGGCTGAAAACAAAATGCGTGACCTGAGGGCTGTTTTTACAAGCTGTGGGTGTTCCTTTGTGCCAGCCCTCTCCCCTGTCTTTTCTAGCTGCAGGGAATGTACCAACACCAAGTTTGCAGCCTCGGTTTTGGGGCTGGGGGGTAAGCACTGGTAGAGCACTGGGTGGAGTGGGGAACTGTTGGGGAGGAGATACCCTGAGGCAGCTGGTGGGTGACATCTCTCCCTCTCTCCCCCACCCCCACCTGCAGAATTCTTCCCTGACGCTGAGCAAGAAGCTGAAGTGGATGCGGGAGAACCCGGATCTCCTGGAGCTGTGCCACACTGTGCCCATGGAGGTCATCTCGGCGGGTGAGGACAGGGCGATGAGGGACAGGGATAGCTGGGAGTGGTGGGGAGGCCTCGTCTTTGCTTTCTCAGCNCCTTTCCTTCTCTCCCTTCCCAGAAAAAAAGCTCTTTGACCCAGATGACTCCGATAACTACGCTGCTTTCAAGAACTGGTTGCAGTGTTATTTGGTGCCTGGCATGAGCTCCCTGCGTGACCGTAATGGCAGGACCATATGGTTCCAGGTAGGAGTCTGGGGTCACTTTCTGGGGCTGGGTACCCCCCAACCACTCTTCCAAGGGGACACCAGCCTGTTTTCTGCTTCCCGAGACTCCCCCCCGCCTGCAGCATTTTGCTTTGTTGCTGGGGGCCTCCCTCTCCACCAGACTGCTTGTGACCGCTGGCCGTGGGAGATGACAAGGACCCTCTGCGTGGTGGCACCTGGCTGAGGGATGATGGGCAGTCTGGAGCAGAGAGGGCACTGTCCCGTGCCCAGTGTTTGGTGGGGCCTTGCAGACGGAGCAGGGGCTGATGGCAGAGTCCCTGAGGCACAGGGCAGGCAGAGCAAGGCCTACTCCTCTGGCTTCCCAGGGAAACGTGGCCATTTCCCTATCGCTGTCTTGGCTGTGGTGGGGGGAGAAGGGGGCACGGATTCTGCTGCCGCTACTTGCAGAATGACTGTGCCTCAGTCACCCCTCTGTCACCTTCCTTGCAGGGAGAGCCTGGCCCCATGGCTCCCAAAGGTGAGTCTCTTCTCTCCTCCCCATGGGACTTGCTCTTGCTCCGAGAAGGCCGGAGCCTGGGACGCCCTACGCTCGCAGCACAGCGCTGAGGCAAAGGCAGGAGCAAAGCCCCTCTCCCTGGGGGGCTGATGAGCCTGTGATGGTTGGTGGCACTTTGGGACAGCCTGCTCTCCCCAGGGCTTCCTGCCAGCACACCAACCTGCCTGGGCACAGCCGTTGCACCTACAGGATGGTTCTCCAGGCCTGTGCCGACCTCTCCTTCCTCACCTGCCTGGCTGAGAGCCACAGGGTGTGCTCCCCCCGGGGCTGCGAGCCTGAACCAAGCAGTGTTTTGGCAGGGGTGGGGGAGAGGAGCCCCCTCAAACCCTTCCTCCACCCCAGTGGCCAATTCCTCAGTGCTCAGCTCATGCATTACCCATGACGGCTTCCCTGAAAGGTCACCGTGCCACAGCTTGTCCCCGAGGGGAAGGTGCTCTCTGTCCCATCTCCTTCTGGCCCCGTCTAACCTGGGTACATCTTCCCACACAGGGCAAGCGTCCCCCAAGAAACGCATTCGACTGAAGGCAGATCCCGAGGCTCCAACCCCCAAGGTAAAGAAGCTTTGATGTGGTTTTTTTTGTAGTTCTGGCTGGGTCTGGAGGCCCTCCTGTACCCCCTGCCCTGCTCAGGCTGCTCCCAAATTCTTGGTGGGGCTCTTAACCTGGAGTTTCTCATCAGCCGGTGGTCCTAAGCATGTTTCTGCTGTTAAGCTCTGGCTCTGATGTCCACCTAGGTCACCCCACGTGCCTCGAAACGGCAGCCTAAAGCTGCAGCAAAGCCCCTGGAGCTGGCTGCAGAGGAGGAGGAGGAGGTGGTTGAAGGGCTGAGGAAGGGCCGTGCTCGCCGGAGGAGGAAAGCAACCATTGCTCCAGCCTTGCCTGAGCCTGAGGTGCCCCTCAAAGCCAGAAGAAGTCGCCGGACGACTGCAGGCAGGGGCAGAGGTGAGGCTGGCAGTCCCTGTGGCTTTCAAACACGCAGGTGGGGGTTGTGGGAGCACTCCCCTGGTGTCAGGGGGGACCCAGGGTGTGCCAAGGGGCAGGAGAGGGCCCAGCAGGGGCAGAACCAGGCACCTCCTCATCCTCTGACGTCTCATTTTCTTCTCCATCTTGTAGGCACAGCCCCTGCCGTGTGAGTGCCACACGCTGCCCTCCTCCCGAGGGGCATTTTAACAGTCACAGGAGGAGCCTGGGAAGAAATGGGGCTGGCTCTGTCCCAGTGCTCATCCCCGCTTGCTGCTGCTGCGTCCTGCCAGGGTGGGAAGGAGAAGCTGGATTTGGTGACGGGGCTGATTTATCCAGTGTCCTCCTGCTGTCCCTAGGCATTTTGAAGGGAGATAAGGGCCACGGACCCTTCCCTCTGCCTAAAAGTGGATTTCCCCCCAGCTCCTTTCTCTCTTCCCTTTCTGCCTGCTGCCTGCATCGCGGAGAAGGCTGTGGTTTTACTTGACTAATAAAGTATTTTGTGTAGAAATTACCGCGCACACGCCTTTTTGTGCTAAGGATAACCCCTCTGTGCCCAGCCTCTTCCCCAGATGGGCTGCAGCAGGCTTTAGCCGCCCTCCCCTCCAAATTAATTCCTGGTCAGGTTAGATGAGGCTCTGAGCAACCTGCTCTGGCTGAAGATGTCCCTGCTCGTTGCAGGGCCAGGCAGGGTGGCACATAGGTGGCCTTTAAAAGGTCCCTTCCTACCCAAACTATTCCAAGGTAAGCTCTGCCTCCCCAGTCCCAGGAGGAGGAGGTATTTGGAAATAAGGAAACGGACTGGAGCTTGTTTCTCTGTGATTCTCCTCTATTTGCATTCCCTGTTCTGCAAAGGCAGCACAAGAGGCAAGGCGAAGGGAGGAGGGAATGACCGTAGTGTGGTTGGTGGGTTTGGTTTTTTTACACCAGCTGCTGGAGTGTGGACAAGCTGAAGGCCGTGACACAGAAGCTGCTGCTCCCCAAACCTCCCAGGATGGAGCAGAGCCCCTGTGAGGGTCAACCAGCCGTGTCCCACAGCCCTGGCAGCAAGTGGGGAACTCGCTGCTCTCCAGTCAGGCAGGGGGCAACCGCTCCTCAGCTCCTGAAGGAGATGGCTGTTGAGGAGCGCTGCTGCTCTCCCGTGGGAAAACTCTTCCTTGGAATCGCCACCTCCTTGCACAGCTCTCGGGGGTGGAGGAAGCCTCGGGCTACAGATTTGAGCTCAGCCTGTTAGCCCAGGCCGCCAGGGTGACTTGACAGCAGCGTCACCGCTTCAGTACCAAGAGGAGGGAGAGCACTCGGAAGGGCGTGAAGGAAAGCCTGATGCCCCGCTCCTCCAGCGTCAGGCAGCTCCCGGCCACCGGCTGCTCCAGGAGGTCGCAGCTGGGGAAGAAAGCAGGGGGTGAGGCCAAAGCAACTCATCTCCCTCCCCACGCAGGCCCAGCCCCTCCATTGTGGACTTACAGCGTCGCCTCTTGAACTGGGAGGGAGGTCCGGAGCCAGGCTACAACCGTGCTGCCGTGCGCCTCGTACAGCCGCACCACCACCGCTCCAGGCCTGTCCTCAGCCTGCGGGGGACAGAGCAGAGGGGAGGTCAAGCGAAGGGGACGGACACATCCCACCCTACCCCTCAAGCTACAGCCAGTCCCTGGAGATGGCGGCTGAGCAGCCCTGCCTGGTGCACACACGTTCCTGACCTGCCCCTTTCTCCTCAATCTGGCAGGACACACAAACCAGAGGGTTCCTGCTCAGCTCCCCACCACAGAACAGGAACCAGAAGAGCAAACCCACGTGTCCTAGACTCATTTCTCTTGTAACACCTGGGAAAAGCAAGTTGTTGGGGCTTTTTTTTTTCCCCAAAGATTCTAGTCTCTGCATTTGTGAAGATATTTACTTTACAGCCAGCTCTGGTGTGTGGGGTTCAAGGATCTCAGCGCTTTCACCTTAACCGGGTGTGGGGAGGAGGAAGAGCAAGACTCGGGCACTTGACCCAATCTCTCTCTCTCTCTCACTGGTTCTTTAGTATTAATAATGTCTTATGCTATTAAACCTGTTTCTATTTCAACCCTCAGGTTTCCTTGGTTTTCCCCCCAATTTCCCCTTCCTGGGTGGGGAGGGGGTTCGTGGGGTGAGAGAATAATTGTCTATAGGATAATAAATCGTTGTGGGTTCCTCAAACCGCAGCACCGCGCTTAATGACGACAACTTAACCCATCTGCCCTCCCCGCTTCTGCCCCCAGGGACTCACCTGCTTGACTGTCTCCAGCACGACAGCGGGTGAGCTGACAGAGAAGGCGCTCCAGGCTTCTGGGAACTGGGAAGAGCTGGCCGGCACGGCGTGGAGGGGGAAATTCAAGTTGTAGGCACACTGGATCACACTGGCGCCCTGGAAGGAACCTGGAAATAAACCATCAACCCCGAGGGTCACCAGAGCATCCTCCTCCAAGTTGCCTGTCCCCATAGGACCAGTCACTCACCCCGGTGAGGCATCACGGCGTAGGTGAACTGGTGGTGAGCCATGTCTGCGGTGGCATCAGGGGACTTGGGTGCCCTCAGCCTAAGGCAACAAGATATAGGTGAGGCTGGTGTCTCGGCAGCCCTTCTCTGTCACCCAACCCAGAGCCAGAGGATCACCGTGACAAGACAACTCTCCTCCCCCTGCTGCCACAAGGCTGTCCCCCTGAGGTGGAAACCAACGCGCTGCTGGTTTCAGCCAAGAGCAAACAGACCCCAGACCAGGTGTCTCAGAAGCTAAAAATCAACCTTTGTTTTCCTGTGAAACTTGTGGCTGATGGGTCTCAAACTGAAATACAGAGTTTCTCTTAGCTTGGCATAAATCCATAGAAACCATAGAGTCCTCTAGGTTGGAAGGGACCTTTAAGATCATCGAGTCCAACCATGACAAAACACACCACTAAACCATATCTCCAAGTCCTACATCTACCCACCTGTTAAATACCTCCAGGGATGGTGACTCCACCATTTCCCTGGGCAGCCTGTTCCAAGGCTTGACAACCCTTTTGGTGAAGAATTTTTTCCTAATATCCTTCCTAAACCTCCCCTGGCACAACCTGAGGCCATTTCCTCTTGTCCTATCACCTGTCCCCTAGGAGAAGAGACCGACACCCACCCACCCCCGGCTACACCCTGCTTTCAGGGAGTTGGAGAGAGCGAGAAGGTCTCCCCTCAACCTCCTTTTCTCTTAGAAAGACATTTGCACAGGGGAACTGAGCCGTACGCAGGTTAGGCTAAACTCCACCAGTTCTCCATCTGGAACAGATTTTTCCAAGCGAGAGTCCTTAATGCTGCCTCCTCTTCTTGCATACGCTGGCGCCAGGGGCTCCAGGACCCAGTCTGCATCCTTTGCCACACAGTTCCTCTTGTGCTGAAGTGCAAGTAGCACTAAATACATGGGGTTTTTCCACAATAAAATAAAATCCACAGCCAGATAATCCCTAACTTTGCCATTTCTTTGCTCTACGTTTTGGCCAGCAACAGAGAATGTACTTGACGCAAATGTGGATCTGATCTTTCCTGAACTATCCATGAGCATAACTCACAGCAATTACGTTATTGTAGTCAGCTGTAATTAAGTCACCCAGTGACCAAATGACCAAACCCAGATTATCTCCTTATTAACTACAATTACTTAGGGCCCGGCGTTGCCTTCGCTTCCA
This sequence comes from Nycticryphes semicollaris, assembly GCA_013400055.1. Lineage (NCBI taxonomy): Eukaryota > Metazoa > Chordata > Aves > Charadriiformes > Rostratulidae > Nycticryphes > Nycticryphes semicollaris. The sequence goes on from VXBJ01006813.1 coordinate 61,686, forward strand.
AGAGGCACCTCGGAAGGGAAAGCGGCCGCTGCAGCTCCCTCCTCTCCCCTGACCCTACTCACAGCGAGAGGCTGAGGACGTTCCCGTGGGCCGATGCCCCGTATTTGCAGTCGTTCAGCAAGGCCACCCCGAAGCCGTGCTCTGAGAGATCCAGCCACTTGTGAGCCCACACCTGCAAGGAGGTACCAAGGGCCATATTCACCATCTGGAGAGACCGACGAGGAGCAGCTCCCACCACGGGAGGGCCAAGACCGCTTTTTCCCCTCACCTCGAATCGGGCCCAGTCCCAGGAGGTGTTCCAGTGCGTTGGCCGTTGCAGGTGGCCAAACTGGATCTCGTAGGTGGCGTTTGTGCTCCGGACCAGCAGGGGGAACTCCACCTTCAGGAACTTGTGAGCCTCCCTCCACTCGACCTAAACGTGGTAAGGGAAGGGCATCATTAGAGGGAGGTTTAGACTAGATCTCAGGAAGAAATTCTTTGCTGTGAGGGTGGTGAGAGCCTGGCCCAGGTTGCCCAGAGAAGCTGTGGCTGCCCCATCCCTGGAGGGGTTCAAGCCCAGGCTGGATGGGGCTTGGAGAAACCTGGTGTAGTGGGAGGTGTCCCTGCCCAGGGCAAGGGGGTTGGAACTCGATGATCTCTAAGGTCCCTTCCAACCCAAACCATTCTATGGTTCTGTGATCACCACATGGGGCTGACAGGCTGCGCTCATCCTTCCCCGGTGCGCAGCAGCCAGCTCACACCCAGGCCGGACCAGGCACAATTAAATCCCAGTAAAGTCTGAACACACATGAACCGGTGGGTCTCTCTGCCACCCTGGTCCCTCAGGACCCCCCCACCCTGGTGCTGCTTTCCCCTAAGGCAGAGGGGGACAGGTAGCGAGGGGCTCCCGGGAAGGAAAACAGGAGGGGGAACATAATTCAGATGCAAAGTTCAGCTCCCCAGGTCCCTGCCTGCACAGCACAGATGTCTGTACTGCACGACAGCCAAACCTGGGTCAGGAAGCGGAGGTAGGGGCACTTGGCATCCAGGATGATCTCCTGGGTTAAGATGCTGCTTTTCCCAATCTGCAAAGAGAAACTTGCACTTCCCCGCAGGCCCCCAGCCAGGCTGATTTCCAGAGGCTTCAGCAGCGTTGTCACTGGCTTCCTAGAGAAAGGGATAAAAGGCAAAGCTGGTCTCAGCCTGGTAGATCCAGGTTCCCAAAACCCAGTCCGGCCTCTTACTCCAACAGAGTGAATGTTCTGTTGGGAGTTTTTGTGAGAGCCAGGGGCTGATGGGGAGGCAAGAAGCTCAGAGCAAAGGCAAAATCCAAGCATGCACTGCTGCTCTAACCTGGTTTCCAAGTGATAATCCATCACGTCCCAGGCATCCCAGTACAGGGGAACATCATCAAAGAGTGCAAACTGGTTGGCGTAGCAGCCATCTGGGACTGACTCTCTGGAAAGAAAGTGGAACAGAGAAACAGCAGTGTAAGAAGAACTGGTGGTGGAGAAGGGTGTACAGCGAGCAGGAGACCTGAGAGCGGTTTGAGGAGCGCTGTTTCCAGGGGGACAGACATACCTCTGGGAGTCCACCAGCTGAAGCGAGGTCAGGCGCCCCATCGTGTCCAGGCAGACTGCAATCACCCCATTCTCCATGGCAATGGAGCCGTCCTCCTTTGAGTGGGGGGGGGGGAGGAAGGACAGGAACAGATTTCACAGATCCCCAGCCTGCAGGAGCCGAGTGCCCCAATCACAAAGCCCGTGTTGGACTTGCTGCGTGCTGGATTCTCTAGATTTCTCCCCAGTCAAGCTTTGATGCAGCTACACCGATCAGAGGACGACAGCCATCGTGCTTACCTGTTTCCTCACGGCCACAGGCTGAGGGGGCAGCAATGGCTCCTTCACTATAGCATAGCCCATGCTGGGGACTGTCACCAGAGCTGGAAAGCAAAGAGGTTCTGTTCCAACTTTGCGCCCCACACCTAACCCTAAGTCACACCGTGCTGCCCTGCTGCTCTCACGTCAGACCTACCACCTCCTTTCATACCCCCCTCTTCTTCTTTATCCATAGTTCAGTGAGAACCTGAAGTGGGATAAAGTCCCAAGGAGGCATCTGACAAATCAGTAAACACCCCCCCCAGGGCAGGGAGAGGCAGAGTATTTCTTTGCCAGCCGCCTCTGCCCCCAGAAGAAATTCTGATAGATGAGTTTAGGCGTACCTAAAGTCTCGGTTCCAGCTGGTCCAGTCCTGGAGATCACCTCAGTCCGTTCCCAGGGCAAGGTGTTCAACACGAGGGTGCTCTCAGTGCTCCCCACTTTGGGCTGCAGCAGGTCCCCACACAAGGACTGCACAGCTTCCTCCTGCAGCCGAGCGCCAGCCCTGCGGATCTCTGAGCAACAAAGCGGCCTGAATAGGATCCAGCCACGTCATCTCCCACGTCTCGGAGAGTTCCTGACGCTTCCATGCAATGTACAGGCACTTTAGCTACTTCCAAGCTACAACTGCTTATCATCATCAATATTTATTATTATCTATTCATAAGTAATTGGAGTTTATAATTATTCTTGACTTTGTTATTACAAGACTACAGTGACCTACGCCGGCTCAACTGGAAAATTGTGGTGCTGTAACAAAGTCAAGTTCCTCCCTGTGGGCAGGGAGGAACCAACCGTTGCTGGGGTCTATCCTGGCATGCCAGCAGCAAGCAGAAAAGTCAGTAATTCGGGATGTTTTTTTAATCCCTGCTAATTCCCTGTGGAGTTTGTTGCTGCCACAGACCCATGCCCCCACAGGTTCCACCCTCAGTGCCTGGACTGATACTTGTGCGGCCCCGCCGGGCAGGACCCAGTGTTCTCCCAGCCAAACTCCCTGCTCACCTGCGTAGTAGCGCAGGGCATCCTCAACCACCAGCTGGATACAGCTGCCTGGCAAAACATCATGGAATTGGTTGAGCAGCAATAACCTAAAACAGGGAAGAGAAACCAGGTGAGAGCAAGCGGATTTGTTCCGGCTTACAAAGCTCAGTTTGCAAGATGGACAAACTTCATAACTGTTTCTTATCCCCTCGTTAACAAACACTTGAGAGAAAAGGATTTTTACCATAACATCTTCAAACCCCTTTATGTTAGGACTTGGCAACTGTCATGTTAGTAAACCACAACCATGAGGAGTAAGAACTATTTTCTTTACCCTTGGGGCTACCAGAGACATGGTTGCACAAGTTCAGACAAGTCCAAACTGGTGAGGAATAAGCTGAGGTGGGAAATGAAGCCTCCAGCCAAGCAGAGCAGTGTGGCTTTGGAGCTATTTTCCAAGGGGAGAATCATGCAAAGCATTGGAGCTCTTTCCAGGTGGAGCCCTGGGCGGTTTTGTTCACCACAGCAGTGAATCTGCAGAGGTCCCTACACCCTAACCGTGCACCGCTCTCCCACTCACTCCAGAGGCAGTTCAAATGAAGACAGGTTGTGGTCAGACACCTTCCCAGCTCCATCTCCCAGCATCAGCCCAGTAACAGCCTGCTCCAGCCATGGTCTGACTGGTCCGGGCTGATCTCGGTGGACTGATAGCAAGGATTCCTACCCAGGCTCAGGCAAGGGCAAGGAGCTGTTGGCGATGGGGGAGAGGTACTTGAAGAGCACTCAGCATCTCACGCTGAAGTCCCCAGCCCTCATTACATCCTCCCTCGCTGCCGTGAGCACTCCCATGTGCCCTCACCTCCAGAGCTGCTGCAGCTGGCTGGCAGGGTACTGGAAGGTGCCACCCCGTGCCAGAGCCAAGGCGCTGAGTATTTCGACATCGTGGAGTATTCGCTCGCACTCCCGATTCCCCTTTTTTATCTGGTGGCAAAGGAAGGAGAAGAGAAAGATGCTTAGGGAATGAGGAGCCAGGAGCGGATTTCCCACACCAGCAGCAAAAACCCAGCTCCAGAGCAGGAAGGTTGGTCATTCGTAGGTGTCATGAGTTTGTCATAACAAGCGAGTTATATTTTGCCAGAGATCAAGCTAAAACTCCCAGCACGGGATATAGCTTCCTCTGTCTCTGTTCTCACCTTCCTCCCCTTCTTCTGTCTCTTCATGCAACCTCTGCAACTGTCTCCTGAAGTGAAAGATGTGGCAGCTACTGGGGGGCCCTGCTGTGTAGCCCTTTAGTGCTCTGTGGGGCCCTGCTGTGTCCTGGCTTCCTTCTCACCCCTCGAACCCCTTGATCTGACAACAGATCTGCCTTTTTGAGTCCTGGCTATGAGGTGGCTCCCACTGCTGAGACCTAAAGGTCACCACCCAGACCCTGGAGCCACCTGAGCAGAGGCAAAGAGAACTAGGAATGGCCACTCTCCCTTAGGGTGGGGAGACCGGTGTCCCCGTCCCGTGCGTGCAGTCACCTGGGCCTGGGTGGTGTACGTGCCATTGTGCAGCTCGAGGAAGAGTTCTCCCACCCACGTTCCCAGCTGGGATGACTCCTTCTCCAGGACGGAAAAGAGTCGGTCGGGAGTGGAGATCTGAACCCTGCAGGAGAGATGCACAAACAGCGATGAACCAGGGGAGAAGCCTGTGGCACAGCTAAGGGTGCATCCCAACCAGAAAGGTGACAGCTCCAGAACGGAAGCCTCGGTAACTCCAACACGACCTCCTCCTCCTACCCAGCTCCCACTCCACGCTGCCTGCCATGGGGACAGGGACATTCCCCCAGGCAGGGACTGACTGCCAGGCACCGCTGCTGCTGCACCAGCCGCTCACCCCATGGCTCTACCGAGGGCTGGCAAGCAGTCCATGACTGCCCCACGTACCTGTTTGTACAGTTCCTTGAGGATGGAGAGATTCTGTCTCCCTGACAATCCTTCCTACAGCTCTGCTCGTCCCGCTTGATCCCTGCCCTCCTTCGCACATTCTTTCCTTTGGCGCTGCACAAGGTCAGGCCTGGCTCAAAGCAAGCGATCTCGCGAAGAGGAAGGAAGAGAGCTCTCCTCTCACCTTGGCAGCCCGTCTGTGTCACTCATTCTCTTCATCCTGTCCAGCATCTTCTGCGTGGGGCCCCCTCCTCCATCTCCAAAGCCGAAGAGAAAAGCGCTGTGGTTCACACGTCCTTTGTCCTTGTTGTTCTTCACCGTTTTCAGCATCTAGAGGGAATTTTGCACACCTGCAATCCCCTGGTGCCCAGCCCCAGCTCCACACAAGAAAGCCTGGTCAGCCTTTGGGGTGGAAGCCCTTCTTCTTCAACCCAAACTGCCAAAATCAGGCATGGACACAGCTCAGCAGTAGGCAATTTACTGCCAGGCACCCAAACAGCAATTTCCCATCAACGCTGCCAGCTCTCCTGCTCCGTTCCCTCTCCTTGGAGCTGCAGTTCTGGCCCAGGAGGGCTGGCACTGCATTTCACACACAGGTCTGGCAACCTCACTCACCTCCTCCACTCGCCCGTGCATCCCGTAGGAGTCACCAGGGGGAAAATGAGTCAGGACTCGGGAACCATCAATGCCTTCCCAGAAAAAGGTGTGATGCTGGAGGGGAACCAAGGGAAAGCACGGTGTCTCATGCAGCCCTTCCATACCACACAGTCACAAAATGCTACAGCACAGCCTCATTATTCCCAGGAGTTCCCAAAGGGAATCTCTGGTCATGCTGGTATCAGAAAAAGATAAATTCACCCTTAGCTCAGTGTTTCAATTTCACTCCCACAAAATATGTGTGCATGGAAGGCACAGACCTCGTGCACTAAAAGTCCACGCTTCCTCACAAGCCCTGTCAAACACATGAAGCCCAGCACCTGTGTCACCAGGGAAGCACACAGGGGACCTCTGTGCCCTGCCCCCTTCCCATGGATTCAAACTGGGCCTTCGCTTTCTCTCCACGGGGCTGCAGGACGCCCTGACAGATCAGTGCAAGGAGACAGTTGCACAAGGATAGGGAATGGCACAAGGGCAGGGGACAGCAGAGGAGAGGCTGGGTTTGCCCTCTGTTAAGACACACACACTCAAGTCACAGCTTCCCATCCGGAAGCAGAAAGAATCTGCAGTCCAGGGGCCCAGTTGGGATCTCTAACCATGTCCTTCTTCTCCCTTAAAGCCTAACAGGCCATTGCTACCCTCAGAAACTGGCCAGGTCTTTGAGCTTCTGGAAGAAAAGCCCGTGTCAGCTGAGCAGAAGGACTGGCTCAACTTGGTGAACCAACTCAGCAAACAGACTCTGGCAACCGCAAGTCCATCCCCTGGCAAGAAGGGAAGCACAACTCACCGGGAAGGTGTTCACCAGGTTCCAGCTGAGCTTCTGCGTGAGGAACCGCCTGATCCCGCAGCCACGCATCAGCTGGGGCAGCTGGGCCGAGTATCCAAACGTGTCCGGCAGCCAGAACTGGGAGCAGAGGTGAGAGCAGGAGAGGGTCAGAGGGAGAGACACACATGGGTCACAATGGCCACAGACCAGTGGAGGGTTTTTTTGGTAGTCAGGCTCTGAGCTCTTCTTGCAGAAGGAACTGAAAGTGTGCCAGACAAGGAGCAATTCTAGAGACCTGCCAGGGATCTACAGGCAATATAACCAGGGCCTGGGGCTGTGCTAACTGCTATGATACATGGGGGATGAGATATTTCCTCATCACAGCTGTAGGTGCAAAAAGCAGGTCAACATGAGGCACCTCAACATCTCATCTGGGAGGCAAAGCAGAGAGAAACCCTCAGGCATTGCCAGAGGTGGAAGGAGATGGTGTAAGGAAGGTGCACTGGAAAAAAGCAAGTACCTCTGAGCAGATCCGGCCAAACTGCTCCTGGAAGAACCGCTGTCCCTGGAGGAACTGCCGCACCATGGACTCCCCACTGGGCAGGTTCCCATCCTGGAAGGAAAGTACAGGGAGTCCAGGTGGCAAGTCAGGCGCCGGGGAAGGGGAGGTCTTGTGAGTCCCCCATTCCCACCCACTGTCACCCTGTCCTGGCAGATCATCGGGAGGATCAGAACAGAGCTTGGCAGAGGGTGAAGGAGGAGAAGAGCTCAGCCAGTCCAGCCCAAAGCTCCTTTCTCAGGGAATGGGACAATTCAGAGGAGGGATGGTATATTTGCTAGGCTAGGCACTGCAGAGAGCTGCTCCTTTCTGGGCCCAGAGACCATCACCAGCCAGTCAGGCGCAGCAAAGGCTCTGCCCACCCCTGTTCTGGTGTCAGGACTGGTCCCAGAGGGATGGCGTAGGGAGCCAGGCTCGCTGTGCTTCTCACCATTTCCACCCAGGTGCCTCCAACGGGAACGAACTGCCCCTTTGCCACGAAGTCCTGAATCCGCGCGTAGAGCCCAGGGTACCAGCTCCGCACCCACTCGAACTGCTGTGCCTGCCAGAGCACAGAGACCAGCCACAGCTCCCACCGCAGCTCCACACCAACCTCCTTCCTCGCTGCGACTACACAGGACGCTCTCAGTGAGCGCCAACCCCCCAGCTCGTTTTGAGTCAGGCTGGAGAAGCAACAAAGCCACGAGCAGCAGGAGAGCTCTCCAGAGGGACATCACTCACCTGGGAGCAGGCGAAGGTGAACTCTGGGTTGGATTCCATCAGACAGACCACTGTGGCCCAGCTCCGGGCGCACTTCCGGATGGTCTCCTCATACGGCCAGAGCCAGGCTGCAGGGACAGGCATGGCCCCACCACGGTTATTATTTGGCACAAGATCCTCTGGGAATGGGGCTGTGCTGCCTTTCACAGATCAGCCAGGGAAAGTACTAGGGCAAAATCCTGTCCTTCCACTAAGTGTCTGACAGCAACACAGCCAGGGGGGGCCTCCAACTCCCGCTTCTCCTGTTGGCTTTCTATTGAGATTGAAGCCCTTACAGGGACTGAAAATTCAAGGACAAAGTCCATCAGGTGGAAAACAGCGGTCTGTAATTCATCCCTCCTCTCCAGCATCAGTGCTACGAATGGCACAGCTAGCCAGGCACATGCTGCCTTGGTGACAGACCAGCTGCATGGCAGCACAGAGGTGCCTTTCCCTTCCTTGGGACAGAGCACCCAGAGCCTGGAGCTCAAAGGCAGCCAGCTCTCCCCTTTGGGCAGCATACCCTGGAGTCTGGGTCAGCAAAGAGGGAACACTGCGCTGCTCTCACCAGAGTCAATGTGGCAGTGACCCACGGCGTGGATGGTGTGCTGGCTCTCGCCGTTCCTCTGGCTGAAGATGGCTGCAGCCAGGTCACGGGCAGCAGGGAAGGTGGAAGAGTCCGTAACGTCACACACGTTGACCATCTGGTTGGCCGTGTACAGCGCCTGGAAACTCCTCTGGTTTTCCTCCCCGAGGAGCTGGGGTTGGGAGGGATAACAGCTTGACTCTGAGCTCAGCACATCCTCTGGCTCAGAGCAGCTCTTTGTACCACCTCAGATGCCACCTGCCCAAGGGAGAACCTGCTACCTCCTCCCAACATCTGGCTCTGCCAGCAGTGCCAGGTAAACACTGGGTTTCTGCTTCACAGACACAACCTTATGTCTTTGCTCATGTGCCTTCTAAAGCCAGGTTACACACAAGCTCATCCCAGGGGCCCCTGGTCTAACAGATCCAGCCTTGGAGTAGAAAGTGGGTGGAAAACCCCCCTGTGGCTTCTGTCTGTTCATTTTTTTCCTACTCTAGCCAACGTCAATTGTGCTAAAGCAGCAGGAGGAAACAGTTGCTCCTCCCACACCTTCTGGTGGCAGGAGACAGGTCATGGGAATGGTGGGAAAAAGGGATAAAAAGAAGTTGTGGAGGAGGTGGAAATGGTGAGAGATGAGAAGAAAACGAGCTCACAGACCTGGGCCATGTCCAGAAGTATTTCCAGATCCACCAGCAGCTCATAGACATCCCTGTTGAAGATGACCAGCTCAGCCTTGCTTAGGGTGAACCTCCTATCAGGGTCTGGAGGGGCGATCATACTGCCCTTGCCGGCCCCGAAGAGACCATTGCAGGCCAGCTCCACGTAGAGTGTCACACTGTGGAAAGGAAACCATCAGGGAGCAGATCACAAACAATCAGCTGGGAAAGTCCATTCCTCTCCCCATGGTGGGACCAGCCCAACCTGAACAAGAGACAGAGCCCCCGCATGCTGGACACTTCTCACAGCACCAGGACACAGACAAGGACCTTCCGCCCTGGCCTCTTGGCTTCAAACACCACCAAGCTCCGCCAGCAGTGGTGGGCTCCAGCCAGGCTGACCACCCACCTGTGGGGCTCAGTCTCTTTCAGGCTGCTTGTCAGGATGTAGCTGGTCTTCTCGCCTTCCTTCGTCAAACCCTGCAAGGGAAGGCGGCACATTTAACACACGTCTCCAGAGGTCCCCGATGGGCAGCACAAGACACCCCAAAGCCCAGCTGGATGGAGGAATCTGGTGCCATGTCTCATGGGACAGAACAACTGGCTCGAAAACTGCTGCTGCTCCAGCAGTAACACAAACCCTGGACACCACCCCAGAGCAGGGCAGGGCTGCAAAAGGTCACCTGAGTCGTTCCACCCACTCAAAGCAGGGCTGAAGTCAACCCGTGTGACAAGAGTCTGTCCCATTGCTGTTGACAGCAGCGGAAACTCACATCCCAGGCCCAATCCTTGCCTATCCTTCTTCCTAGACAGATTTGCTAACGCCTGAGCACGGGATTTTCAGCTGTTACTGCTTTGTAGACCAGAATTTTAACTCCTGGCAGGGGGCAACCTCTAGAAAACAGATTCAAACCCACCACCAAGGCTTGCCATTCTGGGCAGAACCTTGGAAACAGCCCACGGACTCACTGTGGTCTGACAGCACGCACCACGAGAGCAGTCCTCGCTCCCACCCCACGCATCAGACTTTGCACAAACACTGCCCCTCTCTGCGCAGAAGTGTTTCCTGCATTTAAAGCCAGCTCTCCTATTGCCTCGAAGATTACCACCTGAGGCTAAAAAAAACTCCTCATGTCCTCCTTCTGACCTCCTGTTGTTCTTGGTTCACATTACTCTGAGAGTACCTACCAAAGGGGAGGGGTTTTATTCTACAGCCCCACTGCAGAGGGGTAAGGGAGATAACCACTCTGCCCATAGCCCTTGGCACAGCCCTGATCCACACCTCCTTACCTGGACAGGCTGGCCATCTCGCCACACCATGCCTTCCCCATCACTCTCCCAGAAGAAGTGCACTTCCCGCCCTGCCCATGCCGGGGGGATGCTCAGCTCCACCTTAAACCAGCACGTCTCCCACCTGGAAGAGAGCAGGCAGCAACCTCAGCCCACTGTGAGACCTTCCCCTGAGGGAAGCCACACTTCCTCAGAGTCTCAAAGGAAAAAGCAGAGTGAGGACTGCTCACAACCCTTATGTGATCTGGCTGCAAGGAGGAGGCATGGCAGCCCCAGTGGGCGAGGAAGCTCAGAAGAGGGCACACAAACCCTGTGATGCTGGCTCCAAACCAGCCTCTTCTAGGACCCCAGAGGAATGGGAAGTAGCATCGTGTCTTTGAGGACAGTTAGGAAAGAAACCAAATCTCCTCCCAGCCCTGACAAAGCACACAGGTCCCACGCAGAAGCAAACATTAGTCACAACCACGATTACAAACAGGAGGCCTCAACAGAAAGGATCAATGAACATGGCCCCTCACTCTCCTTGGAAACAGACACATCTCAGTCAGTTTCCTCACGGAATCTCCCCAGCCGCTTCCAGGCAGACACCTTCTACCCAAAACACCAGGAAAGTGGATTATCATCTCATTTCTTCGCCACTGAGAGCTTGTGAGGGTTCACAGGCACAAGGAGCTCCGAGACACGAACTCCAGCCCCACCACAATCATGGCACCCCTGAAACCTGGTACTCACGTGGGGCCAAAAGAGTCTCCCACTTTAGCCGGTGTGAATTCCTGCCCGACGGCCTCATCATATGGGATTCGCCGTGGGGTCTGGAAGCAGGAGAGCGATGCTGGTGGACAGCGATCCCCAAAGAGCCTGCAGTCAGAGACCATTAACAAAGGTAGCTGTGCGGGGACCAGCCTGGGCTATGCCGGGGGGAGACAGGGACCACCCTGCTACCACTTAACAGCCTCACAGCATTAACTGAACAACACAGTAAGAATTTGCCCTGTTGAAGGGGCCTTTGGGAGTGTCCCCCGCCGGCAGCCCCCCCCAAGGAGGGCTAGAAGGGGACAGGTGACTGTGCCAGCAGCACCCTCAGGCAGTGGTTCAGTGCTGGCCAGAGGTGTGTGTGTGTGCTTTGCTCACTGAAATCTCCGGGATCCGACCGACAGCGACCCGGGGGGAGCGGCCTCCCTAGCGATAGCCACACAAGGGAGCAGGCCCAGGGGTGGCGCGGTCCACCCCTGCCTGCTGGGAGAGCCCAGGAGAGGTGACAGGGGAAGCAGGACGACGACCCCCCACCCGCCCACCTGCCCCGCAGGTTGCAGTCAGTGAAGTAGATCTCGGAGATGAACTTCTCCACCCGCTCCAGCGCAGTGCGCCGGTGTTTCAGAGCGGCCATTGCTGGCTTCCGCGGCGCGCTCTGCGCATGCGCGAGACCTCTGCGCACCACAGCGCGCCCTTCCCCGCGCGCATGCGCATCACACACTTCCCGCCCCAGCCGTCGCGCATGCGCACAGGGCGGCGCGGCCCCGAGTTGGGCCTAGTATGGCGGTTGTGGCCTGGCTGGAGCGGCGGATTGGTTCCCGGTATTTCCGCTTCTAAGGGCCGCCACCTGCGACAGAGCCTCCTCCCCCGGCTCGGGGCAGCCATGCGGGATGCTTCGTGGGCTGTTCCGTGAAAGACCCGGGCGCTGCCTGGCGCGGCCGAGGTGCCTCGGGTGCCAGGACCTTGGCTGGGTCCTGAGGGACGGGCGGGCCTCCAAATGCTTCCGAGAACGGCGTTACTCGCCCTACCGGCTCCAGGAGAAAAAAAAAGGGCTCGTTGCTTCCTCCAGCCAGTGCCAAACGCTGCACTTTTTAGCAAATTAATGGGAAACCAGAGGTAGAACCCAAGCAGAGGTGTCTCATCTCTCCATCCTTTGGCCTAAGCGACTCCATGCCCACCTCTCGTCCTCCCTACCCCCTTTTTTTTTCCCTTGATAAGCACCCCGAGATTTTGTTGTGTATGATCAGGAAGGAAGGAAGAATCTGTGCACAGTAATTAGCCCTGATATTTTAATGGAAATACTGCACTACAGTCAAGTTTACAACATTTGTATAGAAACCACATGGATTTGTGGGCCGAGGATCACATTACAGAATACAAAAAGCAAGTTCAAATAAAAAGAAGGGGAAAAAAAAAAAAAAACCAACCCAAATCAAAAACCTCTGCTATTTTACAGGCTGGGAGCAGAGCTGGGCTCTTGGACGGAGGCAGAGGGTCTCCCTGTGGCGTATCCCAGGGATCCGCACCAGCCACCCACGCGCTCAATGACATGCAGGCACAGACTCCTGGGTCAAGACACCCACCAAGCAGCAGCAGCAGCAGCTGGTAACTTCCAGGCTGGTCAAAAGTCTTAAGTCATCCCCAAGATTTTTCGCTTCTGGATCACCTCGAGCAAACAACAGGGAAAATAAGGGGGAAATAGAGAGCGGGGGAACACGCCAGAAACCTTGGAAATGGAAGAGGACACCAACAGCCCCTTCCTGTCCAGTTACAGCAAAAGGAGAATAAGTGGGACAGGTAATTTATTGCTGACAAACTGTGAATATTCCCCACTGGGCTCTTCCCTTTCTTTCCCTCTCTCCATAGGAGGCTCCTGTTCAAGATCTGCCTGCCACACATTGGCTGCCAATGAGTAGTGGCCCCCGAAGGCCACGGGTTTCCACCCTGGCTCTCCCGGCTGCAGAAGGGCCGGTGAGGCACGCGTTCTCCTCTGCACCCGCTCCCCAGCCTCTCCCAGAGGAGATGACCTGCTGTCTAAGGAAAAAAAAACAAAAAAAACAAACCAAAACCAATCCAATAAAATCCCTGGGAGAGGTTTTAAGCAGCAGCAAAGCCCTGCTCGTGCCTCCCCAGCCATCCCTGGTGGCGTTTCGGGTGCTTAGAACTTGGCAGCATGGGTCTGTCTGTGCAAGGAAAGCTGCCTCCTTTGAGGAGGAGAGACAGTGCAGTTGTGTCTGTCGTGGCTCACGAAGTCTGTGCCGACTTCTTTTTTTTTTGTTTGGTTTTTTTTTTGTTTTGTTTTGTTCGTTTTTTAAAAGCGGAATCTTCCCCTGTGTTTTAAATATCTGCCAGCGCTAAACTTCTATACTTAAAAAAATATATATCCCATATGTGGGTTTCACTAGCGAAATGCACCGAGACCCTGCCCCAACCCCCTCGCCCTTCTCTTGCACACACACACACACACACACACCGCAAACAACCACACACGCAGAGCAGCTCTATCCAATACTGGTTTGGTACTTCACACGGTGTTTCCTCCAATATACTGAGAGGGGAAAAATACATCAGCACAATCAACCCCAGCTAAGTAGCTCAGCAACACTTCCCAGAAGCGAAGGTTCCTCAGAGCTGGAAGACCAGGTGGATAAAAATTACCCACCAAGAAAAACAAAAATTAAAAAAAAAAAAATATTTAGAATTATATAATCTATATTTATATATATCTTAACAGGCTGCTTATACCTTGGTTGTGTTCACACACAGGCGCTGC
>VXBJ01006813.1:75366-110766 GCA_013400055.1 Nycticryphes semicollaris
TAAAATCGTGTTGTTCTCTGGTGTGTGTGTGTGTACGTACATGTGTGTGAAAAGCTGGTGCATGGCACTAGGAGAGACTAGTAAACAAGCAGGTACAAAAAAAAACAACCAAAAAAAAACCCCAAAAAAGAAAAAAAAAAACAACCCCCAAAAAACCCCCAAAACAGTTCCACTGGCACTAGAAAGGACAGACCGATCTGCACGGGGTTGAGTCCAGCCTGGGAGGGAGGAGAGGGCGGCGAGAGGAACCCAGCCAGGGTCGGCTCCGTGAGGTGGCGTGGGGCTGCCCCACGGCCCCGCGCGTGGGAGGAGAATCCGGTGGCGACGGGCACCCTGGGGATTTTGGGGACAACATCCAAAGCGGTCCGGTGGCGGAGAGCCTCCACAGTTCCTCTGCCCTCGCCGCTCGGGGCCGCCGGGGAGTCAAAAGCCTCAACACTGCTGGTGTGTAGGAGCTCCTCGTGTTTTTCTGGGATGGCTCAGTTCAGAGAAGGGTCCTTCCCGCCCTCTAGGGGAGAGCGGGGAGCGGAGAAGGGGTGGGTGGGGGGAGGCGTGTGCCCAAGTCCAAGGGCCGGTGGCCCGCGGTCCCAGTGGAGATCCGTGTCCCTACAGGGAATCCCACTGGTGACAGGTTGTACCAGCCACACACTAGTCAAGTGGCCATGTTACGGAGATACACAGCGAGGGGGAGAAAGGCCATCTTCCTCCTCCTTTCCTCGATGTGCACACACACACACACACACACACACACANCACACACACACACACACACACACACACACACACACACACATCTCCCGGGCTCTTTCCCTCGCCCCCGGGGGCGGGGTGTGGGGGGGGAATCTTTAGGGCGTCTTGAATATCGTGCCGTATTTGACTCGGTACTTGTTAATGCTGACAAAGTGCAGGGTCTCTGTGTCACAGGTGGTGGTGCAGGGCACCAAGCCCTCCAACCCTTCGCCCATGAGCCACTTGTTTGTCTCGGCTGCCATTTCGCGGGGCACGTGCTCCTTGGTCCATTTGTCCACCCAGGCCTGGAACCGCTGGTGCAACAGCTTGCTCACTCTTTCGTGGGACTACAGAAATAAGAAAAAAAAAGTGTTAGAAGGTGGTGGCTTTGGACCCGCCCAGCTCGGCTGCCGGTTGACACAACCGAGGGGGATCAACAGCCAGAGGGAATTTGTCACGGGGACGCCAGCCTTGGTATCGACAGAGAAAAAGCTCTGTCTGATAAAGGCCCCTGGGTCTCCTCTCCATGGTGATTACAGTGGCAAAATGAACCCAGAAATACCAAGAAGTTTATGCTCTTTGTTTAATACAGCAGCTGTTGGGCTGGGGACGCAGAAGATGACCCTGCGGGAGCCTGAGAGTCCCTTCTGCCCTGCCACCTCCTCCTCCTCCTCCAGCAGCCAGGAGCCGAGGTCAAACCCCAGACCAGGCAAGTCCTGCTCTCCCCAACCCCCAGGGTCTGCCTCCAGCCCCCCCCCCGTGGAGGGGCACGGTCCCAAGAGAGAGCAAACTCAAACTTACACGTCGGGAGAACGAACTGCTACTGGAAATTAAGAGCTGGGTCAGGCCTAAAAGGTCTGAGAACCACTGGCTTCAATGGAAGCACTGGGAGAGGAAAATCTCTCACACACTTTTGAGTAACCACATCCGCTTAAGGAATGTGAAATTAAGGACAGGTGGCTTAAAGCTACGGCTTGAAAACCATGACTACAGCCATAATGGAAAACATGAAATATAATTAAACCTCAAGATTAAAACTCCTGTATTTTATTATTTGTTTTGTTCTCCTTCCAAGGGCTGACTTGCTGCTCAGTGTTGACTTGTAGTTCATCGTAGCTTCCAGAGCTCCTTGGGTGTACTTCAGTAACCGAGGGGCTCTGCTGTCTGCTGTCTATTTAACAGTTCAATAATTTGATTTCTATTCAGATTCTCTGTGACAACACTGCCATGTAGTACCCTCTTAGGAGGTAACTTTTCCTCGAGGTTTGTGGCAGCTGAACGGGATAAAGGGAATTCAATCAAACACCTCAATATCGGCATTTCACAGAGTCTGCTACTGAAATAAAACTCTCATCTGCTGCAAAGACAAGTTTAACAAAATTGCTTTACAATTAATGAAATAAAACCAGGTCTAGAACTGGAGTAGGCTGTTAAAGCTCCAATGGCTTTCTCTATCGGATGGAAACATTCCCATGGGATGAGAAAAGCATCAAAGACTTTAGTCCAAGGACCAAATGGGCTCTCTCCAACTGAACCCTTCTGAATTCGGCCCATCTGGAGTCAGAGGCCATTCCCACCTTGAATAAACCCCAACCTTTACAGCTCAAGAACAGCCAGAGAGCCAACACTTCCTTCCCTCCTGCATCTCCCCACCCATCCCCAGCACATCCTCCTTCCCTCGCCCCAACGCTTAACTTTTGGCACAGAGAACCAAAAGCAAATTTAACTAACTTCAAGCAGTCCAATTCCGATCTAAAGCTGCTATCACCAGCACCAACTGCGAGATGGGAGATGCCACAGACCTTCAGGTCCAGGATTTCCAAGCCCTGGAATAACACCCAAGGGGATTTTTCACTATGACCTCATATGGTGACCTCACCACTCCCATCCTTGCCACAAAAATCAGCTTTTCTAGAGCTGCTGCCGCATCTCGGCCACGCTCTGCTGTCCAGGAGTGACCTGAGGACTCCTGCTCTCCGTGACTGTGGGGAAAGGAAACGATGAGGGGCTGGTACCCAGATTGATCCTAAAACATGGGGAACACCACCCATGGGAAGGTACCTCCTAGAAGAAGTTTGAGAGCTTACGGTCGACACTACTGTCCTACCATAATAAAACCCTCTGGAGAGAAGGGAGGAGAGATGGGAAGACAAAGAGAGTTAGAGGTGGAAGAAGAAAAGATCACACCTTTGAAACATTCAAAAAATTCTTCAGTGCCTTGAGAGGACAAAACAGGGCACCATCCTCCTGGCAACACAAAGGCCACTAAAATTTACCGGAGTCCCCAAGGACATTTCACCTGTCCTGGGAAACACCAGGTGCCCACCCCAGTCCCTCAACTCACTCCTACCTGCTGGGCTCGCAGCAGAGCGGTCCTCCTGTACATGTAATCCTCCGATTTGATCACATACACCATCTTGTAGGAGTTCAGTTTGAATTTACACTCCAGCTTGTCCAGGCTCTCCACGTTCTCCATGGACTTCTTACTGTTTCCCTCCTTCCCCTCCTTCTCCTGCTGCTCCCGACCACGCTGACACTTACGGATCCGCCTCAGATTCCTGCAAAGCAAGAGAATCCCTCTTGGAATTAGTGCTCACCTTCTGGCACTGCAAGGCTGGATGTAGCTGGTGGATCCATGCCAGCTCCTCAGAAGGCTCAGAGCACAACTGCCTGTTGCAGTTAATTCAGGCTCAGACCCCTACAAGTCACCCGTCTCTCAGTCACTGGAGAAGAAGAGCCTGGGGTGGACCCACAGGCTTTTTAGGATGAAGAACCTCTACACCGTGCTGCCAGGGGTAAGGGTTTGTGTGGTAGCACTGAAATACAGGTGAGACTGTGACATTCCACAGGGGCTCTACCCTCCTCGGCCAGACACAGCCCACCCGGTTGGGTTCACGGCACAGCCTGGCCACTCACCTGGGCAGGAAGACGGGTTTCTGGGCCAGGTGTTCCCGGAGTTCAGGGGAGGTAGAATCAGAGTTGACGTACCGCTCCACGTAGTCCGACCAGCGCTGGAAGCGAGCACAGAGCAAAGATCAACCACTGCCTTCCCACCAGACAACAAGGGATGTGGTTACGGAGGCTAAGCTGGAGGTGACGGGGACAAACACAAGGTCGCTTTTGAAGGCCCTGTGCACTCTTATCTCCCATACGGGGAGATACAACCTTTCTCTGTACGGTTTTGTGGGTGATTTCATACCAAATAAACCAAGAAGGATTTGCCTGCCCACATCACTGGAAGTTATACAGCGTGCCCTTGATGTTTCTTTATCTTGCCCTAAGGGGTCACAACAACAGTCCCTCTCATCCAGCGCAGCCTTCGGTGTCACAGTCAGCTCTCTGCAGAAGCTGCTCTTACCTCTGCTTCTACAGGGTCATCAGAGTTCTCCTCTTCTGTGTCCAGCAGTTCAATGGTTAACTGAACTTGCCCTCTGCTCTGAATGAACATCAGCTATAAAGAAAAGGCAGAAGGGGCTTCAGTAAGGGGTTCCAAATAGGAAAAATAAACAAACCACTTATTTTTGGCTTCTCACTGAGGCTTCATTCTCCCTTTGCAAGTTGGTGTAGTTTTAAGGGGGAAAAAAAAACCCCAAAACTGGTGCTTCCCACATCCCCGACAGCAAAGGGAAAACACCAGCCAAATTCCCATCTTTAAGGAACAGAAAAACGGTAAGGCTTTCTGAAAATCTTTCAGTTCTTTTTGGAGCGGGGTGGGTCCTTCTTGAGCCCCCAAAATCAGTTTGAAAGCAAGGGAAGAGAGATTATACAGGCAGGGTTTTTATCCAAAGTACTTTATTCGCTCAGAAAAGGGCCTGACCACTTCCTGCATCTCGGGCGAAGGACGTATGGATTCGATTAGCGCAGTGCAGCGCCTTTATTCAGCAGCGTACGCCGTCAGCAGTGATTTAATGCTCAGTCAGAATTAGCACATCTCCCCACCGCCGGCAAAAGGCTGAGACACGAGAGAAACGGGAGAGTTCGAGCTAACGAACCAGAACCGGTGACAGCAAAGCAGCCAGGAGGATACAACCCAAAGATGTGAAGCCAAAGGGGTAACTCACGGCTGTTCCAGAAAATACTATTTTTGCTTGAAACCTCATTTCCAAGAGGCCCTTACAGAAGCATTAACCCACGTGCCAAAAGCTGGGGACGGGCCACCCCCAAAACTTCCAACTTTCAGAGCTACAGAAAGTCTTTGGGGCTCTTGGGTGCCTAAAGAAGGCTCCCTTTTTAAAGGGCTGGTGCCTCTCTCCCTTCTTAAAATGGGTTTTCCCTCCCCCCCCTCATTGCTTGCTGCTTTTACACCGGGGTTTGGTCTTTACCTTGAAGCAGTTCTCCTCTGACATAAGCTGCTCAGCTTTGCGCTGGTAGGCGGCCTCCAGGAGCGTACGAGAAGACTGGGAAGCCAGAAGCCCTCCCGTTGCCCCGTTGTTGTTCTCTGACAGGTAGAGGTCTGTTACCTGCACGCAGATCTCATCGCTCACGATGTGCTGGAGCTGCAAAAAAAAGGAAGAACAGGGGGAAGGTGGTCATCAGGGGAGTCTGCTACAGGCCCATCAGCACAGGACAGAAAGAAACGAAGGTGTAACCAGGACTTTAAGGCCAAGCCAAAAGAAAACACACACAAAAAAAAAAGGCTGAACAAGCACGAGTTTAAGGCTAGATTTTTCATAGCTTCTGCCAGTCGCAGATGATCTCAGCTGCTATGTAAAAAACCACAATATGTCTTTAAAGAACTTAGCAGGTGGCAAAGTAGAGCTACTCAGAGTAAACCTGTGGGCAGGGCATATCCTGATCAGCAGCAGAGGATGAAGGGCTAAGAGCACCGTGACATCGTATATGCCCTCCATGGCAAGGTGCTGCTGCTGGCTCTGAGCAGAGGGGTGGGGAAATTACTACCAAAGCCTTATTTTGTACAAATTAAAAACAATAAAAAAAAAAATAAATAAAATCAAAAGTCCCCCGACTCTCTTTTTGTCAAACGCAGTTAATCTCCAGACTGAAGTACGGGGCTTCTGAAAAGCAGCACTACCCTTCTGAAAGAGGAGAGGCCTTTCAAGCCATTCCACTTACAGCCCCTTGTGTCTCTTTTTGTTCTTTACGCTACAAAAAGGCACCCGAAGATATTTTTTTCCCCTTGGTCACACGTTCTTCCCACCAGCCCAATAAAAAGGACTGGAGTTGAACAGCCAAAATGAGCTACTCAACACAGCCAGATAAAAGAGACAAAGCTTTTTAGAAAAGGCAGACACTGCTCCCCGTGAAAAGGGTAGAAATTATTTGAAGAAAGAATTAAATGGCATTTAAAGTCAAAGCAAGATTAGCTCTGGTGATACTTTGAAATTTAATACTTATATCCTAAAACCTCCGGAAAACAAAAGGAGAACTCTACATGCAGAGAGAGGATATTCTCAATAATTTAAATACATCAGAAATTACCTTTTTTTTTTTTTTTCCCTCTCTTTGCATCAGTGGAAAGGGCTGGGTTAAAAACACTCAGCAGTTACCAGCTTACCCTGAAATTTCCCATTTAGGCATAAAACACTCCCCCCCTCCAACGTGGGCCTGGGTGTTCTCACAGCACCAAACGTCCCGGGCTCCTTTCTCTACCCCGGCCCGTCCACCCTCCCCAGCCTTTGCTGGCGGGTCTGTCACCTGTCGAACGATGCTCTGGATCAGCTTGTCCATGGTGAAGGCGATGTAGGCGTGAATGGTGAACATTTCGCGCAAGGAGTCCTCGTACTGCGACGAGTCCATGTTCCCGTCCAGGAGATTACGCACCATGTCCAGGAAGGCCGGGTAATAATCCTCAACATCGATGTCCACTGCAACAGGAGAGAACGTGAGAAAGGAACGCACCGCCCCCAGGAAGGCTCTCTTTGAGTTCTGGTCCTCAGATTACCCAGTCAAGCTGAAGAGTTACTGGAACAGACTTAAGTTTGTCTTCTATAAACATTTAAATTAGCCCTTTTAAGGCCGTGGGCACTTTCATAGTCTCTTGGCTTCCAGCTCTAGCCTCCTCCACAAGGCCTTTACTGTTCAGAAGACTTTTTAAAAAGTGCCTAGTTAGGGCACTCCAGGATACTTTAGGTAAGCAACTGTAAAATCATAGCATCATAGAATGGTCCAGGCCAGAAGGGACCTCCAAAGGTCATCTAGTCCCACCTCCCTGCAGTCAGCAGGGACACCCCCAACTAGACCAGGTTGCCCAGGAACTCCTCGAGCCTCCCCTTGAACATCTCCAGGGAAGGGGCCTCAACCACCTCCCTGAGCAACCTGTCCCAGTGTTCTACCACTCTCTCATAGTAAACAACTTACTCCTAATATCCAATCTAAAAAGCTGTTATAACTGCTGCATATTACCATTCTGCTGTTCGAGTCCCAAGTACCCCACACCTTCCCATCTCCTCCCTCAGTTCAGTGATAATAAAAGAGAGACAGATAGCCCTGTCCTAAAGGGTCACTGATGTAAAGGTGCCCCAAGACACCAGGCAAGCTACAAGTGTCTTTCCTCCCCAGTCTCCCACCAGAGGGCACTCACTGGGCTCCTTCAGTCGCAGCTGGATGGCAGGACTGTCGCTCTTGTCTCGCTTTATACCCAGCACTTCCCTCTCCCACTCCCTTTCCCGCGTCTCCTCTTCAATCTGCCGCTCGGCCTGGGTGCAGATCCTCAGCAGCCGCAAGCACAGGATCTGGTGCAGCCGCATGAAGATGTACCAGTTGCTGTTCACGTAGAAGAGATTGTAGACCTCGTCCATTCCCCGCAGCTTCTGGGCCGTCGTGTTGTTGAACATCAGCTTGGTTTTAGGAGGGCTGCCCCCAACGCCGTTGTGCTTTTTGGCAGCCCCAGTAGCTTCGTCCACATCCATTTCCTCTTCTTCCTCCTCTTCCACGTCTGAGAGTTCGCCTCGCTGAGCAAACAGCAGGTCTGGAATGAAGTGATACATGATCTGCTTGATTTTGTACTTGTCCTCTTTCTGGATTCCCGTCTGCCGCTTCACGTGGTGGATGATGAGAGAGGCAGCGTCTTCCAGGATCTGCTTGTCTTCATAGGCTAGTGATAGGTGTGGGCCTGTGGGGACTCCAGCGTTGTCTTCTGAAGCCTGCTCTTGCCTCTACAAATGAGAAACACAGCAAAAAGAAAAAAATTAAGTCCCAAAGACCTCCCTTCACCCCAGACCCTTTCAGAAAGCTCTGCCGGTGGCACAGACCCCCTCTCTCATCAAGCAGCAAGGAACAGGAACCGAAACCTAGCTTGAAAACTACATAAGCTTGATGGAAGGAAACTATTAGTGACCTTCTTACCTCATCATAGATGCTTTCAATCTCATTGAGGAGACTCTTTGACCTCAGGACCTTGGTATCGTTCTGCTTGAAGTTGATGCCCTGGTGGTCCAAGGATTTCAGGTAATACTTTTCATTCTGCTCTCGCCAGACTTTATTAAATCCTCTCTGGGCTTCTCGCCACTCTTCCTCTTTCATCTTTAACCTTGGATCAAGAAAACCAGGGTGGAGTTAAGAGGTCTATATAAAGAAAACCTGGGCCCATGGTTCCTGGCCAGAGCTGAAAAGAGCTGAACTCCTTATGAAATGGGCACAAATGAAAGGTGTCCCCCAGAATGGAGCCTGGAACCTGAGCTTCTCGGGAATGGACTCGGCGTCTCAAGCAAAGCAGCCCCGGTGCAGCTCAAAACCCAGCTCACAGGAGGAGGGTGGGGAAGCTGTGACCTTGCAGGTACCCTGGGTAAGGCTGTCACCCTCCAGCTCCTTAATACGTCTCCTGGAACCTCAAAGAACTGCAGCACCCACCCCTTTTCTTGACAGAGGATGGGGAGGTTGGCAACAGCCAGCGGGCTGGGAGTGCGAGGGTAACACGGACAGCACAATCTGAGCCCATGGTCACACACAGCCGTGGGATTTGGGAAGGGATCTAAAATCTATCCCTGCATCAATCCACACAACCCAGTTGCCTCATCCTACACACAATGCTCACACCAGGGAAGAAATAAGGTTTGAGAGAAGAAAACAGAAGCTGTACATCCCTCCAGCTGAGCTGGTTAGGGGTTTCTTTGTTTGTTTGTTTGTTTCACCAGGGTAATTCCCTCTTTCTGGGTGATTATTCTCAAATACAGCAGCCGACCAGAACATAAAATGCACTCCTTAAATTACAGCCTTGTGGAGCTCACACCCTTTAAGGACAGAAATTAGCTACTTTTACAGAAATCTGGCCCACGTATGGTGCGTTATCCTTCGGCAGAGCCCCCGGGGCAGGGTGCTAAGAGCAGTCAGTACCTTTTCAGTACGATGGGAACAGCCACAGATGGGTTCTTCCGAAGCCCATCGATGATGTCGGCGGCTTTGTCAGCATATATCCTCTGGAGAGCCTTGCGGTGGATCACCTCCGAAGTGCCACCCAGAGTGTTGTCCAGCCGGAATTTGGCCTGTTCCTCGGCGGACAAGCGTGAGAGTTTCTTTTGGATTGCCTCAAGGACGCGGATCGTTGCCAGGTTGGTCTCCAAGACAACATCCAGCTGAAACGAACGCAGCATTAGCCACCGTTGAATAGATACAACATGATACTTCACAGAGGACTAACGTTTAAGTGACACCAAACAAGAAGCTGTGCATGTTTAACAAGATGTTCTCAAGCAGCCGTTTCCATGTTCATCTGCTCTAAAATAATCCAATTATATTTCATCTGCCACCTAGATAATACTGCGGCAGAGTTTAAAGGCTACCAAAACGATACTGTTCAGAAATTACATTTTCCACTTGGGAACAGAACACAATTGACAGTTACTCTACAAAAGGCCGTGCTGAATCTGAGTGTATTCAGGTAATTGCTGAGCTAACTTCCATTTCAAGTCAAGACGTCAATCATTTAACATCCTGAACGTATCGCTTTTCAGATTATTACAGGGGAATGCAGGTTCTCCTGCACTATGTGGGCAGTAAGAGGAGGAAAGATGCATCAATTACACACTGGCCATTGAGCAATTTCATCTGGAGCAGCGTGAGCAGAGAGCTCTGGGCAGAAAGTGGGGGACAGGGGCGGTAGCTTGGGGCCACAAGTGGTTATGCAGCCGCTGCTTCTTGCATTGAGAGAACACAGGCTTTTATGCAAAAAACAAGACAACAGACACACAATAAAAGCAGATTGGAAGAGGCAGGATTAAAGGTAGAATTTCATCAAGACCAGAAAGCTTCCACGAACAGCTCATGATACATGAATCAAGGAAAACCAGATTTACCTCAAAACGCTCATCCTCGCACCTGTAGATGTGCTCTTCGTATTGCGTCTTCTTGGAGCTCACGAATGTGGAGTCTTCGGACCAGGACGGGAAGGAGACCCAGGTGTCGTTCAAAACCTTGGAGGGAGAGAGGGGGAGACAAGAGTCACACTTAGCCTTCCGAGGGGCTCCACTTGTCTGGCTACGAGTCTGATCTCCTGATGGGAGGATCCAATTCCCCAGTTGGGAAAAAAAAAGCCACCTGTGTGTCCCCTCCAAAGCCCAGACACCACCCAGCATCCAGAAAGAACCCCAAAGAGCCAGAACTGAAACGTCCAGGCAGCCTGAAAAAATCATTAGCTGGAGCTGGGAGGAAAAAAATCCAAAAAACCACCCCCAACCCCCCCCCCCCCCCAAACTGCAAAGGAAGAGGAAAAGAAAGGTGAAAGGAGCCTTTCTGTTACTTTGGGTAAGTCAGCCTTGACCAGCTGGTTCATCTTGTGAGCGATTCATCGGTGCCAACACCGGGTTCTCCTCACGTCAAACACGACCCTTAGGCAGTACATGGTTTCCACCTCCAAATAAGGCTAATTGGGAATATAAATCCATACCCCAACAACACCTTCCCTGACAAAAGCAGCCGAGCACCTGCAGCTTTCACCACCTCCAAAGCCAGAACGGAACATTCAGAAAAAGCCTCAGAGAGGTCAAAGGCAAAGAAACAAAAGAGATTTTGGCAGGCAGTTGTGAAAGTCAGGCCTAGTTTTCAGAAACCTGAAGCTTGAACAACCGAGCCATTAGATTCTCACAGAAAGAAAAGTTCCTAACTGCATCACGCAGGACACTTTTGAGAGAGATGTCAGGACTTAAGAGTTAAAAAAACCCCAAACCTTAAAAACTGTCTCTTGCCCAGGTTGTTTTCACTATTTTGCCACCACTTCAGCTGGAAACCCATCGCCACTGCTACCTGCGTGGTCACCCACACTTGTCCTCCACATCACTCAAGGAGCTCAAGGACACAAAACTCATGATGTTCCCAAACTGCAATCTCCTCACTCTTCGTTGCGGGTGCCACTGCTGTCACCCAGGGAAAGTGATTTCTGGGGCTCCCCCCTCCTCCAGTGAACGCTCTTAACTGACATGTTAATTAACCAGCCTTCAGCTCGCTCACCTCCAAAACATTTCCTTCAACATCAAGTGAAGGAACAGGATCAGCCAGTACCATTCCCACTTTGATCAAAAGGTCATTACAGCATGTTAATGACAAAGTACATCTGATGCTGCAGCACTCCGGCAAGAGACCACTTGACTCCTGACCGGGAAGGCTCCCCCGTGGGGTACCCGTTTCCTGAAGCAACGCACCGTTTTCTCAAGACACAAGGTCTTCTGGGCATTTTGGGTGGAAAGACAGAAGCAGATGAGAAATACGTGGGAGAATCTGTCCACAGAAAATGTGGTATTTCCTTCTAAGGTTGGACCAGAGACGACTCCGAAAGCAGACCAAGTGGGAATTTGAGCAAAAAAGGTAGCAATAATCTTGAATTAGAGGCTGAATTGTAAAAAGATCCCCAAGATCACATTAAGACCATACAGGAAACTAGTTCTGTCATTTCCTACTTCAAGTTTTTAAGGTTGTAATCTTAATGTTCTTCTCGTGCATTATATTCTGTAAAACACCATAGGTATCAAATGCTCCTACATTTTAAGTATTTAAACAACATGACTATTTGGTTGTTTTTTGGTTGGGTTTTTTTTTTTCCTTCCAATTGTTCCCCCCACCAAGGCTTTACGTAACCCTTTTAACCAGCACCACCGGAGAAGAGCTGATGCCAACCACCAAAGCCACGTGGGTCACGGCATCTCCCACCCAGCTTCTGGCATAACCCATTCCTAGAGTGACACCTTGCCCTGTGCAATAGCTGCTGGCCACCACCCAGAGGTTTGCAGGAACACCTCAGGGTGTGCTCACCTCGGGCTCTGACACGTATCCATGATTCTCAAGCCAGGGTGATAACGCCCACACACACCTGGCTGCTGGATCAGAGCTAACCCAGCCCCGGCTCCGTGCCCAGCGCCAGTTTGGGGACACAACCCAGCTGCAAGAGAACAGATGTGCCCCAACACCCCCTGGAACCTTTGCACCATAGAACGGGGATACAAAATAAATTCCCCACCCTGTTCTTCTGTTCTGCTCATCCTCGCTCTGTCCTTCCGAGAAGGCCGGGAATAGAATCACAGAACGGTTTGGGTCGGAAGGGACCTTAAAGATCATCCAGTTCCAACCCCCCTTTCCCTGGGCAGGGACACCTCCCACCAGAGCAGGTTGCTCAAAGCCCCATCCAGCCTGGCCTTGAACCCCTCCAGGGATGGGGCAGCCACAGCTTCTCTGGGCAACCCGGGCCAGGCTCTCACCACCCTCGTGGGAAAGGATTTCTTCCTGATATCTAATATAAATCTCTCTTTCAGTTTAAAACTGCTCCCCCTTGTCCTATCACCCCACTCCCTGATCCAAAGTCCTTCCCCAGCTCTCCTGTAGCTCCCTTCAGGTACTGGAAGGGGCTCCAAGGCCTCCCTGGAGCCTTCTCTTCTTCAGGCTGAACAACCCCAGCTCTCTCAGCCTGTCCTCACAGCAGAGGGGCTCCAGCCCTCCCAGCATCTTCGTGGCCTCCTCCGGACCCGCTCCAACAGGTCAGGTCCATCTTCTTCCCGCACTAATAAGCCTTTCTTTGTCAAGCAATTCCCAGCCCAGAGGACCTTACCTCTTTACACAGCGGAGTCCGCCCCGTGCACTTGGGTTGCTGGTAGCTCTTGGGTAAGGCTCGGTAGCTGGAGCCCAGTCTTTTACAGGAGGCATAGTCGATCTCCATGGCAATGCCCTCGGTAGCCCGTTCCTTCGGATACGTCTCCATGTGAACAGACTCTTTATACCCCAGAAAGTTTTTAAACCAAGTGAACAATTCCGGGAATTTCCTAAAAAAAAAAAAGAAGCAAGTGAAGTGAAAAAAAGCTGAGTAGAAATCAAACAGTGCTCAGCTGTGCTGCTGAGGCTACAACTGATCCCTACAGCCAGCGTGCCCCAGGAGACCCTCTGAATTCTCAGTGTGGGGAAAGAGGACCCTCTCTGCTCAACCCCACTTCCCCAGAGCCTGACCGAACGCCAAACCTGTTTGTTGATCAGATGGTGGATCGACTGCTCTCTGGCTGCAACTAAGATGCTTTAGGATTACACCCTCATTTTGCCAGTGATCCACAGTACAGTCCCCACGGGACAAGTGACAAGCAAGGAAGAGCAGTCAAAGCTTTTGCTGCAGGGGCAGCAACCGTTGCAGGATCTCTACTTGGTCTCCCAACCTCTCCCAGGGGTGAGCCCAGGCCAGATCCCTACTTGTTTGCCAATGCTCTTAACCTCAAAACAGACCTTTGCTATCCAAAAAGCAGCCAGAAGAAACTGAAAAGCGATTCCGTAACGACAGAGCCAAATGCTTTGGTGCTGAGCAATTGCTTCGACCTGCGCCACGTCCCCCCACTTACTGACCAGCACACATTATGGAGAAGCCTTTCCCTGCCAGGCCCAAGTTCACCTGCTCGCAGAGAAAAGTTTTCTCAAGAATTTATTAGTCTAAAATATTGCATCTGTTTCAACTCCTCTTATCTCATGCGAAGCTCCAGCAATATGAGGAATTGAATCTGTTAGTGAGGCTAATTGAATCACTGCTCATTTATTGCTTTTTCATTACAGGACAGGAGATAATGTCCAACTCCAGAATAAGAAACCTGTGTTATACCTTCTCCAGTGCAGATATTCACGCTTATGGCTAGAGTGCACAGACAGTAGCAGGGAGAAATGCAGAATTTTTTGGTGAGTATTTCACCTTTCCTAGCTAAAGGTAGTATCTTGCTGGTGCCTGACTAATTCCAGTGGAGCTACGGAGAGAGTGGAGGCTCCTTGGGGCAGTTTCATTGCACAATAGCTAATGTAATGGGGTCCTGAACCCAATTTACGATGCTATTGCCTTCTCCCTCAGAAGCAGGAACTCAATTCACAGGAAGAAGGAACATTAATTTTAATGCCCAAAGTTGATGAGAGGGTATCAGTTGGTTTTAGCCGATTAATACAGAATTATTCTGTACGCTACTGGCAATTATGGAAAGTGCAGTTCCTGTTTAAACTACAGTTTTCCTTATTTTTGGCTTCAGGACAGAATGCAGCTGCTTTTTGGAAATCTTAGTGAGTTTATATCAGCAGTCCTTTTTTACGTGACATTTCCTACATAATTAGGAGTCAGTCAATCTTTTTCTCAAATAATCGGTGATTCTAGAGCAAGAGACTGCAGTAAGAGGCTGCTAAGTAATTCTGTTGGCTCTTCTGAAAAAGCAAGAAGCAGAGCAGGCAGTACCAGCACCGCTCTTGAGTGCTGCCTGCCCGCCAAGATGTAGCTAGGAATTCCTCTCTCACCTCCTCTCGGACAAGGAACGGAGAAGGGCAGTGCAGAAGAGCATGAAGTTGGAAAGAAAACTGAAGCAGGGACCTTAATGTCCTGCTCCGACACAGGAGAAGTCTGAAAGTGTAAAGTAGGTGGCACCTGAACAATATTAGCCACTGAAGGGCTTCCAAGAACTACCAGGGTCTTTGTGTCCCAAGGAACCACCACCCAGCTCCTGGAGTGTCGTTCCTCCTCTGTGCCACACAACCACACAAAATGTGTTTCCTTGAACGACCACAAAGGGACCTGAAGGTCCTGGTGGACAAGAGGATGACCATGAGCCAGCAACGTGCCCCTGTGGTCAAGAAGGCCACGAGATCCTGGCGTGCATCAGGAAGAGTGTGACCAGCAGGTCGAGAGAGGTTATCCTCCCTCTCTACTCTGCCCTGGGGAGGCCCCATCTGGAGCACTGGGTCCAGTTCTGGGCTCCCCAGTCCAAGAAGGACAGGGAACTGCTGGAGAGGGGACAGCAGAGGACTAAAGAGATGACTAGAGGCCTCAAGCATCTTTCTTATGAGGAAAGGCTGAGAGACTTGGGTCTTTTTAGTCTGGAGAAGAGAAGGCTGAGGGGGGGATCTGATCAACACCTAGAAATACTTCAAGGGTGGGTGTCAGGAGGATGGGGCCAGGCTTTTTTCAGTGGTGCCCAGTGACAAGAGGCAACGGGCACAAACTTGAACATCAGAAGTTCCGTCTCAACATGAGGAAGAACTTCGTCACTCTGAGGGTGGCAGAGCCCTGGCAGAGGCTGCCCAGAGAGGTGGGGGAGTCTCCTTCTCTGGAGATGTTCAAACCCTGCCCAGACATGTTCCCCTGCAACCTGCTCTGGGTGGCCCTGCTTTGGCAGGGGATTGGAGTAGATGATCTCCAGAGGTTCCTTCCAACCCCGTATTATCCTGTGATTCTGTGATATAAATTTCTCTCCTGGCTTTCCAACAGAAACAGCCCAAGCTGATTAAACTTCACACCTCACGTAAGGAAACGGGTTCCACTTACCCCAAGAACGGAGAAACGAGCTGCACCAGCTCAGCCCGGGAAATCACCTCCTGGTTGAAAATAACCAGGCAGCGGAGGAAGTTTTCATACGCTTCTGTGCTACGCAGAGCTTTGCGGACCTGGGAGAGGGAGAGGAAAAAAGGAACACGGTTGGTGTCAGGGTGAGATCAAGCTGCGTGTGCTACTGCTGGCCAGGAGACCTGGATTCAACGCTGTGCTTCCCCCACCAGTGCACGGAGATTATGCACGGAATGAGAACACAAATCTTTGAGGGAGTTGAACGGAGGGTAACTTGCCCCACACAGACAGATCCCAACGTGACCCACCTCCGTGCGGGGGATGCCCTGCACCATCAGCACCCGGAGATGAAGGACGGAGTAGCAAGTGAAAAATTAAATCCCTCAAATACCGTCTTGCCCCCAACAGCTGGATTATGAAATTCTGGAATCGTGGATGTCCGTTGTAACTGCAGCACCACAAACCCACCCAGGCTGCCTTTGAACACCAGAAAATATTACAAGGAGAGAGACCTGCGCCTTGGGTAATAAACTCCAGCCCCTGCCCACGGGGGTTATCACAGAGGAGGCAGCTTCTGTATCCCACAGTATGAAGAAACCCAAGGCTTCATCCCAACACCATTCCATTTCCCACGAGAACAGTTAGCATCTACGCACCAGAAGGAGATCTGGCATCATTAAGATACTTGTCATTACAGTTAAAATCCTCCAGCAGGGACTTCCAGGTTTACTCATGGTAACACCTACACACCCTCCGAGCAATGGATTGGTTCCCAGTTACCACTAGCAAAATGCACCGCATCATCGGGGAGCAGCCAAGACTTCCATCAACACATGAATATTACATAAAATTAAAACAACCAACCAAACCAAAGCTTGTTTACATTCGCTATATACTCCCCTCTGAGCCATAAGGAAATGTATGGACATCTTAGGGAAGACTCCAAGGTACCACTTGGAAACATCCCACATATCCTTCATTTGTTCCGCGTGGCAAAGCGGCAACAGGTAACAACCGTGCAATTAATTAGATTCATCTCTCAGGGAAAAAAACAACAAAACAAAACAAAACCCCACCAAAACAAACCCCACCGTGGACATGAATCAGCTGCTTTGTAAACTGAGCTCCCACACTGCAGGCAGCTGGTTGGGGACGGGCACAGCAAGCTGTGCCAACGCAGTAAGACGCAGCGCGTACATCAGTGCTCGGACGGGGACTTGAAAAAGGTGGAAAAAACCCCCAAACTTGCAGCGTGCCTTACAGGGGGAAAATAAAACCCCAAACCAGTAACAACAAACCCATTCCATTCCTGCAAAAAGAAAAAAAACAAACCTGCACCAGCAGTGGGTAAAAAGCTGGAGATAAAACAATCCATGTGTATATTCCCTAGGAATATAAACCAACGACACGAGGCGGCTCTCGCTGAATCTCGCTTCTCACCTTCTCAAAGAAGAGTGATTCTGTCCCCACACCGTGTTTGCTGGCTTCTGCCAAAGACTGGTCTTTTAAACCAAGCAGCTTCGGTTTCTTCTGTTAATAAAAGAAAGAAAGAAAAAAAAAAACAACAAACAAACAAAAAAAGGGCTGTTCAGCAGAGCAAATTGCCATATTTTCATTATCTTTCACTCAGGAGTTTTCCCTTCCTGACCCCATCATTTGCTTTGAAATAAAAGAAAGGTGGCTTCTTTTTTTGGAAGGAAACTTGCATGGAAGCCCGTGGCACAAGTTCATCTATTGAAGGTTAATCAGTAACATAGAACTCCAAATATTTTTAACAATACTCTGTCGCCTCCCTTTCCGTAGCTGGTTGACTGAAACAGTCACTGCTTGTGGTGCATCTCATTTTTCGAACTAGTTTTCCAAGCTACCAAAATAAATCTTTATCTTTTTTTTCCTTATCTCTCACCCAGCTCTAAGTCTTACACCCCCCCTCCCCCTAAAATTGCTGTATTTCATTTTTCTTTCTTGAATTCCACCATGTCTGTTTCCCCCACACCAGCACTGAACTCCACACCCTCCAAAAGCCGCCTCCAAAACACCTCTTTATTTTGCTGCCCTTTATTAGAAGGGGAGCAGAAAGTGCAGGAGGGGAAGTAACTTGCTGGATTTAAATGACACAATTACATATGCTAATGGCTTTCAGCAACATACACCACCTTCTGAAAAAGAAATTAAGCAGGCAAACTTGTCCCTAAAGCACAAATGCTAAACCACCTGGCCACGAGACCACTTTTACTACGCTACAAAAGCCTTGCTCTCTCAAAACATACGTCGTTTGCAAAGGGGAAGCTCTGCTGAGAGAATAACCCTCCCTCCTTGTATTTTAACACTGATCATAAGAAAAGACGAGAAAACGCGATTCCACTGCGTCTGCTCTGAGATCTGCTCCAAAAAAAAAAACCCCTAACCCAAAACTTTCAGGCACACCTTTATCTTCCATAGAACGGTCAGAGTTGGAAGGGACCTTCAAGATCATCCAGTTCCAACCCCCCTGCCCTGGGCAGGGACACCTTCCACCAGAGCAGGTTACTCCAAGCCCCATCCAACCTGGCCTTGAACCCCTCCAGGGATGGGGCAGCCACAGCTTCTTGGGGCAACCTGGGCCAGGCTCTCACCACCCTCACACCAAAGAAGTTCTTCCTGGTATCTAATCTAAATCTCCCCTCTTTCAGTCTAAAACCATCACCCCTTGTCCTGTCACTCCACTCCCTGACAGTAGCTCCCATCAGATACTGGAAGGCTGCTCTCCCCAGAGCCTTCTCTTCCTCCAGGCTGAACAACCCCAGCTCTCTCAGCCTGTCCTCACAGCAGAGGGGCTCCAGCCCTCCCAGCATCTTTGTGGCCTCCTCTGGACCCGCTCCAACAGGTCCCTGTCCTCCCTGTGCTGAGGACTCCAAATCTGGACACAGCACTCCAGGTGGGGTCAATCTTTCCCTTAGCTTATCTTCCCACGTGCCTTAGAAACATCACTATGAATTTTGGACAAGTTTATTTTGTGACTTTACAGAGGCTTTATCCACCAACACAACCACCCCCAGGCAGCATCCTCATAAAGTGGGGAAAATCCTATTTTTTCCCAAGCCAGTAAAAGTAACCATCACCCCCCTCAGGTACAGATAACACCACCAGTTTGTGAAAAATCAGAGACTTGTGCTTAGAAAGGACTTCAAAAAGTTCCCTTAAAGGCAAGCATTAGTTTCCCTGTTCTCAAGCTGCAGCTTGTGCTGCCAAAAAACAAGTAAATAATTAAAAAAATATGAATTGCAGAGACTGGTAAAAAGCATCCCGCTCTGCCTGTTTCACAGGCTCCTGGGAAACGTGGGGCTGGGGAAGGAACAGCACAGGCTCTTACCTTCACCGGAGGGGTGGCTCCAGTTCCCGAGTGCCGTCGGATCTGACAGCCATTCTGGTTGGGTCTTTGCTGTTTGTTGTTGAGCTGTGGTTTCTTCACTGTGCCGCCGTGATCGTTTCTCACCGATTCCACTTTCTCTGCAGTTGTCTTACTTAACAGCTTATTTAGGGACAAACCCAGGAAGACCATTAGAGCCGAGTTCCACGCATCCAGGCAAAACCAAATTACGCCAGCTCCTCCTAGCTCTAGATGACCCATGTGTTTTACTGCAGTTAACACAGTCTTAGAACAACTTTTTAGGCAAAGTATTTAAAAGTCAAGTTATGGCCAGAAAATACAGCCCCTCACCCTGACCCCCATTCCCACACTTGGAAGAAGATCACTCCAAATAAAAAATAAGAAAAACCACCCCAAGAAACAAACAGCAAAAGCACATTTTTCTGTGCTAGATACCGAAACAGCTTTCCACTAGGTATTTCAGGCCCGGTCTATCTCCAAGGTGACTCACCACAGAGCTGTTGGCGTCGGGCAGGAACTGCCCAAACTCAGACAGCAGATCCTCCTGGTTCTTGAAGAGCCGAGCCACCTGCGCGTACACCTCCTGCTCCGTCAGAGCCGGCGTGTAGTTACCTCCTGCCTCCTTGGCATTGCGCTGCTCTTTCTGTCATGGGAAAGGGGAGAAGCGTCAGAAAAAAGGATGTAGGAACTATTTAAGTGACAAAGGAAATAAAAAAAAAAAAAAACCCCACACCCTCAGTGATACAAAGCAAAGGGCTCAGCATCCTAATTAAAGCCTCACACTGAATGCCCAGGTGGCCGTGGACGAGCAGGACACTGATTCCATGAATGAGATGAATTTATGAACAAGGCAGAACCAGAAGCAGAGGTGGACAAAGACACCACGGCGTCAGTAAAAATTCTTTGTGAGGAACCTCACGCTCTCGACCACAGAAAAGGAGCTCAGTAAAAGCAACCCAGATAGGAACCCACTGACACAGTAGCTCCTAAATAAGTACTGCTACTGCAAATGGAAATATTTCTCCATTCATAAAAACTGAAGGGTTGAGGTTTCTTTTTTTACTTTTAATATAGTACTATGGGCATGTTGTCTCTTCCTGACCCATGCTCACAGAAAAAACCACCAAGTAAGATTTTGAAAAGGCATTCCAGATGCTCACAGGTCAAGATGATGGACTGAAATCTATTATTTCATGCTGCCATGGGATGTCTTAATTGGCAAGAACTCTCCCTAGTTTGCTGGCCGACACTAATCCAGCAGAATCACAAAATGATATGGGGTTGGAGGGGACCTCTGGAGATCAAGTCCAACCCCCCTGCCAAAGCAGGTCCACCCAGAGCAAGTTGCAGGGGAACATGTCTGGGCAGGGTTTGAATGTCTACAGAAATGGAGACTCCCCCACCTCTCTGGGCAGCCTCTGCCAGGGCTCTGCCACCTTCAAAGTGACAAAGTTGCTCCTCATGTTGAGATGGAACTTCTGATGTTCAAGTTTGTGCCCGTTGCCTCTTGTCACTGGGAACCACTGAAAAAAGCCTGGCCCCATCCTCCTGACACCCACCCTTGAAGTATTTACAGGCATTGGTCAGATCCTCCTCAGCCTTCTCTTCTCCAGACTAAAAAGACCCAAGTCCCTCAGCCTTTCCTCAGCAGAGAGATGTTTGAGGCTTCTAATCATCTCACCCTCTCCAGCAGTTCCCTGTCCTTTTTGAACTGGGGAGCTCAGAACTGGATACAATACGGCAGATGGGCCATCCCCAGGGCAGAGCAGAGGAGGATGACCTCCCTTGACCTGCTGGTCACACTCTTCTTGAGGCACCCCAGGGTGCCATTGGCCTTCTTGGCCACAAGGGCACGTTGCTGGCTCCTGGGCACCCTGTTGTCCATCAGGACCCCCAGGTCTTTTTCCTCAGAACTACTCTCCAGCAAGTCAGCCCCCAACCTGTCCTGGTGCAGGGGGTTCTTCCTCCCCAGGGGCAGGACGAAGACCTGAATGCAAGTCTTGGATGGGTAGAGTTGGCTCCCACGGCAAAGAAAGAGAAATAACAACACGTTTAACTCCAACCTGCACTGTGAACACCCACCTGATACGTATGGAGGATCTCCAGGAAGGCTTTGTAGATGTCTGGCTGCCCCTGGAACCGATTCTTGATCTTGTTGACATAGTTGATGGCATGATTAAACTCGACGGGCTGATTGTTCTGCAGGGACGGTGTGGTTCCCAGAGAGATTGTCACAGGAGTATGAGGTTGGACCGGCGGAGAACGTGGCGATGCGTACGGTGGAATCGGGGGAGTTTGCTGGCTGGCAGGAGTATGTGCCTGCAACTGTGATGGCTAAGAAGAAAAGAAGCCATGTTAGAAAAAGAGCAGAATCCTTTACGTTTGGAATAAAGGCACTTTTACTCCACTTACAGACCATACCCAGAGAAAACAATCCAGCCTATAACTGTGTCCGATGCCAGTGCTGGAACAACATGGATTCAACAGAGAATGTCACAGCTGGAGAAAATCTCCTGCTACCACAGCCATGTAAAAACACCTTCTTCCCATTTACTGGCCCTGGATGACTTTTGCTGCACTTCCTTAAAGGACAGGCCTTTTAAAACCGCAACTAAAGAATTACTCCCTTTACAGGTCTAGGGAATTTTAACAATGTCTTTCATAAACTGAACGTTTCCTTTCTGGCCGTCTAAAGCAGCTCTTAACTGCTGTTAAGAGTCAAAATTAAGAAGTACCATTCCACAGACAGAGCTGGGTTTTTTGTAAAAATTAAC
This sequence comes from Nycticryphes semicollaris, assembly GCA_013400055.1. NCBI lineage: Eukaryota > Metazoa > Chordata > Aves > Charadriiformes > Rostratulidae > Nycticryphes > Nycticryphes semicollaris. Next base: position 96,968 of record VXBJ01006813.1, read on the forward strand.
AGAAGCACAGGTAGAGTAGGCAGAAGGAAACTATTATCTCAAACAAAGGAATAGAAAAATACTTAGTGGGCCAGCAGAGACTACACTTCATCAGGAAGAAAAAACAGCCGGGCTATTCAAACTGCTGATTTTAACAGTTGATTTTCCTTGCTAATTGCTTTTGACTGGAAAATCTGACAAGAAGAGACATCCTATCTCAAAAATTTAACGCAGGCAAAATGCATAGCTATGGCTTGCTCCAGCACCGCGAGTTATTTTTGCCCCAGTGAACGATTCTGGGATGCCTGAAGGCAACAGCAAGGGAAAAGTGGATTTCTTTGCAGTATTAAGAAGAAAACCAAGCACATAAAGGCTCTCAGAGCAGTTATTTTGTGTATTTTTAAGAGACACAGCCACAGAAAAAAATTAGTAGCAGTTTTGAGGTGGCAATTTTCAATGCACATCCAAGGACTCTTTCCTGTCACCTTCCAAACTTTAAAATGTGTTTTACGTGTATTTTTCACTCCTGACAGTGTAGGTCTTAAGATGGCCAGAAGAATCCTAGTACAAGATCCTGCCTTCCCTTACCTGTCTGATAAGGAAATCTCACCTCAACACGCAGCATCTCTCAGGTTAATTTTAAAGTTTCACCAAAACCAGTCCAGCTCCTTTGCAGGATGGTGACACGGGGTGAAAACAACAGCCCACAGGGATGAGAAAGAGACGGCTACCTCTTCACTGAAAATCACATACTACTTCTACTAAAAGCCTTGAAATCTGGCACAGGTGAGTTAATTCTAGAAGCTTTGAAGTTTTCAGCTTTACAAATCTTTCAGCACGTTTTTGTTTGCCATTTCTGAACAGGAGGGTGCAAGTCCCACCAATGCTTCTCTACAGACCATCTAAATTGCCATGTTTTAAATCCTGCTGCTTTCTAACTGCATCATCCCTTTAGCCCCCCATGTTCTAGTCAGTTGTTAGCTAAGTGTACACTTCAGAGATTAGCCCTTGAAACTTCGTAGATTCTCCCCCTCTCTAAGGCTCCCAAATCTTCCCAAATTTTGAGGCTAAAATACATGATATTTCATCTGAAGTAAGCTCCTCAAATGTCTATTGTTCTATACTGATTCAAATAGCATAACATATGTCTGATGCACAGAAGCACCTGGGTTTACATCCTAAAACAGAGTCAAATCCCCTTTTTTATCGGAAGGTCACAGTTTCAGGTGCACAACCAAGACATAAAAGCAGTATCATAGCTGTCTAGCCTGAACTCTGGCACTTCAGATTTTGCCAGTATCTCCTGCACCCACCCAGCTGATGGCTGAACTACACTCTTTTTACCAAAAACGTCCAATCTAAAAAACAAGACTTCAAGCAATGCAGAATCTACCACACAATTAACCAAGCTCTTCTAAAGGCTTCATTGTCCCAGGGGTCTGAAGCCACTCACACACTTTCACATCAAGTGCAACACCTTTAACACAGCCTCCATTTTACAGGAAATTTCTTGGGATTTGACTTATTCTGAGCCAACACACACAAAGGAAGGTGGTTCATCACGTGCCCGCTGCTTTAACTGGAAAGGAAAGCCCTTCTTGTAAGGTCACGTGCATTTTAGGGACCTTTTTCCTGGAGCTGCTGGATCACTCCCCAAATAATGCCTGATACACTTTACCAGATGCTCTGAGCGTCTTTCGGTTCCTCCCTGGAAGCAACGAGGCTTTTCCAAACCCTGTGGTGGCTTTGTTTGTTTTACTGTCAAATTCAACATCTTGGAGGTTGAAAAGGAGAATCAAATCCAGCAGCAGAAGGGCAACATGCACAGGTTCACAAGTACTATAAAAAAGCAGCCTAGAAGTTCCTTTTTCTCTCTCCAGCTCCGCACCAGTTTCAGCTGGAGGCAGCAGGGTCCCCCACCTCGTCAGTGTATGTCATTTAAAGCCTCTCACCTTGCTGATTTTGGCAGGCGGTGGCTGCGGCGCTGGCTGTGCTGGTGTCGGGGTTGATTGCGCCGACGGCTGGGACTGATGCTGGGGTTGGGGCTGCGGCTGGGGCTGCAAACCGTGCGTGGGGATCTGGTGAACTTGCCCTGGCGTTGTCACGTTCACCATATCATTCGTCTGCACCTCGATCTTGTAACCGGGCGGCAAGAAGGTGTTGAAACCCATGATCAAGTCCGGGTGTCCCTTGAAGAGCTGCGATACGCGGCTGATCACTCCTGGAGTGTCAATACTGAGGGAGAAGGAGTCAGATCGAAAATGTCACGATCCTCTAAGACCTTTTCAGTGACAGACCGAGGTCTCTGCGCAAGAATTTGCCATTAGAAGTTTCACCTTACCACCTCTAACGGACGAAACAAAGCAAAACTCACTCCTATAAATACACTGCTGAACTTAAGAATGACCTAAGAGTTATTTTACTAGCCCAGACAGCGTTTTCTACCTATGCCATCCAGTCCCAAGTCTGGCCGTTATTAATGGGCAGCCACTCAGATGAATCGGCTCTCAAGGCTGAACTTGTGAACTCTCACTCTAAGCACAGATTTAGTAGAAATGAAGGGTTTAAGTTTCAGAAAAGAAAGCACACAACTATTTTTACTCTACTGCTAGAGCCATGTTACCCTGCAGACGGAAGGGCAGAACTCCCATGCCCACACAGACGCTTTCTAACCTGGAAGGAAGCAGCAAAACGCAGCCTATTACCTTTGAGATTTAAATTCCTTCATAATATCCAAGAAGTCATTGTAGACCTGTGGCTGGCTACCAAACTGCAGCTTCACCTGGTCAAGATAAGACAACGCATCCTCCACCTGGGGACAGAACGGACAGGTTGTATCAGAGGAGATTTTATTTCACCCCCCATTGTTCTGCAAAACACAGGTTATTTGAAAACACAGATGTGAGCCCTGAGCCTGGGCAGGGAATTAAGGAGCAAATGATCACGAGCCTGGTTAGTGTACTACCAGCACCCCTTGAATAAGGGATACTCACTCCCCACTCCTGGCTCACAAGATAAAACTGCACCAAAAAAGAAACAAAAAAGGGGAGGTGTGGGAACCACCACAGATCAGCAGAATTACTCAAAGAAAAAAAAAAACCAAAACCAACAAAACCCCCAATTTTTGGCCGTTTGTTTTTAAATACTCCAAATTTACCACCACTGAAGTGACTGTTAGGATAAACAGAACTAGACTGAGCATTTCTCCCTGCATTCGTATGTGGAAATTATTATGGAAGTCCTGGAATAAGCAGAAAGTCGAAATGACACACTCAGTGTAGTACACATCTGCCAGGTACACGGCTTGTACTTTTGTTTTATTGTTTTTTGGTGTTTTTTTTTCTAAAAGCCAGACATTTCAGTTCAACACAGAAGGATTTCAAAAATGGCAACTGTGGGCGGTAAATTGTTTTACACCTCAAACAGCAAGAAGTTGCTGAACCGTTCGTGTACCAACATCCAATTTTCAAGATGTACTGAAAGAACAGCCACAGCCTAAAAGGAGAGCTCTGGGTCCCTGTCACCTCCGACAGCCAAGCCACACGCTCCTCAGCTGCGAGAGCTACACACAGAACCTCTCTTTTGTCTGGAATGAAATGACAGCAGAGCAGGAAACGCTATCACAAATAGCCCCAGTCTTGCATCAGCAGAGGATTTGCCATCGATTTCACCGGGAGAAAGAACCACACGTTAAGAAACTGTTTTCAGAGGTTTCTAGAAACGAAGCATCCTACGTTCAGCAAAAGGAAAAGGGCCTCTCTCACCCAACAAGGCAGTGGGTTCCAACCAAAACTGGAAGAGACCCACACCGTATTTGGAAGAGACTTAAGAAAATAGGCATCAACTTATATATATATATATATATCTGTGCCCTCTCACTAGAGCTGAACCAAATGTAGCCACTTCAATGGGTTATTTTTGGTGGAGTTTTCTCTTTTTTTAAGGATTTTACAGCACATAATCCAAGAATAGAGCCTTCCTTACTCCCAAATTACTCCCACGCAACCACCCACAAAAGCCATGTGTTCCGAAAAGCACCAAATGTTTTAGCAATTTAACCCATTCATATGGAACCCCCGATCGATGCTCCCTCCTTTTCCTTTCTGCAAGTCCATTTTTTCGTGAGGGTATTTGAAACAAATACCGTAATAAAAGGGGGTTTCAGCAGAAGGAGAAGCCCCTTTCTGCGTTCTCCAAACTTGTCAAGAAAGGTTTTAGAGAGGTCACCAGGTGGCTTTGCAGGGAGGTGTCCCTACAGGTGGTCCCCGCTTGCCCCCCAGGATTTAGGCAGAGGTTGTTTTATTTAAGGCAGTGATTGCTGGGCGTTACCTTGAGCCTCTGGAACTGCTGCTGCCCCTGCACGGGGACGGCCGGCGGTGTGGGGTGAGCGTGGCTCTGCACCACCTGGCTCCCGTGGGGCTGCACCGGTGCCGTGTGGTGGTGGCCGCTGTGGACGGTGGCGATGGCCGGCCCATGGCTGCCCGAGCTCTGCGGCACGGCCGACACCTGGCAAGGCAAAGGGGAGGTCACTTATTGCGGCTGCGGCTTCGCGGCCGCCTCCGCTGCGACACAGCAAGGTCTTCCCAGACCCGGAGACACGAGTAAAACATTAAGGAAGCAGAAGAAACACGGTCAGTCTGAACCTGAACCGGAGAGTGAAGGCTGAGACTTGCTCAAAAAAAACATATGCCAAAACAATATGCCTTTTGCTTTCTTTAACAACGGCCCAGAGAGATCTTAAAACCAGAACAAGACAACGCTCATCCTACACTCCCAACAGAGGAGGGCCCTCTCTCCAAACGCATTATAAACATGGGTTCTCTCCAGCCTACAGACTCCCCACTTGCCTAGTCACTAACAGTAACAAAGATCTGCAAAAGCAGCATAAAATGGGGGTTTTGTTCTGATAAAAGTTCTCTTTTTAAAAAAAAAAAACCCAAACAAAACCCCAAACCCCACTTAGTGCCACAAACAGTAATTTGAATGAATGACTCCTAAAGGGCTTCCACATTCTTGAAGTCAAACTGAAGCTCTCCAGCCAGGGCAGGCTCAGGGAAAATCTGAGCTTGCAAGTGAGGAAAGGAACAGAAGGCATGTCGTTTTCAAGCCTCCTTCGTAGAGTAAACCAGAAAAGTTTTGATTTGGAAAATACCTTAGAAGAGCCTTTAAAAAATAATTTTTTTTTAAATTACTTTTCATTTTACACAGTTTTCCATTCAAGCCTCTTTCAGACGGGATATACTTTTTTTTCCAATCCTTCTCATGAACAAGAAAGAGTTTTCTAGCTGGTCCATTCAAGTGCTTTGAGGAAGGGCTGCCAGCATAAACACCCCTTCCTCTTCCAGTCCCTGCCTGTGGGCTCTTCAGCTCTGTGGCTGCTCCTACCAGCCTGAACGTTCCTTCCGCAGAAGTGAGGTGGAAGAAGCTGTGTGTAAAATCAGGCACCAGGCAGGGAAGGCAGCTCACCCCAGCAGCGTGGAAGATGCAACACACCGAAAACACGACAAAGCCACCGCAACACGGGAACTGCCTTTCCCTGCCCAATATCTTCAGCGCACTCTTAAAGTACGGGTTTGGTTGGGTTTTCTTCCATCTCCCCAGCTGACAGCTCCTTGCAAAGGAGGGGAGAGAGAGAGGGAAGAGTGCCACCTAATGACTCTGGAGTCACGTTTTCTGAAACATTTCAATCTTCCTGAAAGCCTGCAGTCCAAATGCTGACCTGATCCAATCTGTTAAGCTTAAGATCACCCATCATACACCTGTGGCAGAGCAACCGTAAGAAGCAGCCTTTTCCTGGAGAGAAAAAAAGGAAAAATGGAGAAAAAGCCCTGCACACACCTGCTTCTAGGATTTAGAGACCATGATCTGAGAGAGTCACTAAAAGAACCACGTTCAAAAAAAGCCCACCCCGCGTGTTCAGGTGGCTCTGAACAGGGATGAAGCCAACAGTCCTAAAGCAAGTGCTTAAAACGGGACATACGATAAGCACAGTGCCCAACCCCAATTGCTCTTTAGGAAACCCTGGTTACTAAAATAAAACCGTGTCTCAAAAACAGAATTCTAGGGTGAAATGACAGGGTGCTGGCTGGTCACACACCTGGTAGCTGGGAGTTACGGAGTACTGGATGCCGGTAGCAGACTGCATGGTCTCCGAAACTGCCTCATATACTGGAGGTGCTGGGGCAAGCACGCGGTGCTGGTGTTGGAAAGCTTCGGTGCTGCTGGTGATACGTCTCTGCTGCGACGCATACACGGGTGACTCCTGCTCATCCAATCGCCGCTTCATGCTGAACTCATGCTCGGGAAGCACTACAAAACCTGTGACAAAAAACACACCAATTAACAAAACGCAATTGATTCATCGCTCCCTTCCGGCGCCGTGGACACTGACCTCACCACGAGCAGGTAGGGCAAGTTTCTGTCTGTTCATTGAGGTTACTGATATCTCGAGATAGGAAAGCGGGAATTAAGATTCAGCTTTCTGCATGAAACATGCAGCTGTGTTTTATCACAAATAATACAGCCTTATCGTTAGAAATAAAACACTCTGCTTGAAAGTTAATGATTTCTTCAGTCCCACTTAAAGAACGTTGCTAGCACGGGTGTCTTAAGCACACACAGGGCCTAAGCAATGGAAAGCTTGCTGAATGCAGTATTTGAACACAACAGACCGGGGCAAGGTGTGTTACCTACACACAGCCTGGATAAAGTTGCCTACTTTGAAAGCAGAAAGAACCTCCTGGAGAGTCCAAGCAGGATGGCAGCCAGCTCTGAGAGATGCTTTAAGAATGCGGGAGGAAGAAGGAGGCAAAAAGCAGGATGCATAGTCAGATTTTGAAATCACTTACAAAGTCCTGAAGTAAAGTGCTCTCTAATACACCTCAGACGTGTATTAGTACAACCTCAGGGAAACCCACAGAGCCACTGTACCAGGAGTATTTTGGATACTGTACATCACATGGCCGTGGTCCTACCAGCATCCTGGCCCCGCTCACCAGTGCCAAAGAGCCCACCACAGAGCAGTGCCCGCAGGCTCCGTGGCACTCTGTGTGGCTACCGGGAATGCCAGCGAGCCCTCAGCAGCAGCTCTCCCACTTACACTCCAGGACTTTGTCTTCTCCAGCACGCAGGCATAGTCCTGCCCTACTCCAAGTTGTCTTTGTGCAACCTCATTTCATTTCAAATCTGACCCGCAGTTTTGCCACTGTCCTGCTCCCAAAAGTCTCATGAATTCTTTCCTCTGTTTGACTGAGCTACTCACCTACTCTTTCCTGCAAGCAAATTGCAGCGCTGGCAATAATTATTGCAGTCCTTGAGACCTTATCTGCTTCTCATCAAAGCATTGGGTATTCAAAAGCATCTATTTAAGGTGCTTGATGGACAGAGAACAGGGTGAAATCCACCCTCTTCAGCCTCTAATTCACCAGGACCTCTCCAAAACAATCCTTTCCAGTTCCAGTGCAGTTAAACACATTCATTGCTAAGGTGGACACAGGGATAAACAAGAGGGGATGAAGCTCCCCCAGGATAATGGTACAAGAGCCAACTGAGCCAGTTCTCAGTGGTCAGGACTGCTCCCCACAGCCTAAATCCAGTATTATCCAAATAACCCAAAGATCATTCACCAACATCTCGGTGCACGTCAAACACATAAATGGGAATTGGCTGGACAGAGTTCAGAATGGATCGAGGTGGGCTTGACAACATAGGCTTTGTGCAATGTTTACCCCTCCATGTCCCTCTCTACTTCTCCCTCCTTTCACTTGGAGAGGGTAGGACAAGGGGGAAGAAGACTTTTTTTTTTCTTTTTGGAGTTGCTTTTCAGTTTTAAGCTCTCAGAATAGAGTCCTGAACCAGAGCCCCAAAGCCCTAGCAGGTCGAAGATGGCCAGCAGAGGAGGACTCCTCACGCCAAGGACAGGAGCAAGTTCACAAACTGCACCTTATCATTTAGCTTTGGAAAAAAAAAAAAAAACACCAAACCAAAAACAAAACCCAAACCCCAAACATAGGGTTTTATGTGAATAGGGCTGGGACTAAACCAAGCAATGCCAGCAAATCTGGCCACGCACCACCATCCCACAAGCAGAGCCAGCCAGGATTTTGCATGACAATGGCTGGCCACAGGAGTAAAGTCTGGGCAAAGCTTTGGTGGCATCTATTTATAACTCACTCACCAACTCAAACACCCTCCTGCTCTAAACACTGGTCCCCCAGCCAGTCCTTCCACTTGATTTTTTTCATCTCCCAGGCTGGTTCACCCCTTACTGTGTCAACCCTTTAACTGCTTTCCTTCCCTGCAGGAGCAACCACGAGCTGCTGCGTTGCAGTCACTGACACCTCAAAGCAGGAACGTTCTCAAAACAAAAGAAATTCACATGTGATTTACTATAAAAATTTAAATGATTCCAGCAGGCTTAACACACTGCCTGTGCTAAGGTGTGATGCATGTGTGTGTGTATATATATATATATGTCTATATACGTGGTACGTACATGGTGTGGCGGCTGTTAAGTGTCCCAGCATCTTGTCTCACTTGTATGGACTGATCAACCTTTAAAGCAGAGGTTGTTTGAGGACAGAAGGTGGCCTTATGAGGATTAAAATGCCACCTTAGGCTGACTGAGAAGCCTTTTCCCCACGGAGCCACCAAAGAGCTCAGCCCCATGAGGTCGCAGGAATGGTGGCAGTAGCGAGGATACGTTACCACATGGGCACCAGCAGCACAAACACCAGTTTCTGAAGCCCCTAATTCTTGCAGATCAAGTGAGCAATCTTCCAGAAACCCAGCCTGTTTGTACAGTCGACATTAAAGCCTACGCTCAGTGAAAATTAAAGCTCCTGTAGGTTTNACATTAAAGCCTACGCGCAGTGAAAATTAAAGCTCCTGTACGTTTTGCTTCCCTCTGAAATCCACTCACCTCCACTAACGGAACACAGAGTCTGCCTCTATCCAAGCACTGCACCTGCTTCTACTTCAAAATTTCATATTATAGTATATATATATATATTTAAGATATTACAGGCAACAGTGAATAATACTAGCCAGTCTTCCTAGAAAACACCTTGCTGAACTCCTACTTAGGGTCTGTACCCCCTGCATAAGAGTGGCTGGAAGCAGACCACCACTTAACAAAGATTACTAATTCTCAAGGCTTTATTAATCCCAGCCGAGAGATGATTTCGATGCTCTGCTGTACCTAGACACAGACTTGTGACCTTAACTCCACATCCACCACCACCAAAACTCTGCAGAAAGGGGAAAGCTCTGAGGGGTGAGCAAACCAGCAGCAGAGCAGAAACTGGTCTGCATCCTGCAGAAGGAAATAGGACAGTGAATGCTCCAAAGGTCCGTTCGATTCCTCACTGAGCTCCTGCTGNCTTAGGCTGACTGAGAAGCCTTTTCCCCACGGAGCCACCAAAGAGCTCAGCCCCATGAGGTCGCAGGAATGGTGGCAGCAGCGAGGATACGTTACCACATGGGCACCAGCAGCACAAACACCAGTTTCTGAAGCCCCTAATTCTTGCAGATCAAGTGAGCAATCTTCCAGAAACCCAGCCTGTTTGTACAGTCGACATTAAAGCCTACGCTCAGTGAAAATTAAAGCTCCTGTAGGTTTTGCTTCCCTCTGAAATCCACTCACCTCCACTAACGGAACACAGAGTCTGCCTCTATCCAAGCACTGCACCTGCTTCTACTTCAAAATTTCATATTATAGTATATATATATATATTTAAGATATTACAGGCAACAGTGAATAATACTAGCCAGTCTTCCTAGAAAACACCTTGCTGAACTCCTACTTAGGGTCTGTACCCCCTGCATAAGAGTGGCTGGAAGCAGACCACCACTTAACAAAGATTACTAATTCTCAAGGCTTTATTAATCCCAGCCGAGAGATGATTTCGATGCTCTGCTGTACCTAGACACAGACTTGTGACCTTAACTCCACATCCACCACCACCGAAACTCTGCAGAAAGGGGAAAGCTCTGAGGGGTGAGCAAACCAGCAGCAGAGCAGAAACTGGTCTGCATCCTGCAGAAGGAAATAGGACAGTGAATGCTCCAAAGGTCCGTTCGATTCCTCACTGAGCTCCTGCTGATCTTGCTGTGGCATCTCCCAAGGATCCTCTCCATTCAAGAGTTGGAGAGGTCTGTGGCCCAGCAAGTCCTACCCCTCCTACCTATGGAAGAAAGAGGCATCTCAGCTAGTTCCCCTCCACTGAGGTGACACTACCAACAATACAACACTTATTCTATGTTGCCTTCTCAGAAATGTAACACACACCTCTAGCCTCCCCTTTGCCTCTGAGATTTGGAAAGATCCAACTCAAATTGCAGCATCTGTAATCTCAATTTGGGGGTAGGGGGAAAAAAAAAACAAACCAACCAACCAAAAAAAGTCCCCAAAATACAGCAAGGGCTGCACAAGACTGAAATCAAGTCACAAACTTCAGGTACTTTCCTTGGCTAAAAGTGTCAACCTCGGGCACATAGGAGAGCTCCAGCAGTAACTGACCAGACCAAGCCCACGGGGAACTGCATCCCCTTTTCCCAGCACCATTTCTACCCAAACCATCTTTTAGCTTCACTTAGAGCACACTACACTCTGCCTCAGGGAGGATGAAAAATACACACCTTTTATTTTATTTCCCGAGGTTTTTAGTGCTCCCCCTCACAAGGAAAGGGAACACACCTCTGACCTTCCCACCCCTCTCTACCTCCCAGCTCACCAGCTCTGCTCAGTGCTACAGGGAGGATGCATCAGGCAGAGAAACTGCAAACACATACGGGATCCTCAGCTGGTAAAACAAGAAAAGAAAAAAAATTTAGAAAAAGGTACATTGCACCTCAGTAACAGCACTGGGATTATGAAATTCTACCCTCACCAACCTCATCAGAGGATTTCCCCATCCATCTGCCTGGTGTAAGCCAGTGGGACCAGTAAATGTAAGTGGAGCGCATCCCTTCCCCTCCGGTACCGCAGGGAGGAGAGGAGCAGCAGAGCTGACACAGAAAGAGAAGGAATAAAATGGGGAGACAAGGCTGGATCCAGTTGGTGAAGCACAGCATGGCTTCCTCCTCACCCCTGGATCCCCCTTCTTGCTTCCTCACCCCTCCGTGGGAGCAACAGAGCCCAGGGACCCCCCTGGTCCCTCAAAAAACCGCCTCTCCCGTGGCAGCTCCGCTCCTCACCTTTCTACCAAATAAGCTGGCAAAAATCTGCCTTTTTTTTAATTTCATGTTTGTCTGTCAGATAAGCAGGGTCTTCTGAAATTAGCCATCAGTTGTTAAATAGGTGCCAGAATGAAAAGCAAAAAGAAAGAGGTAGATAAAAATTAGGAAGGAAGCAAATCAGGAAGGTCTTTTGCCTCGGCACCTGTTGGAACCACCACGCGCTTGTGAATAAACACCGTCTTCATCAACAAGTTGTGAAAGTGTCACTTGAGAGGATTTCTGTCCCCACAGAGCGAGGACCCTTCTGAAAAAAGGGGCAGGGAAATCCCACAGCTGCAGATGACCCGTTTCACGAGTGCAGGGGCTTTTTAAAAGGTTTCCTTTCGAGGGAGAAAGGACTCAAGACTCGGGAGCAGCAAGTGTAAGTCCCAGCTACGGCTCCGGACACCGGAGCCATCAGGGATGCCCTGTGGGACAAGCCTCCCAAAGGATTTTGATGCCGTATATCGGGACACCTGCTAAAAAGCAGCCAGCTCGGGTTCTGGCAGGGCTGCTGGCTGTGCACTAACCCAGCCACACGACTTCCAGAACATGACCCAGCTTGTTCAGCAATCCCCGGTATATTTTTTGCAGGGTGCCACACAGCCTGGATCCCTTGCTTCTTATCACGGGAATAAGCCCCCAGCCCTGCTGCAGAAGGTACAGCCGCGACTAAAGATGAAATGAGAAGCACCCACAAGAAAACGGTGCTGGGAAAGCATCACACAAAGCTTTTGGAGCAGTTGGGAGAGTTTTCTGCAAGGTGACACGGTGACAGCCTGCAGATTACATGTCAGCACCCACCAGGAGGAAGATGGGGCAGGAGGAATCCCCACTGGTGTCCGTCCAGACAGGTGACAAGTCAGTAGGACACCGATCCATGCTTTGCCACACCAGCACACAGCCCGCAAAGAGACACTGCAAGCCCAGCTCTACACTCAATACAGAGGTTAACATCATTTTGCCCAGTTTCCCCAATATCTTCTTTTTTTCTTTTTTTTTTTAAATAAGTGATGAGACCCCCCCACAGGAGTTGGAAAAGAGCCGCATGTCCCCAAAAGCGCACCCTCCGCCTTCCAGGCTGAAATGACAGCTATTACGTGACTCTCTTTTCCGTTCCAGCTTTAACAGCCATAAAAGCTTTCCAACGCTGGAGAAGACCAGAACAGCAATCTGGACAGAAAGCGATTCATAAATCCTGGAAACGTAAATGATCCGCCTGCCAATTCCAAGGCGATGCTCCCGGCTCCAAGACCCACACGTGCCAGGAGCCTGTGCAGAGGGCTCCCCCAGCAATCCGGGCTGGGGAGGAGGAGACAGGGGAGGGGGGGGCCAGGAAGAGGATCTCCCTTCCCAAAAGCGGTCTAAATCGCCCAGGGTTTCCCCAAACTTTAGCAACTTACTGAGGTGTTATTGGGCGAACCACCACGTTGAAGCTTTTCAAACCAGTTCACGCTGAGACCGTGTGTCTTAACCAGATGGAGTAGGCAGGGGGGGAGGAGGACGAGACACCTTGGGGTGAGAAAGTGGGGATTCCTTTCGCAAAGAGCGCACTGGCCTGAAAAGCTGCTGATTTCACCCAGGAAGGGAAGGAAAGGACCTAAAAAGTGTGTGTGTGGGGGGGGGGGGGTTTCCATCCCTGGGGATCCAGAACGGGCTGACACCAGGCTGGCCCAAAGCACTTAGATGTGGTGAAGGAGTTTTACAGGTGCTCTAAAAATCACGATCTTAACATAAGGTGCCATTTTATTATATAGTATTAAGGGCAGGGGGTTTTAGAACAACATATACCTCTTTGAAACAGTATTTAAAAATAAATTTACGCGTTAGGGACAGGCAGACCGAGGCACAGACAGAGCCACAGTCAAGTCAGTTAGGCATTTCCCACTTGTTTACTCACCCCATGCCTTTTTAGCACGACCCGTGAGTATAAAAGCAACAAGTTAGAAGAAAAAACCATGGGGGGTCAGGTCACCCTCCATTGCGCTTTAGCGAGCAAACTGGGTTTTGAAGTCCTCGGAGCTTAAAAACCCACGCAGGGCTGGGAGGCATCCAGATTGCCATTTTAAATTATTTTTTTATTTATTCATTAGGTTTGTAGCGTTTCAGTGGCGCGAATCACTGCATTTCTCCCGGGACATACCCTTACTCGCAAAAGCACGGCCAGGAAAACATAGAAAAAGGCACAAATTACAAGCAAACATTGGGCATGCTCCCTTTTTTTTTTCCCCTGTAAAGCTCTCTCCAGCCTCCTGCAACCCCGGAACAAAACAAAAAAAAAAAGAAAAAAAACCCACCCAAACCCCAGCGTAGTTTCCATGGATGTAAAGCAGCCTGAAGAATGACAAACCAGGGTTGAAATATCAAGCCCAAAGTCTCCCACTGGGTTTCCAGAGGAGAGGTAGAGTCAAAAAAAGGCGATTAAAAAGGGTTAAAAACTAATTAATGTGGCTCCCGTGGATATTTTTACATATCTATGTGTGTGTGTATATATGTATTGCTCTGACCGGTCCTTACGGCTCGCTGCGGATTTGGGCTGAAAAACTGCAATGTTGGACGGGGGAGGATCTGAGGAGGGACGGGGTGGAGGGTGTGTGTGTGTG
>VXBJ01006813.1:116100-126587 GCA_013400055.1 Nycticryphes semicollaris
AAGATAAGACAGAGCCAGGACCAAACTCACCGCTCCAGGGATCACAGCGGTGGGAGGGCAGGAGAACGGGGACCCACAGGAGCTGCTGAGAAGGGGTGCTGGTATATATGTCTATATAATAGGCAGGGTGGGGGAGAGCAGGGATATATTATATACACACATACATACAGACACACGTGGGGCCGAGTGGCAGCTGAGACTGAAGGAGGCGCCTCGTCCTGAGCCCCAGGGCAGGACTGGAAATACATTTCCTAGGGCTTTGCAAAAGCCCTTTCTCCAGATACATTTTTAGATGGTCCCAAAAACAACAACAACCAAAAAAAAAAATTAAAAAAAAAAAAAACCAACCAAACATCAACAACCCACCTCTTAGAGAAGAAAAACCACCTCCCCAACCAACCAACACCCCCCCCAGGGAGAGGAGCGAGAGCCTCTTCCCGTGCCATCCCCCACCCCTCCCCGCCACCCCGTTGGGTTTGGATAAGGCACAGTTCGTTAGCAGTGCTAATAATTGAGGAGGGACGGCCGCCTCCCTGCTCCAGCACCGTCCGCCCTGCCGAGTCCCGGCAGTATGGAAAAGTTGGGGATGGAGGAGGGTGTGTAGGGGCTTGTGTCCGTGGGGAGGTGGTGGGTCTCAGTGTCCCGGCGAGCTGTGGTTGGGGAGGAGCAGGCCCTCACGCTGGGCGTGCTCCAGGACGGCGGTGTAACAGAAGTAATACTGCTCGGGGGTCTGGATGCTGAAGGCGCGTTGGGTCCGCATGCGCAGCACCGTCTGGTAGATGTTCAGCGTCCCCACGTCCTGCAGCTGGGACAGGCAGATGTCCAGGGCACAGAAAGTACCTGGGAACAACGATGGCGGGATGGCATCAGCCACCAGAGAGCCATCACTGCGAGAAGCAGGGCAGCGGTGGTCTTCAGCACCCACCCTGCCCCGTGACCTCCTGCATCACCCAGTGGTGATCTTCTACCCAGTGGTGGTCCTCACCCTCCCACCTCCTCCCAAGACCATTGGGAGAAGCAGGTCCTGGAGACACGCATCCCTGGGCAACTGGCTTCCAAACACACCATGGATCCCCACAATGGAAATGCCATGGGGACAGGCTGGACTTGCCCAACCGCTTCCACCACCAAGACCTCCATTCCCGAGTAGTGGGGTCACCCCTTTACCTGTCCTGCCGATGCCGGCGCTGCAGTGCACCACGATGGGGGGTCCCCCAGCGTGACCTTTGAAGCGAGGTCCCAGGGCGCTGACTGCCACCCTCTGCTGCTGCTTCACAGCCCCCAAGAAGTCAATGAGGGTGGCCGCAGAGGAGGGGACACCATAATCTGGCCAGCTCAGGTATTGGAAGTGGGACACCAGCCGCCGCTCCCTGGTCTGGAGGAAAGCAAGGGGTTAGACCCTCTCCCCCAGGGATGGAGGACCTGCACTGCCCACCCTGTACTAACCCCCACCAAGCAGCTGTGCCCCACGTACCTCTGAGCTATGGATCTCCAGGATGGTTTTCTTGTAATGGTTGAGGTTCTCCACGCCCAGGTTGGTGATGGTCAGGGCTCCGAAACACACCTGAAAATCCTTCTCCAGGGGCCAGTACTGGCCACACTTTCTCCTACCTCCCTCTTCCAGCCTGGGAGATGGAGAAGATAGTTATGTCCTTCCTCACTCTCCTGCTAGGGTCATGCCCCATGCTCTCCTGGTGTCCCCACCCTGCGGGGCTCTGGCTGTCACCACGGCTACGGAGTCACAGCAGAGCACCCAGTGCTGCTCATCCAACAGCAAAAACACTCATTTTCTAAAAACCTGGGCTTTGACACCCCCCACCAGCCCCCCAGGGCACTCACCTGGTCGTCATCACAATCACCAGGACGTTTTGCTCCCACACCATGCGCCAGAAATCACTGTAGGTGTTTTCCAGAGGCCCTGAGGGGACACACACACCCCCCAAAAAAAACCTGATGGGTTCTGGGCAAGCTTCTTCACCCAGTAGTCACCCTACCTTCCCCCTCCCCCCCACCTTCAGGGACCAACCCCGGTGTGGTTCCACCAGCCCTGCCTGGAGCTGCTGCCAGTTTGGCACCCCCACCCCACCCCAGCACCGACTCCCTACAGCTCAGCACCAACCCCCCTCCTCTCTGCTCGATACTGCTTCATCTGTGGGCAGATGCTTGTGGGGCAACACGGGGGGGCTGGCTGAGGGGCAGGAAGAGGGGGGCTGCCATCACCACAAGGGGATGGACCTCTTGCCTTCTTCCAGGAGAAGCTCTGCTCCCTCTCACCTGAAGACTGGAGGGGAGTAAATACACCCAGGGAGGAGGGGGACTTGCTGGGGCGGTGACTTCCTCCCAGACTATTCTACCCTACAGCTGGTGGCTGATGCTGGGCAGGGAGGTGAAGCCCACACCTGCACGAGGAGCAAGATAACCCCCTTTGGTGGCTCCCACAGGGGCTTGGGGCCATACCCTGAGTCCCGATGTAAGCGTTCCTCTGCTTGTAGCCGTCCATGAAGCTGGCGTTGATATAGTCAGTCAGCTGTGGGGAGAAAAGCAGGGACAGCATGAGTCCTCCGGAGCCCTGTGTCCAAGGTGGCCACAAGCAGCTCCAGGTGGGACCCAAGTTTCTGTCCCAAGCTGGCTCACCTCTGGGCGGCTGTACGGTTTCGCCAGCTTGACACGGGTTTGGTCCAGGCAGGGCACATCCCCGTACCGGTTCTTCTCCTGGTTGTAGGGTGCTCTGAGAGGAAGGGGAGAGGGAAGCAGGGATTGAGAGCAGCCCTGAGGAGAGGGACTTTGGGGTGTTGGTGGATGAGGAGCTCAACACAAGCTGGCAATGAGCACTGGTGGCCCAGAAACTGCGTGCACACACACACACACACACCCACCCACCCAGCCTGGGCTCCATCCCCAGCAGCATGGCCAGCAGGATGAGGTAGGAGGAATCTGCCCCTCTGCTCTGCTCTGGGGAGACCCCCTGGCAGTGCTGCCTCCAGCTTTGGGACCACCAACAGGCCCAGGTTGCCCAGAGAAGCTGTGGCTGCCCCATCCCTGGAGGGGTTCAAGGCCAGGCTGGATGAGGCTTGGAGCAACCTGCTCTGGTGGGAGGTGTCCCTGCCCAGGACAGAGGCACGGAACTTGACGAGCTTTAAGGTCTCTTCCAACTCTAACCAGGGGGGAAGGAAAGGCACCATCCCTTCCTTTGCACAAGTCCATCTCCTAGGCTCTGCTGCCATCACCTGGCCAAAGCCTCGGGAAGCAGATTCCTGGCCAGGTCCTGGTCCCTGCTGTCCCCTGCGCGGCTCCTTCCTAACCCGGGGGGCTGAGGGAGCCCATGGTGGGGGTCTCCATTGCTAACCCAAAGCACCGCACCCCAAAGAGGCAGCCGGGCTGCCACCACACAGCAGAAGTGCAGGGAGAGGAAGGGGGGACCCAGCAATTTTGGAGCGAGAGACAGGACCTCCACGCTGTCCTCCACCCAGCTCCTTCCTCCCCCAACTCACAAGGAGCAGACGAAGGTGCCGGCTGGGCTCCTGCGCCGAATATCTTCATACTCTTCGTAGATGCCCCGCTTCTGCTTGCGGCTGACTTGGTCCAGCAGCTCCTGGAGGGTGATGGACTTGGGCCCAGGGACGTGGACGGAGCCGTTATCTTTGGGGGCCACCAGCGGCACCAGGATGAGCTCGTCCAGGGGGTCAGGGTGCCCGTTCTGCTGGGGCAGGAACCGGCAGTTCCAGCTCAGAGGGTCCAGCTTGAGG
Source organism: Nycticryphes semicollaris (assembly GCA_013400055.1). Classification (NCBI taxonomy): domain Eukaryota; kingdom Metazoa; phylum Chordata; class Aves; order Charadriiformes; family Rostratulidae; genus Nycticryphes; species Nycticryphes semicollaris. Next base: position 119,847 of record VXBJ01006813.1, read on the forward strand.
GACCCCCCGAGGTACTCGGGGAGGCATTCCCGGGGCAGGTGCTCCTTCAGCTCTGACATCTTCACCATCTGTACCTGCGGGAGGAAGAGGAGGCACAGGGGTGACTCCCAGAAGGATGGAGAGGGGATGGAGACGGGGAGGCCAATGGTCTGGCATGGTCTCGATGGACCCCAGAGATTTCTCCCAACCGCTTTGGGGTCTTCCCTCTCCCTCCCTCTGGGGGAGGGCACCCAGGGGAACACCAGTGGTGGGGCAGGGGATGCCCGTCCCCACGTACCCCACACTGACACCCAGCTCTCAATTCGATTTTGGGGGGAGATCAGAGCCACTTGCAAAGGGGCAAAGTCCATCCCAGGAAGACATGGGGGCTGGGAACAGGCTCTACCAGCAGCACCGCCGATGCCGAAGCAGGAGGGGTTTGGGGGAGGGATATTTTTGGCCTTGCCAGATAGGGCCTGAGCACAACATGACACACGGGACCCCCACACTCACCCGCTCCCGCAGCTTCTCCTTCAGCAGCAGGCTGATGATGGAGTAGGGCACGCGGAACCACATGGGCGCTCCCACGATGAAAACCTTCTTCAGCCGAGCTGGGAAAGCACCCTGTGGGTCGGGAGCAGGGAAGGGGGTCAGATCCGCGCTCTGCTGAGGTTGGGGGACACGTCCCAGCAGAGGGGACGACCACCAAAGGGACCCCAAGGTGGCAACGCCACAGCTGAAGTGAGCCTCACAGGCAGCCACCTTTATTTTTTCTTTTTAATACTCCGATACGGAAACAAGTTATTTCCTTGGAACTGGGTAGGCAGAGGGTTTGGCTCCGCGGGGGAGAGGTGAAGCCTGGGAGCAGGGATTTACACGGAGAACACGCCCCAGCCAATATTTGCTGTTATTTCTNCGAAATGCCAGCATGATTAAAGAATAATTTGCATCTGTTTTCCCAAAAGCGCTGCCAGCAGCTGCGAGAGGAATCCGGCACAGGGACAGCTGATCCCCTCCCACCCTTGGGACACCGGCTGGGTCCAGCCTGGCAGGCTCCCAGCACCTTCCTGAGGTCCTGGGGCCGGGCCCTCCTTGGCCAGGACATGGTCAGCACGGTCTGGCAGGAGAATTTATGCCAAAACCACGGGACTTGGTGCGCTCGAGTGGCCCAGGTGACAGCCCCGGCCACCGGATCACGCCTGGCTGTTACCTTCAGCAGGTTGAGGATCTTCTTGCTGAGGTCCAGCTCGAAGTTGGTGTACTGTGAGCCTGCCATGTCGTAGATGAACACCAGCCCATTCCTCTGGGTTTCAAAGCTTAGAGAGAAGGGGGGGAAAAAAGAGCCATGTCCATCCCACAACATCCACCTGCATGAGCAGATCTGCCCCACACGCTGACCTCATCTTCACCTCGCTGACCCCCCAAAAAATCCCTTCCTGCCCTTCCAGAAGGGCTCCTGGACCCCAAAGCTCACGTCTGCCTTTCCCAGCTGCTCCGCCACCTCATCCTACCACCCTTATTTAAGCCTGGCCCGTCTCTTAAAGCCTGTCTCAGCTGCACCGCCGGTGATGGGCAAGTTCAGGAATGGAAAGAGCCCAGTGGGATGAATGGGATGTCTGGGCTTTATATTTTTGGCAGGGCTCACGTTACGTCTCGCCGGCAGCAGGGGCTGCCCCCTTCCCAGCTAAAGCCAGCAGGAATTACGGGGGCTTTGCTAAACCGAAACCCAGACACGGGCAAGGAAATGCTGTTGAAGAGCCCGGTTCAGGGCTCGGGGGATTTGTTTCCCCTCTGCACACCCCCCGCAGGGATGACTGGCTTGAGTTCAAACTGGGGGAAGACAGGGAATTTCAAGCCACAGGGAGCTGTGATGCCTTTCTGTTCCCTCACTAGAGATGGGGCACCCAGCGGCACGCAGATAGACCCAGCCACAATTTCCCCCCTTCACGGCACATCTTTTCCCTTGTGAAGCCCTTTGGAGGGATTCCCTCAACACCTCAGGAGGCAGCAGCATCTCCCCTCGCCCCTGGGAGGGAAAAGGGGACCCTCCACCCTAAGACAGGGTGTCCCCCTGCCTTGACTCACCTCTCCACAGCTCGGTCCAGCAGGTAGAAGAGCGCCTGGAGCACCACGTGCTGCACACTCTTGCTGGGGTGATGCAGCTTGGCCGTGAAGAGGGCGATGGAGGCTCCCGAGGGGTCCCGCACGCTCTAGCGAGGGACAAAAAACCTCAAAAATTCAGATTCCCACAACAGGACAGAGCCAGGACAATCCCCCCAGTTGGGTGTAGGGGGATGATGACATCCCTTCACCTACCAGAATGGTGAACTTGCCGCTGAGCAGCTCCGAGCGCAGCGGCTCCTCGTGCGGCTTGAGCTTCACGATGCCCTCCTTCAGCCGCGTCTCCTGCGGGCAGGGACCCGGTGTGATGGCCAGCACAGCCACCCCAGCTCGCCACCCACCATCTTGTCCCTGCCAGGGGGGTGACGGGGATGGGGCAGACCCAGACCCCTCCAAGAGAAGCCCCAGCATGGGGAAACCTCTGCTCTGCAGCCCCCTTTTCCAGCAAGGGGACTGCAAACGGCTGTAACACTGCAGCTCCCTGCGTGGGGATAAGTGGCTTTGCAAAACAGGGATGAAAAAAATGTATGTTTATGTGTGTGTATACATCTATCTGTGCATATGTACCCTTTATATCTGGGGGGATGCCTGGGAGGGCACCCTGTGAGTATATACACTGCGTTCAGCGTTGGGGAGGACATTTGGGTCAGTGAGATCCCCATGGTGACTCGCCTCGGCTGAAAAAGGATTTTCCAGCCGTATAAAACCCACCAGGGAGGGCAGGGGGAAAGGAAAAAAAAACCAAAAACAACCAGAAAAGCAAAGGGAAGGTCTTCCTCGGGCCTGGAGATCACTCACAGAGCAGGAAGCCCTCAGGGAGGTGGGGGGACCTGGCCCCCGCTCGCTTACCCGGTAGGAGTGAAAGAGCTCGATGGCCCGCAGGACGTCGAACTTGCGGGCCATGAGGAACTTGACAGCCACGTTCCAGGAGAGCGGGGACACATTGTACTGGCCCGTCCACTTGTTGATCTCCTCCAGGAACTGCTTGGTCGCCTGCGGGAGAGACGAGGGGCACCACGGTGAGGTGGGAGGAGGAGCACCAAGGAGGAGCATCCCCGGTGACCATAGGAGTCACACGGTCCTCAGCGTGCGGGCAGGGGCTGAGCGTGGCTCAGCAAACCCAGCAGATCCCCGGGGAGCTCCATGGCAGCAAGCAGTAGGAGCGTTGGCAGAAGAAAACTGGCTTTAGGGCTGGGGGAGACTTTTAGAAGGGAGACAGGGTGTAAAAGGAGGATTTTGTGTGTGGCAAACTCCTGTTCACACACAGCAGCCTGGGTGCAGCATCCTCCCGGGGCTACGGTGAACCCGGGTACAAGCAGGACTGGCATCAACATGCTACAGGACACGGACCAGCTCACCCAGTAAAGACCAGGCAGGAGGGGTTTGGTCCAGGAGGGTCCCAGGATTGCTCCCCCCCAGTCCCCTACCACACCAGGGCCATCTCTACACGAGCACGCTCACCTCCCCAAAGCATCAGCACTGCACGTGACCACCCCAAACCGTGAGAAATCAAGAAAGAAACTTTTCCAACCCTAGGGCCGATGGAGCAGAGTCACAAAACCCAACCTGCAACTGCCCGGCAGGCTTAAAATCCTGAAGGCGAGCAAAACCCCCAAACCTGCCCAAAATGTATTATTTTTTTAACAAGCTGCATGGGCTTGGGGTTTCTGAACGCTGGGATAATGGAAGAAGCTTTGATTTCTGCTGCATATTGACCCCCCACCTTGTCCCATACAGGTGCCCTGAGGGACACGGGACAGCACAGAACAGCCTTCCACCAGGCAGCACTCAAAAAGACGCGGGGAGGATGCAAGGGGTCCCCAAAACGCCCTGGGCACACCCCAAAACGGAAGGAGTTTCCATCCTCAAAAGAGCGGAAGACGGCGATGACAGTGTGAGGAGGAGGAGGAGGAGGAGGGACAGGGAGGGATGGCTGAAGGCTCCCGGAGCAGGGGCAGGCAGTGGTGTTGGCTGTCAGGTGGCAGCAGAGAAAAATCTCGTCGGCGTTAATGACTTCCGACCGGAGGAAGCGAAGGGCCGGGGTTTATCGGCGCTGGGAAGCTCGGCGGCAGCGAGACCCTCTCATGGGATGAGCTTGTCCAAGGGGGTCTCCACAGCCCGCCTGGCATCACAGCAGGTGTTTCTGGAAGGGACACCGACTCGCTCGGCTGCTGGCGGCCACCGAGGGCCAGCCCAGACCCCCCAACACACGGCAGCCAAACTCAATACCGGAGCCTCGTGGAGCAAGCACCAGCCGGGAGGGAACCCCCGGAATCGGGCAGGATCTGCTGCCAGCAGCACCAGGAGGAATCTGGAAGTAAATTTTGGTAGCCCAGCTCGAGCCCTGGCAAAAAATCCCCTTTAAGCATCACGAACCCTCCCGTGGCAGCTGAGTCCTCTGCCCCCCAGGACACCGACAGGACTGACCGTCCCCCCCATCTTCCACAATTGCTGGGGACAAGGGGCTGGGGGGAAGTGGGCAAAGCAGAGAGCAAAGAAGATGGGGGAGTCAGAGGGAGTAGGGGCGGGGGGCTTACACACCCCCTGCCTCGCATTCCCACTTTTCCCAGCTGGCAGGAGTTTTTTCCTGGGAGCTCTGCTTATGGGGCTGCCTTTACCCCAACGGCTTCAGCTCTGACTGCTTTCGCCAAAAGAAAAGCGACTCTTTCTCAGCCCAGGTATCTACCTCTTTTCTCCTCTCTCGAAGAGGGATGGGAAAATAAAGGGGGCAACACAGAAGCCAGCTTTAAGACAACACACGAATCCCACCCACAGGCCTGTCCGTAGAAACACGTTCTAACCATAAACTAAGGTGCAGAACCCCACCAGGGGTACCCCTGCTTCGCCAGGGAGCCCAGACGCTGGGGCTAGAGATGAAAACCCAGAGTACTCCTTCCCCACCGCCTGCAGGGCAGCATGGGGACAGGGGCAAGCGCCAGACACGCTCCCCCACCGCCTTGGGGACAGAGACCGGAGCCACCGCCACGACTTGAGATGGGAAGGACACCCCGAGGGGCAGGGCGGCAGCGGGGAGAGGATGAGACGTGCGGTTCAGGTCTCCTTCCTCCAACACCTACCCCGTGGGACCTCACCCCGAGCACGAGGGACCCCAGGGAATAAAACCATCATTTCTGATCCCGATCCCGCGGGGATTTATCCAGGTGTTGAGCCGAGCACACGTCAGGGATTGCTCCACCGCCCGGAAACGAAGCCCACGGACCCAAACCTGGGGGTACAAGCCCCGTTTCTGCAAGTGCCGGCAGCGGCAGGGTCTGGGGCTGGGCGTTGGGAATACAACGCCCGTCTTTGGAGAGCTGGCGTCACCAAGGTCCTCACTTTGCCAGGGTGGTGACAAAGCCACCCTGCTGCAGGAACACAAGGGCTCTTCAAGCCCTCCTTCCCTTCAAAGCCACCCTCCTCCTTCAGCCCCCGGGTTTGGCTCCTCTGGGATAGTGCAGGGAGGGAACTGCAGAGAGCCAAAGGAACAGGGGACATCCCGAGGCTGGCAGGGAGAGGAGAAGGGGTGAAGCCCCCTTCCCTCCTCCCCAGCTCCCCCATCCCATGAGTGGGGACCGGCCAGAGGAGCAGATCCTCCTGCTTGGGTGTCAGTGACAGGGGACACCAGGGCGAGCGGAGGAAATCCTGCTGGTCCCCAGGAGGACAAAGCGATGGTGGGAAGGGGACGTCCCAGCCCCAGCCAACACTTACCCAGGCAAAAAGAGAAAGTTTTCCACTATTTTGGTACTTCCAAGCCCCGCAAGGGCAGCCTTCCCCCCACTCCAGTCCGACCATCCAAACCCGGAGCCATTACTGCAGATATCCCTTCATCTCCTCCAGCCGGTGTTCCCGCACAAACCAAAACATCTGGGATCCCTCTCCCGGGATGCCGGCTCCCGCTGCAAAAACCAAGCATTCCCTGCCCAACCCGGGGCCTTCTAAAACCCCGTTTCACTGGAAAGCTTTGCCCCTTGCTCCAGGCAAATCCCAGGCTGCTGTGGGGACAGAGGGCAGGATTTTTATGACCCTCCCGGGAGCGGAGCTGATAAGAGGGAGGTGTGGTGGAAGGAGAAAACCGGGAAGCACCACCTTTCCCCCCCCAGCACAGGCTGGGACAGACTCCTCCGCTCCCCAAGGCTTCCACACCAACCCCCTCCAGCTCCTCTGTAGAAATTAAGGATGTTTGAAGAAAAATAAAAACTGGAAGCAAACCAAAGGAGTAGGAAAATTCCCGGATCCCTTTCGCCTCGTAGCCCCCCCAGTGCCGAGGCCAGTAGGGTGCCCTCGGCCTGATGCCTGAGCATCGTCACCATGGGGGCAAGAAGGGAAGCCTGGTTTCAAGGCAACCTCCGGCTTCCCGGGCTCCGCATCCCCAATCCAGCGGGGCTGGATGCAACCCGGGGTGGGCACCCCTGGGGAAGAGGTTGGTTGGGGGTGTGTATGTGCGGAGGGGGCGATGGGGGGGATGAAGGAAGGGAGAGGCAGAAGCTGCTCTGTGGCCAAGCCAGGAGCCCCGTCTGGCTTTATCGGCCCTGCTTCCCCGAGCCCAGCAACATCCTCCCGTGGTGACGCAAGGGCCGGCGGAGGAAGCCGGGACGTCACGGGAGGGCTGGGGCGTGGGAAGCGCGTGCACACGCATCCCCA
>VXBJ01006814.1:0-75892 GCA_013400055.1 Nycticryphes semicollaris
AAAGCAAATGATGGACCAGAAGCCTAAGGCAAAACAAAGTTTCTTCCTTTAAAGGAAAAATTCAGATTTTACTTCCCTTTTCTCCTTATGTCCCCATGGGCCTGTGCTACAAGAACAACGGCAGAAGCTTCATTTGTAATTTTATTCATGTCATCCTCCCATGCACCTCTCTTGCATGGTAAACAATTCCCCACCTTCAATTCTGTGAGCTCAAACAAGAGAGAGAGACAACCTAGGTTTTCTTTCACCAGCTTGCAGCAGAGAAGTTTCACAGCTTACTTTTAAGCATTGTGACTTAAATTGATTAACTAAAAAAGGGGATAAAGTTGTATGTTTTTCACAGCCTCCTCAGCACTCCAGGGCACAAACTTCTCCTTTCTGCAGCTTTCAGTCAATATTAAATTACTTTTCAAGAACTTAAATCAAGAGCATCAATGCAGCAAGAACTAGTAAAAAAAAATGGCATTATCTCCATGCCTGACCTGCTACAAAACCTGTGCTCCTCTGGAATCAGAGCGTGTATTAATATTGGGAAAAATAAGGTAGAAGAGCAAGATATACAATAAAAATAGTAAATGAGCTTGCCAGGAGCACCTATTTCTTCTGGCAAATGCTGAAATAGCTGGACAGGAGAACTTATAGTGCATTTGCAGACAGATGTAACCAGGGGAGGTTCCAGGGTATTTATGATACAAGCCATAGATTTCAGATTTCAGTAGGTCGGAACTGCTACCACACAAGCCTAGCCATTCTTCACAGCATTTCACTCTAAAAGAATATCTATACCCCATCTTCAGGGTCTTTTGCTCCATTACAGGCAGATTTGAAATCAAACATAACTTCTATTTTAGTTTTCTCAGAAATAAGTAGAATCCTGATCAGCAAATTCTCTTCTACCATAAATTATGCAGCACATGTTCCAGTTCATTAATGCTGCCTAGTCTTGAAAGATACAGGGATTTCACAATTCTTCCTGTAACATTTACAAAATATTTCCATAAATTTCCTACTTACTGAACAAATAATATATGCTCTCCAGTTAATGTTCCTAACGCAGAGTCAGAACACCAACTCAGGGTATCATGTATGGAGCATCCAGCTGGTTCTCTCCATGAGAGGACAGCAGAGACAGAATTTGTGGAACTGAAGTCTTACTAAGAAGAAAACCTGACTCCAGAGCAACAGGAACGGGAAAGAAATGGTGCAGCAAGGACCCACGCTTCTGGTTCATAGCCCTGCTTTCAGAAGTAAATAGACACACAGGACTCACAAGGGCTTTCCTTGTTACTGAGCAGCTGTTATCCTACAGAAGGGGCTAAATCCAAGAAGACTCAAGGCTCCATTTTGCTGCCACCAAACTCAAATTCTAAAAACTAAGGAGAAGGCATTACATGGGTGGGTAAAGAAATCGTATGATGCATTTTTTTTTATATGGGTATTTTAATTTCTAAAACACCTCCTATGAATAGATCTTCCTCCAGTTTATAAGCAAAGTATATTTTAATAGTTTTCACTCAGTGCACAACCAGATATTTTTACAGCAAGCCTATCTGCAAAACTGCATGTGGGACTCCTAACAAACAGTACTCTTAACTGGTGCAGGCTGCTAATAATTAAACATTACCAACAAATAATCCTTTTTTAATAAAGCCTCAATATGTTTAATCTTAAGCTACAGTAGGCCATTCACAGGGTCAGCTCAAATTATGAATTCACGCTGTCAGACTGATAACGGCAGGATGCTCTGGATTACTAACAAGAGTATTTCAGTTGGCAACCATCTATGGCCTAAGGCCTGCACAGAAGCCACATGACCATTCAGTGCTCGCCAGCCCTTGAGCCGTAAGCATGGCAAAACCCTACCATGTTGCACTTTCAGCCTCCAGGCTGCTGGACTTTAATCACAAAGATTAAATTCACAACAGAAGCAGCATCATAGCACATTCCCCAAGTTCATAACGCTGATTTCATTTCATGAAAGCCTTTTTTTATGAAACAAATTAGGGGTTTTGGATGTTTTCCAAAGATGGTTAGAGAGAAGGGAATCACTTGACATAGTGGAGACACAGAGATTACACGCCAGAAAACAAAACCTCTGCTGGCCCTTCCTAATTCCTATCAGAAAACAAACACTTTAAGCCAGCACGGCTGCCCCAAATTCTAACACCCCGAGCTCAGCAGAGGAAAGCGCACACAGCCCGGGCAACCGTGACTGTCCCAGTCGGTGGCCTGAGGGAGGACCAGACTTGCCAGCCCTCAAGAAGAGCAGGGCAGGCCGGACCATCGTAGGGGGACCACCACACACAGGAGCCTCGTTTTCATCCTCATCCTCATCCTCATCCTCATCCTCATCCTCATCCTCATCCTCATCCTCATCCTCATCCTCATCCTCATCCTCATCCTCCAGCTGAGGCCGTAACACCGACCTCCGAGCCTGGCAGGAGCCGCCACCGCTCCGACTCGACTCATCCCCGCCCCACCCACCTCCTCCCCTGCCGCTTGTGCTGATTGGCTAACGGCAACCCCGCCCCTCCACCTGCACCCCACCATCGTTACCCTTCGGAGGAGAAGTGGTGCGCACGCGCACTGCAGCTCGGCCGGTTAGGGGCCTTCCTAACTGCCTGATTGGAAGTTGCCACCAGCCTCCCTTTGAGAGCGGTAGGCCTTACGTGGAGAGAGGTGCTCTCAATGTTTGAGGAACGACTCGTGTATTTCACCAAATTTTTTTTTTTATCCCTCTTCTTTGGCTGTCTCCCTAGGCTCACCGCTCGCAGGCGTTCGGGCTGGGGTCCTCGAGTGAGCGGGCCTTGGCAGGCTACGGTGTCGCAGCCAGCCGGCTAGGGCCCTTCCGCTCGAGCCGTCGCCGCCGCTGCAACCGGTGGGCCGTTGGGTTTGCGCGTGCCGGTGGCCCCCAGCTATGTACTACAAGTTTAGCGGCGTCACGCAGCGGCTGGTCGAGGCCGCCGCCTCTGCCGCCTACAACCCCCAGGTAACGGGGCCGCCACCGTCCTTCTTCTGAGCGCCCTGGCGGCGGTGACCTTCGCCGTCCTCCTCCTTCTTGAGTGGTGCCGTTCGCTTGCCGGCGGCTGTGGCCGCCGGGGGAGACGGCAGGGCTGAGGCCCAGCCCCGCGCAGTTGGCGGCGGGTGGAAGGGTGTCGCGGGGAGTTGGAGGTGGTGGGCGAGTGCATGCTGCTGGGCGGAGGGCGCTTGCCGGTTGCAGTGGTGACTGTCTCGTCGGCCGGGGCCATCTGGACCTGGCGGGCCTTTGTTTCGCTGGGGAGGGATTTTCCTCGCGCCCCCCTCCTTCCCCCTTACCCCCCCGGTGCAGCTACCGAACCCGGCCTGTCCTGTGACCTTGGGCAAGGCGAGGCGCTTCCTGCTGCCCTGCATCTCTTGGTTCAATTCGGGCATGCGTTGGGTGTTCTAGCAAGAAATTAACACACTTTCATCACTTCGAACTGCTCCTGAGCTAGAACCCTGGCTGTTTTAAAATGGCAATTGGCAAATCTGAACAACACTGCAGCTAGTCCTCCTCTTTTGTCTGTGCATGCAGAAAAGCTAATTACTGACACCATTAAAATCCTTATCAGAGAGGAAACACATCTATTGAAGTTCGTTTAAAGGAAAATGAAAACCAGCCTTTTCTTTGTATAATACTGATGTGTTTACTAAGTGTATACAATAATTTTCTAGTCTAAAGATTGCATTAAATAGGCTTATACTTAACATACTTTAAAGTACATGGTTAATTCTGCAGGAGTGGAGGGGAGAATGGATCCTGGTTGTGTCAGCCATTTCAAGACTTGAAGAATTGCATGTTGGTGGAAAAAAAAATACCACAGAACTTGTTTCCTTTTATGTGCATCAAAACAGATTCTTAAGTAAAACCAGGAAGATTTGTAATGTGATTCTATCAGGGAGCAAATTCAACATGGTTGCTATACCATGTTCAAGTTTCTGAGTAAACTTTGAAAAACTTGAGTTCTTACAGTTCAGTAATTAAAACAAAATCCCACAACCTAGAGGTTAAGGATTGGAAGAATGACTTTTAAAAGTCAGCCTCCAGAGAACAAACCTGCCTCCAGAGAACAAAGATACCTGATATGACTTTAAGTTACTAAGAGAAGAAAAAAAAAAAAAACTAGATACATGTGTATACACTCACAAGTGAAATAAAAGTTGTAGGTTGTCTATTTCCTGATAAACTCATTAATAAAAGGCAACAAAGACACTACATTCTTGTAGACTAATGTGCATTGTGATACACAAATAACTCAATTCTTTCTTAGACTAATTCTGTTAGCAACCTATTTTACAATTCTGCTTCCCTGGGTATCCTTGACCATGCAAGTTTTACTTGGAAAATCCAGTAATCTTCTGCAAGAAAGAATATTGTATTAAGCTTCTTAGAAATCTCAAATTGTTTCAAGGGGCCAAGACCAACTACAAAGTTTAAAATTTGATATTTTTTTTAAGTTAAGATGATATAGCTTAGATGGATGGACAATTAGAAAGATGAAGGGGAGGGGTCAGTTGCAGACCTAAGACCAGCCAGTCAGCACCTACAGGGAGGTTATCAAGATGATGCAGTTAGACTGCACATGGTGGTGCATGGTGGGAGGGCAGAAGACAACAAGCATAAACTGCAACAGGAGAGGTTCAAACTGGTTATAAGAAAAGACAGTTTCATGACGACAACAGTTAGGCAGTGGAGCAGGTGCCCAGGGAGGTTGTGCAGTCTTCATCTTTGGAGGCTTTCAAAGCCAGACCAGACAAAACCCACAGCAACCTTATTTCACCTCAGTTTGAATTAAAGAGCACAAAAGCTCCCTTCCATCCTGAATTACTGTGATCTTGAGTAAATACTGAGGTACCAGTGGCTTTCTGATATGGTAACTTCTGCCCCAAGAAGATTTTTATTCTTCTCTTCCTCCATCACTCTTTGGAAGGCTTCCGGGGTAGCTGTTGAGGGGTGAGGATGCAGGGCACAAGGAAGACAGTGGAATAAATAAAATTTTCTAGTCTAAAAGAATGTGTTCATTAAGAGTATGTTCAACAGGGACCTGTGATGGAAAACGCTCTTGTTGCTATTGCAGTGTTTGGGTCACTTGCCTCTTCTACACAAGGTTATAGTCAAAGATACTTAATTTGCGTAGAGGAAACCAAAAGCTAGGGTTACCGTTGGGGTTACCACTGGGGCTTCAAGCCCGAGCCTACTTCCTGGAAGAGCATAGTTTAGAACACTAGTAGTCTGTAGCTATATTGTGACTCTTTTTCTGCAAATGATGCATCGTTTTCAAGATGCTAAGAGATAAGCCACGGCAAAGAAGTACAGAAAGCTCCAGTAACCACCTGGAGAAAGGTTGTCCTTAAGACAACACTTTTAGCTTCTGGAGCCCAGGTTGTGGAATATTGCTTACTTTTCTGTTCAGCATGCTCCAATAAATTTTAACAAATCATCCCCTGTTAAGTACATCTTTTTAGGGATTCAAAAGGCAGAAGCAAGATAAGAGAAGAACACAGAATTCTCTGTTATCCCACATGCTGTTTTGTTAATGAATATTAGGTATGGATGAGTATCATTGAACTATATATATCTTGAACAAGAAAAGTCTAGACAGGTCTCACTTTTGTACTCTGCAAGGCAGTAAAGAGAATGTCCAAGGAATAGAAATGCTTTTCTTTTAGAACATTGTAGTGATTTCTTTTTAGGTCATCACTGGGCATTGTATTTAATTTCAGTGTCACCACTGAAATATTAAAACCCTTTTTTTTTTTATTTTTTGAGAAAATACAGTTGAGAAGATGAGATTGTATCCAAGCCAGGAGCATTTTATGAATATTGTCTCACTTTATAAATGTTGTTTTTTTCATATTGATGAAAACAACACTATCTCCTATATCTGGCTCACCATTCACACAGCTTATTCCTCAGCTGGAGCATGCAAACATGCTATGCAACAGAATAGCTACATTTTTTACATTTTTAAAAGTGACTTTAAATACTGCTTTACTATGTTCTTAGGCCAGCTTTTTGGTAGACTTTTTCTTTTTTTTTTTTGGTTTGAATCAACTCCCAGGTCACACAATGAGACACATCAGTCTGATGAAACTGTTTGCAATAAATAGAGGTTAAAATATGAAAGAAATCATGTAAGTAGGTGTTAAGTCCTAAAGAAAGAAAGCTTTTTCCTCTTGATTTCATTGTTGTATTAATAAAACCATAGCTCGGCATGTAAAATGGTTTGCTTTTCCTGATTGTTTATTTTTATATTTCTGGAAAAATGAAGACATCCTGCAGTTCAAATTCTGCTTGGTCAAATATGCAGTATAATAATTCACTCTATTCTGTACTGTTACATTCTGATGCTTCCCAATGGAGTATTGTTCTGATGCAGGCTTACGTTTATTGTGGGCTTTTAAAATATCAGTCAAAATGTATTTTATAAATTCTTATCATGACAGTAGCATAACTAATATATTAACAAAAAAAAAAAAGTCTTGGTTTGAAACCTCTGTTCTTTCCATCTTAGTTTTACCATTCTTAAAAGGCTTTGTATTTAACAAAGTTATGTAAAGTAGTACTGCTTATATTTAGGAGGATAATGACTGCCACAACCATTACAAATACAATAAAAAATATTAATTCAGAGTTAGCTTATGTTTTAAGTACAGTGACACCAGTTTCAAATGCTATCAATGAAGACAACTGTATGAGCTTTTCCCGTATTAGTGTAGTTTGTGTTAGGCAAACTAAACTGTCTTCTGCAGCAGATTCTGTTGTACGCTTTCCTGAAGCCAATGAACCATATGAATGATTTTTACTTAAATTGCTATGATGTTCTTAACTGGTGCCATGCTGCTTTGGAAGTCATTTACAACAGTACACTGGTGATTATATGAATTTTCTGAAATGTTTTCATTTGGTTTCATAATAAAGTTAGTCAGCAAAGTCAGGTTTAAATCTCCCATTACTCCCACAGAAGGAGATCTTATAACTATATGAACAGGAACGTATTTCTAAAGCCTGAAAAAGTATGCGATAATTTGCAGGTGTTAACACGGCCGATTTCCCTGTTCTAATAGTAATTCATACAGTATGTCTTGCATCCAGGTGCTATCCTGTAGAGGCAGGAGTTTCACCACTAATAGGAGGTGACACGGGTTGCTAATGACATTTTAAGCCCCCTAGCTGTGAGTTTAGAAACGATGAAAGAAATATCTTTATCATGGAACTGTTTGAAGTACTTTGCAGCTTACTCCAGTTCTCAGTATTTATGGTTTTATACACTGCAGAGAGCTCATGAAATAAAGTAGACATGATCACAACAAGCAGGAATTGCAATCATCTAGTAACTGTTGAAGCGATCTCAGAGACTGCTCCTGAAAAAGTGAGCTCCTTCTTACAGCATCCAGGAGGGAGAGTTCATCAAAGTCTCCTCACTCTGACCCAAGCATCAGGGATTCCTTGCTTCTAATCCTACTGCTCAGAGGCCTAGATAGTCTGACTATCTGACTACACGTGAACAACAAGCAGCAATTTGGAACAAGTACCAGCTCAGAAAAACTTAAGATAGCTTAGCTATCAATTTGTGTTGTGAAGGAATCATAAGGGAGGGTTCTGTTATCCTTGCTAAGCCCTGACCCAAAGTTGTAGTTGAAAAAATGAGTGGGCCAACAACGCGTCTTTAGCTCATTGTCACAGGTTTTCATACCAGCTAAATATATTTCATAATGTCTCCATGCAATGACTGGCAGTGCACCTGCCTGACTTGATAGTTGGTACATTTGCAAGTGTTATATACCTTGATATTTTAATCTTTATTTATGCAGGGACTCAAACCAATAGTTTCCACTGAATCCCCACCTCTGAGTTTTGGGACAACAAGTAAACTTGCTTCAGATTTACCAGCAACTGATTCTTTCTTGGGTAAAAACAAGGTGCCAGACCTACAGAAACTTTTTCAGGTAACAACAACTTTGAGAGTAATGTAAAGAAAACTGCAGAGTGGGGCATATCGGGCCTTATTTTAATGTGGCTAACTAAGTTTGTCATTCTACAGTACCAAAATTTTGTAAAGTGTGGTTAAGAAAGTTCTGAGTACAGTATAACCTACATATTTTACTATACAGCAAGATATATATGCCTTGTATAGGAGATAAATACAGAAAGAAAGTCTATCTATCTTTTCACTGGCTTCAGAAGAAGTTTATTGTATTACTTGGTTATTTGAAGCACTTGGGAATCCAAGCATATGCCATAAAGCAGAGCTGGAGGAGCTAAGCAGATCATAACTGTTTTGTGTATAATAATTGGAATATTGCTGAAGCTGTTTATAATGCTGTATAAGAAGAACATGATAAGGTTTTCAAAGCCAGTTTGCTAACTATGCAATTTCTAAGCATACTAGGACTTTTCATAAAAGAAATCAGTTAATTTTTTTTTTTTTTATTAATCAAGAACATGCATTATATGACGTACCCTTTTCTCTCTTACATGCCACTTGCATTTGGAATGTGTCAGTCTGACTTGGTGAATAACCTTTTATACATATCTTTTCACATTCTTTTGTTAGTGTCACTTTTCCCATCCAGGTCCTCTTTATAAATATTTCAGGATATATTCTTTCTGCCTGCACTTAACAGCTTTGGCTAATAAAATTAACTTGCCTTTGTGTTTGTCTTGCTAAATGGAAAATGCAGAATACTCTTGATTAGAGAGAGCCTATTTGCCAGGAGGTTTCCCTCGTGGAAGTCTCTTAATTTACCTGAGGTAGCTTGACCCTTGTGGCCTCAGTATTGGTGTTCATTTCTTTTTTTGTTGGTTTTCTTTTTAAACTCTTTCCACAGAAAGCAGATGGACTGCCAGTACACCTGAAACGAGGAGTTCCAGATAAGCTGCTCTATCGGACCACTATGGCTCTAACAATAGGCGGGACTATCTACTGTCTAATAGCACTGTACATGGCCTCACAACCAAGAAACCAAAAGTAAATGAACCACAGCTCATGGGACTCGTGAATTTCTCTGAAGGACCTCCTGCATGTATCAATTTGCACTTCAGTGATATTGTAGGGTTCATTATCCAGATAAAATTTCTTGGATAAAATGTTTTTAAATTGGTTGCCTTACGTGTTCTAGAAATCAATATAAACATATTTAAAGACATCATCTTAACATACGGTTGAAGCTTTGCATTTGTTGTCTTGCAGGAGTGTGTGAACAGTTGGAGAAAGTTAAGTTTTTCCTTTCTTCCCTCCCCCAACTTAAACAATGTTAGAGACAGGCCAAGACAAATACATACTGGACTATGCTCCACATTCCTTAGTGGGAGAATGATGCTGTTTTCCAAAACAGTAAAAGCAAATAATTTCATTATTCTAACATACTAGGAACCTGTTTATGTCATACACAGCTCATTTTACATTAGAAGGTGGCAGTGGAACTTTTCCAAATGCTGGTACATTGTTAAATATTTGTACCTCTGTTGGTAGGATAAAGGGTTTATCTCCCTGTGTATTTAAAGTGGATTTATTCCATAGTACTAGCATCACTGACCGCTGCGGAGTGCACCAATATTGTAGCATCAGTTATACCAGTTTTTGGACTTTGATTTGTCAGATTGTCTTATTGTGCAATAAAATTAATTACATGAATAATAAACCAGGCAAGTCTTGAAAGCCTTAGACCACTTCAGCTGGCTTGGTAATGAAATAAACATATCAGTACACTTTAAGTCCAACTTGTAGATCTCAAACCAGACAATTGATTCAGCTACCTTACTGTAATCTTTTTGAGATGGTAGTCCTCTTAAAAGAACCTCTTAGAACTCACTGAGTGTTTAACTATAATTTTGTGAAACAGGTCACTGTCACAGCTCAGCTACATACTGTCTTCAGTGCACATGCATACCAATTTATGTACACGCGCACACACATGTTTCCTTTGCTGTGTGGGTGGAAGAGAGAGAAGCCCCTAAAACCTTTTATTCATTCTCTTTCCCTTGTAATATCATAGCCTTGAACTGCAAGTTTCACACAAGTTTTCACAAAAAGTATCCTCTAATTTGATGAATCCTTCTGTGTCTAGAAACATCAAGTATTCACTCTTGGTCACCCAGACTGTGGATGAGCACGGCTTCACTGATCTCTTTAAAGGCTCATCTCTCTGAGAACTGTGCAGAAATCACCTTTCATGTAAATAAGAAAAACAGTTGATAAAGGAACCTAAAATTTCCATTTTTTCAATCTTTCACTACAAATACTCCGATTATTTTTTTTTCAGTCAAGTTATATCAAAGGCTTATTACTGTTCCAAAGGAAAAAAAAAACTAGCTTCTTGTACTGTGAGTTCAGGTTTCAGTCAACATTGGTATTTCAGGATGGGAGTAATTTTTAAGGACAGCAAGACTCAAAGAATTGCAGAGGATTATCAAGTTCTCCAGGAGCTGACAGCTCTGTTGCCTCTACTGATAAAGGATGTTATCCTCACTAGCCCGTGCTTCCATGGCATAGAGAATCTTGTGCTGTAGGCTGTTAAATCTTACTGAAAAAACTCACCAAACAAGAAAAACTTCACACCCAAAAGAAAAAAAAAGAAAGGGAAAGAGGGAGAAAGAGAAAGCAGCATGGGAGGTTATTGTCTCTATCTTGCCTGCATATCATATATTAAGCACTGCCTACAAGAATTTTCTAATAAAGGATACTTTGCACAGAAACTTGACAGGTAGGTGTTCGTGAGGATGAGGGTTTTTTTTTTTTTTTTTTTGAGAAACAACTATTTTTAGAGTTCCCATAGAGGATAACAACTTTCTGCTTGTTGCTAAGGCAGGTGTGGATAAAGTAACCAAACTGTTACCCTATAGCTCATTAACCAGTGGAAATACTCTTTGAAGCAGTTGTGGAAAGAAAAACAACAGAGACTTGTCACTCAGGGATAGCTTTCTTAAAGTGAAATCAACCTCAGTTTGGGTTCATGTATTGCTACTGAGGTCATGATTGGAGGATATCAGAATTGTCTTCCTGTTGCCCTGGATCTAGCTTTTTCCAGCTGTCAGCAGCTACAAACACACGTGCTAAAGGGAAAAGAAAATTTTATCATCAGATATTGCAAATAACCAGATACTAGATAATCCATCTTTGTTTTGCAGAGTTTGGATATTAGAAAGCTGTTTTCACCTTGCCTTTCTTAAAAAAGCTAATCTGGTTGAAGAAGGATTAAACTGCTGCTTCAGCTCGTCGGATTTGCATCCCTAGTTCAGTTGGAGGTTAAAGAACCAAGAGGCATTGCATGCATGGGCAGGGCTCCAGTTGCGAGGGAAAGAGAGGACTGCACTTCTATATTCCCACAGCAAAGTGCTCTGAAGAACAGGAAAACTTGCAAGCTGTAGCCAGAAGGTTAGGCTGTGGCAGCAAAATCTTGCTGCTTTTCTCAACTAGTTTTGGGATCACCATAAAGAAATTACAGCACAGTAAATAATTTTTTTTTTTTCCTAGAGGAAAAAAAGCTCTGTTAAGTATCTATTTTAAAATATTTCTGATACTGGACTTTTATGAGGATTCAAGAGGGATTAAGTGTTTTAACTTACTGTTTGTGACAGAGAGACCTAATCTTCTTAAGTCCTCAAGAACACCCTTATCTTTAAAAGTAATAGTCTGTCCCTGTCCTGTTGATAAATAAGGGCTTAAGTAAGGAGAACCAGGAGTGAATTGCAGCATCAAGTGTTTTGACTTGTCATCCCCAGAAGTAAAAAATCTGAGTTGGGTACTACAACTTTGTTGTATGTATGTTATGATCTGGGTTTCTGTTTTTTTAAAGAGCCTCTCATTTTTGTTGTAGAAATTATGCAACCTGTCAGCAGCAAGAACTGAGAAAACAAGATGCATTTTTAAATTATAGCTTATACTCTAGTGTTTTAGCTTGAATGCACAGTAGAGAATGTATTACAATAAGCTCATAGCCCAAGGTGCTGGGTTTGGAAGGAAAAGCAGCTGAGATTTACAACACTCGGCAATAAAATTATCTCATGGATAATCATCCCCCTTGGAATTATCTTGCTGGTGAGAGACAGTGGTTTTCCTTCTTAAATGATCTCTCTGGCAACCCAAATTCAATAGTTACATCTTTGTAATGGTGTTTTAAAATAAGATCTCCCTCCCTACTTTTTATGTGGTAGTAGTAGAATAAATGCACTTTAGAAGACGTTAATAGTATGCACGCATGTCTTTCAGCTGTTTAAAAAAGAAGTGTGTTAGGGAGAAAGTTCCTCCACAATATTTCACTATGACCGTACTGTCTCAACAGGCTTTTGCCTTAACATTTTAAATTGTCAATAGACTAATTATTTCAATATTAAGACATTAATTGATTGATCTTGCCATAAAATAAGTTGCCAAATTAAAAGATGCTGTAGAGAATAAGAGCAAGAGAAACTAGGAAAAAGGGATTCTAATCTTACAGACATGAAAAAGCTGAAGAGAATGTTAAAGAGCTTTTTCCTCACACATATATACTCCCTCTCCCTACTCCTTACTCCCTCTTTATCCTCCTTCCTCCAAATTCAGGCCTTCCAAGAGGCTTCAGAAGAGGCACGAATCAGTTTTGTCCACTCCTGTCAAACCATTACCCCTGTAGATCTTAAAAAATCCAAATGCTTTTACATAGAGAGAAAAAAGTGCACGTGTTGCACCTTTATGTTACATACAGAGTCATGCTTAACGGTTTGGGAAAAAGTTAGAAGCTACGTGCATTTTGTGACATAGTATATAATTGTCTTTCCTCTCTAGCCCTTCCTTGGCCTCAGTCAAAAGTTTCACAGCAAGCCAAATCAGACCTCTGTTCAAAATGGAAAGTAGAAAGAACTTTCCTGTAATCAAGATTAATTTTAGCAATAGGCATGAAAAACAGCCTTTTAAGTATTTTGCCTATTCAGTGCTAATTACATCTCAGTTTATTAAAGACTATTAATTTGAATCAATTCCAGTTAGCTGCAGTGCAAGTGATGCACAGATTGCTAAGAAGTAGAAGCATATTTGCTGTGAAAGGGGGTGCAGACATGCCTGCGGATGAGGAAATAGGGTAGACGGTATCAGTATGGCATCTCACTAGTACCAGATCTTATCCCCTGGTGCTTCTTGTATGATCCCAGACTGCTTTTGCGTATGTCACTAGACAGAAAAAAACATTTTATTTTTACATTAATTATGTCAAAATACAAGAAAGTTAAATGTAGGGGTTTATTTCCCCCCACTCCCCCCAGTCTGTTGCAAGCAGCCCATATCTGGCCTACAAGATGTCACTCATCATCCTTTGGCTCCAAAGAAAGATCATACTCCATGCTAAAACTCCATTTTTCTAAATGACTTTGCCCAGTGGATCAGGTAGTGCAAAACTTGGTGGGGGGAGAGAGGGGGAAATACTGCTTTAGTCAAGCTGCGTATCACGGGCACTTTTCTTCCTTCCTCACTCCCACACATTTTAATTCTTAAAGGCATCAAAAGTTTTCTAGTTTACTTCCCTTTTTCTACAGCATTTTTAAGAAATACTCTGTGCCACAAAAGGAATGAAAGTGTTTCTAAGTGCTTCAAGAGGACTTCTGAAATACTGGTATCAGAAAGTGTAAATTTGTCACGTGTATGTTTTTTTTCTGCAAGCTGGAACAAGCTCTGAAAGTCTCCTTTGTGAAGCACCTGATCCTGCGTCAACCCAGCAGCTCACAGCTGCTCCAGGTACACAGGGGAGTCCCTTACTACAGTAGCAAGTCTTTGAAGAAGGTGTTCTACAGGTGTACAGACACGGGTATCGAATGACTTGCAACTGTATTTCAAAAAAATTTAGGAAATAGTTCTTCCCTGCAACATTCTTACACTTTGAGCTATGTTACCTCAAAGGTATATGGTGCTCATTTTTGTATCTGCTTTGCAATTTGGTCACCTGCAGCAATCTTGCTATTAATTACTTACGGTGTGGCAATACCTCAAACATTTTAGATTCCTTCTCACCACTGAGCTCTTAATTTTGAGCACCCAAAATTGGAAATTTAAGCATAAATTATCACAGGTGTCCATTACAAAACTTGCACTGGAGGTGTAGAGCAGAGACAGCTCACAGCATCCATAGCAGAATTCAGTGCAACTCACTGCCACAAACCACATGTTCTTCCAACCACACAAAGCCATTGTTAGCGTTTTGCATAGTTCTTGTTACACGTAAGGAAGTTTGTGGGTGTAATCTTCAGTCCGTCAAGAGAATATGGAACATTGTCTGATCTACAATACTGCACAAGTATAAATTGTGTTTTCCTTTAAACTAAAAGCATAGCAGCACTTCTTTGGAAGGAGAGCGGGTTTGGAGGAGTGGAGAGGTCACGTCAGTTCCACCAATTTGATCCTGAGTTGTAGTCAAGAGAGCAAAACTAATGAAATGCACTTTTCTGGCACAAGGAGCAAGTGCTACTTGTTAAAGCTTTTTCTTGCGTAAGCCTAAGGAAGATGTATTCATCTTCTAATTGGAACTGATTAAGCAAGTCTGCTCATATGCATAACAAAAACCACACTTCAGCATACTGATTGTTAGCAGCGTGACCCTGCAGAACTAACAGGAGTCAAAGCTTCAGGCTTTTATAAAACAGTAGCAGCAAAATCCTAGCAGGCTGGAGTCCACCTAGGTTTACCAAGATGTGGAGAAAACAATCAAGCAGCTTGTAGCACTGTGCCCTCACACTCTTGTCCTGTCACCAGGCACCACTGAGAAGAGCCTGACCCCATCCTCTTGACACCCACTCTTTAGATATTTATAAGTATTGATGAGATCCCCTCAGAGTCTTCTCCAGGCTAAACAGACCCAGATTTCGGCCCTTCCTCGTAAGAGAGGTGTTCCAGTCCCATGATCATCATCATAGCCCTTTGCTGGACTCTTTCCAGTAGTCCCCTGTCCTTCTTGAACTGGGGGGCCCAGAATTGGACACAGTACTCCAGATATGGCCTCACAAGGGCCACATAGAAGGGGAAGATGGCCTCCCTTGACCTGCTGGCCACATCTTTTTAATGTGCCCCAGGAGACCATTGGCCTTGTCTACAAGGGCAGAATTCTTGCCTCGTGATCAATTTTTTCATCAGGACTCCCAGATTTCTCTCTACAGAGATGCATTCCAGCAGGTCAGCCTGTGACCCTTAAAAACAAACTGAAAGGATAATTCTTGGCAATCTCAGAGCATTGCTGGTTTCCCAGAAGTTCACTTGGAAGCTTTTCTAAAGCTCTGTGACAGCCTTCCATGGCCCCTGAAGAGTGGTTTGCTAGACAAAGGTCTGAACTTCTGTTTTAGACCTGTTTCCAGCTCCACAGAGCTGGATAAATAACCCCTATCAGGTCTGCCTGCAGAGCTGCTGTGCATTTGATCCCTCTGCACTACAACATGTAGAAAATGTAATCATAATACAGTATCCAAGTGTGACAATATTAAAATGTTTGACTAATTCAGAGGCAGATGCCCTTCAAGAAGTTTCTCATCTGTGTGGCATTTTTTTCTTTTTACTTTCACTGACCAACGGGTTGCAAGAAAACCTATTTAATACAGATTTCCTGGATTACAGACTCAAATCCCATGTTCTTTATTTAAATTCTAAGGGATAAACTGAACAGAGTAAAAATAGAAAAGTCTGTTGATAGCAGTATTAACTAGAGTCATCCCTTCTCCCTGCTTTGCAGCCCCTCATTCCCAGGAACAGATGTCAGTGCCGGTTCTTTTTCCACCACTATTTCTGGGGGCGGGAAGCAACAAGCGATCATGCTCCTATTCCCAGTATGATTTTTCCTTTTGGAGCAAGGGAGATTGGGTAGCCATAGACTAACAAATTTGTTTCCCATGTGGCACCCTCTCCTTTCTTCATGGATGCAGCCAAACAGTCAGATTCTGCAGTTTTCTCCAAAACTGTAGCACCTCACACACCTGACTGGCCTATGGAAGGGAAGATCTTCATGAATACTCTGGCTGGTCAACAGCAGGCCCAGCTGCTACAGCTGGCAAGCAGGTACAAGCAGTGAGAGGAAAGGGAAAGTGATACTCGCTGTCTCCAGAAACAAAGTCATCAGAACTACATGAAGACACCACCTGTAAAGGGGACCATTGAATGGCAGCAGCAGGTCTACTAGAAATGCTGCTTGTGACCATGTGTCAGAGGGTTATTCCCTATATTAGTACTCTATTTCAACTATAAGTTTTGGGTTCCACGTTTTCCAAATACAGCAACGTTCACCAGCTAGATGACAATCTGTTGTGTGAATGCTTGTATGTGCCCTTTAGTTTTTATATACTGTAAGCTCAAATGATCATTTGATACACACATTTCATCAAGATCACTGATCTGTGTTTATCTTTTCATCACTGTAAATTTTAACTGGCTACATAAGAGTCTTCAAATGTGAGATCAAACCCAAACTGCTCTTTTAACTTCCATTGCTTTTATTAGGTATTTCTACTGAGCATTTGCTGCACGAGCAATATATTATTTTATCTTGTGTGAACAGTTCTACATCTAATAACTGAGCCTGAAAGTTGCTGAACTCAGTGCATGAGTGAGCAATTAGGTGCTTTATATCTCAGGGCTAACGTGCAGATGTGCATACATGAGGCCTGCAGGTTTAATTTTTGCTTTCAGGTGCACGTCATGAAAAATGTATTTCCAGGAGCAGCAATAAATAAGGAAACAGATTCTAGCACCTGGTTTGCCTGGTTTGCACCATTAGCTTGAAGAAATTGAGCTTGAAGAACTGATGGAGCATTGAGGAACCTGTTCTAGATGGAGGTGTCCCTGCCCATGGGAGGGGGTTGGAACAAGATGATCTTTAAGGTCCCTTCCAACACAAACCATTCTATGTTTCATTCTATGATTCTAAATTAAACTATGCAAGACTCAGCAAAACCTGTCTTCACAGAGCAAAGAAGTTTTTAAAAAAGAATCTAACCCATTGAAATCCACTCTAGACAACTTAGAGTTTAACTGTTACTACACTACCCATGGATTTTAACATACATCAGGCAAAGATGCAATACTCCCCCTTTTTCCTCATTAAATAATTGTTTCGTTTTTATGCTGTGAGGAGGTACACAACTGCTCTCCCAGAGCAGTGAAGGCTGGAGACACGATGGTCTCCAACTCCACAGCTTGTGAAAGGTTTCAAACAAATGGGTTTTTATTCATGCATTTTTGTATGAAAAATTGTAAGAATCCTTCTATATGCTGTCATCATTAAAGTCAGCTTTGCTAATACACAGAGTGCCAGGCCAGAACTAGAAAAGCCATGTATCAGGTTGCCACGTATCAGATGGATCCTCTCTCCTGGGGCTGAATTAGAACAGGTCTTGTTTCTGTCAAGGCATAAACTCATTTTTAGGTTGCATTTCCACATTCTTCACCATTTTATCAGCATAACTTATGTTGGTTCAGCTTTGCATAGCAACCTCCTCAAGGCTAATTGCTCTTGGCAAAATCCAGCCCAAAGTGGAAATAGTACACGTGAAAGAAGTAAGTCCTTACTGTTTCTGTTTCAGTACTCTGTTACACAAACATTCAAGGTTAGGGTGAAGAGCATTCAAACAAAGGAGAAAGAAAAAGTTCAAAAAACCAAAAAGTCTGGCAGAGTTTCTGTCTGTTTTCACAGATTATGGTAAGAAACGCCTATGGATATTTAGCTCTCAAGATTCCTTTCATATTTCATCTCCCCTGATCAGAAAAATCAAGTAGCAGAGAGCAATTTCTTTCTTATGAATCAGTTTGTAACAGGCCACATCTCTGCAGCTCCAAACACAGCACTCACACTGACGCGAATGGAAGCGCTGCGAATTTGTGACAGTATATGTGACCTACACTGATGCTCTTTTGGGACTGAAAAGTTAATAGGACACCAGTGTAGATCAAACTATAGAGCAATTATACTAAAGTGGTCCTTTTGTTCTCTGAAGTATCCCACATAAATCTGTGTTGTCGTACCTTCCTGGTGAAACAAATATAGTTCTGATTGCCCCATCTGCAGAAGCAATATATCCTGGAAACTGCAAGATTGGTAACATTGCTAGGTTTTAGATCTCCCCCTTTTTTCTGTGATAACACCAGAGCATTTAATAAAAGTACTATTTGCATATGGTAGACTCACAGCACTGTTACAGCAATTACCACAACTCTTTTTTATTTATATGTTAAAAAAAAAAAAAAAAAAAAAAAGGTAGTTACAGCAATTTTCACTGAGTACCAAATAATTTATAATCCTAGGGTGCTGATTTGACTCCCCCTACAAAGATAAACAAGCTTTGGCTGATGCTGGTGCTATCACTTTATTCTAATTTGTTTTATTTTTCAGACTTGATTTTCCCTATTGGAATAAAAAAAATGTGCAAGAGTGGTATTAAAAAAGTAATCTATCATTGCTTAATTGTGCAGAAGAAGCAAAAAACTAGGCTTGTACAATTAAGACTGGAAGTTCCCCACAGTTATTTCATAATTGATTCCTATAAATACAAAGCTTCTTGAAGCTTTCATTATATTTTGTTTATAATACCATTTACAGCTTTTAATTTTGATCAAAATCCTTTTGATTTACTGATAGCACCCATTACAATACACCCAACTGTGTCATTGAAGCCAAATACTGCATGTGAATTGCGGCTGGAGTTTCAGCTGAGTGATATAAGAAAGAGGGTTGCAAAATCTGGTATAGAAGTAATAGCATATTTGCTGTAATTTTTGCAACAAAGAGAAAATTATGACCAGACACACTGGAATAAATCTGATCTATATACGCTTTCTTTGGTTTACTCTGAAACCAAACCTTATCTCATACAAAGTCAGTTATCTGTTTTAAGATACAGCAGCATTTTTAAATAGGTACAGGGCTAAAGTTTATAGGTAACTTCACAGTTGCGTTTATGGTGAGTAGCTGGATTCCGTGAGCCAGAAGAAACCTGGCAGCCTGAATGGCCACAGAGCATCATCTTGTCACTATAAAATTTATCTTTGTGCATTTTAGGACAAGTTCTAGTATAATTACAACAGCTCTGTTTTTAGAATAGACAAATGCAAAACAGTCCTCTATTTCTAGCTATTTGTATCATTTTTGTTACAAATCAAGTATGATTTATTCCATTAATCTTCCATTAATAACATTTTGTTAGGAACGAACCTTGCAGGATATTCATTTCAACACAGTAATAAAAGGCTTGAAATGTATTTCTTGGCTTGCACAAGAGGAATTGAGGGGGAGAGAGGTCTGGTTCACATTTATTTCATCTGCTGCAATTGTTGTATCTGTTCAAAGTAAACTTAGGATAATGACATTTTAATTCAGTGGCCAGCTACAGGTAAGAAAAATTCTGGGGAGTTCCCACGTCAAGTTGATCTTAAAGCAGTCCATTGAATTTGAAACAAAACGTACTAATCTCAGGTAATCTAACCTTCAGAAGTTAACAACTTTAAAATTAAAGTAAGTACCTACTATTTCTGGAGCTTTAAATGACATACACACCCAACCACTAGAATTTCTGGACGAAAACCATTACACAGAAACACATACACACTTTCCTGCTGTTTTTTTTTTCCCCCTCCTTGTCCAGATGAAATTATTCACAGAATTGGCTCTAGTGTAAACGACTTAATGGTGTTAAACAAGTGCATTTGCCCTTCACAGGGCTAAATTACTAGAGCACACACAGCAGAAGAAAATAGGGAATCAGGACAGAGACTAATTTTAAAGCTAATTTAGCCTAAGAAGCAAGCACAGAGAAAAAAAGTAGGTGAGGTTTTACAGTGAACTATTATAGATTTTAATAAAATTAGATTAGTATACATGAACTGAAAGTCAGACTCTGCTTCATAAATACAAAACTGAAAGCAGCATCCAAAGAACAGAAATTACATAAATTACAAAACTGAATTTCCCTGCAGTGTTCTTCTAGAACATCCAAACTATTATGCAAAGTCATCATCCAAATAGTTTTACTTTTTACTGTTCTATTAGGGCTAATACAAATAATTACATCTACCATGGAGACATTGGTTTAGGAATGCATGGCAGAAAGCAGACCTTCCATTACAGACCATTAAGAGGTCTGCATGAGCAGAAGCTTATTTCTCTCAGAAGGCAACAAGGGTATTCAGACATCTCTGTGAAGAGGGTTATTTGTTTACAAGTGTTTCTGAGATGAACATATGCTGAGACCATAGTCCTTGAGAGGAGGAGGTCTTGCAGATGAACACTTTAAAATTATTTGATTTCTAGTATTTAGTGGAACTTTGCTGATACAGCACACTCAAGAGTTTAATAACACAACATAAAGCAGTGTTTTCTTAATTATTAATAGAAATTACTATTTTGCTGCTTCTAGCTAGGATGATTTGAAAATAATTTCTGATTCATTGACCTTTGTGTTTTACCCTAGCTACTGAATTTTGATGTTGCAATGTTTCACGTAAATATGTTTTTCTTTTCCTTGTTGATGACCTGTCCTTCTTCCTTCCAAAAATATGGGAAACTTCAGATAATAATGTCTTTGAAATATTTCCATTTTTATTTTATAAATAAATGATATTAATACAATATAAGATTATGCCAAAGCCTGAGCCCACTTTGAAAGGAACACAAGGCTTCAGAAACACATTTCTGAGCACACGAGGCATTAAAATTGAACAGAAATGAAAGTCTGTTTTATACAGGGCTGTATGAAAGGGAACTCAAAAGTCTAGTGAATGGAATATTCTCCTTGTCTTTCTTACATTCCAACACTTTTCACTGATGGAGCATGAAAATCCACAATATTTTATTATGAACCCTATCTATGTCTCTAACCAAATCTTAGTCATTTGCCCCAGTTAAAGACTGTGGCTCCTATTAGATCATTGAACACTTGCAGTTCGACTTCACAAAGGAAGCAATAAGTCACGATTACTTTTCCTGAGACCAACCTTCAGAATTTATCTTGTTTGTAAAACAGGAGTCGGGGGAGAGGAAATAAGCCCAGTACCTGTATTGAACAGACACAACAAAGAAGTTAGGGGCCATCTGTGCGGATCAGAGACTTGTGAACTATGAGGTTTTAATCTTCAGACTGTAATAACTGACTTGTTTGAACACACAGTTGTAGGGACGGTGCTGATCTGCTTTATGATCTCACTGTGCCCAGTCTTTTGCTTTCTCAGGGTTCTTCTGGTGTCAAAACCAAGTCCATATTTGAATAAGAAACTATTAACTATCCACTTAGGAGAGTATATTTCCAGCCAAAGCTGAAACAGCACCCCACATTCACTGGGAAGCATAGAAGGATGCAGGTAAGACTAAAGACAAACTGCTCTGTGTGCAGCAGAACTATCAGCCTGCTCTCCTGCGGTAGTCATGCTTTGTCTCTCAAACTTGCTCCCTTCTCTTCAATGTAACACTTATCCTAGGTCACCTTTAATATTTTAATCAGGTAATAGACAACATGTAGGTAACCTGGAGCTACCAACAGACTGATGGACAAGATTACAGCTAGCAAATTAGCCCAAACAAACCATAAGCAGCAGCTGAATTCTTCTGCTTTTCTTGACAATGGGAGCACAAATCTCTCAGCTTTCTACTCTGTCAACACATAAGTTTTAAAAGCTTTTCAGGTGTAATTTTTCTATAATTTGAAGGAGATCAACAAACCGGTTTAAATCATTATCAGTGGGGGGACTGACAGACGGACAGTAGATTAAATGACATATTGCATAACTGACTCACTGTGTTGCAATAAACCTTAGTCCTCAACAGAGAAATACAGAGCTGCATACGAGCCCTTTGGCCAAAGCAGAGGGGAGATGGCAGTGCATCAAGACATCAAGACACTAACACTCTGCTGGAGTAAGAGTGCTAGCTAGTATAATTTGTGATGGTCCATAGAACCCAAAAAATGTGGGCCAGTTGGTTTGTGAGCATGACTGTCCTCTTTAGGGGGTCTGACTGAATTATGTCAGAGGTACTGCATCACTACCCTCATTTGTCAGAGTACTGTAATTCAGCTGTACCTTCTGCCAGCAACAGCCGTACTGAAAGGTCTAGTTTTTTTCTATTTTATTTCTTTTTAATTAAGGCATTGTAGTCAACCTGCAATTCTATACTGCAGTGTAAATGTGTGCTTCTGATAACAATATCAATTAAATATCTGGAAATAAAAACAAACCTGAAAATTAGTATTTGCCCCAGGTAAATACAGGAATCCCAGATACTAAGCAGTCTAAAAATGGAGCAAGAAATGGGCTTTGCTCCAAAATACTTGCTGATATTTTTGTCTTATCTTTGTAGACAAAGGTGCAAGGAGGTCCAATTCACTGAGGTATGTAGCAGTTTAGTGGCAGACAACAGCCATTGGAGAACCCTACTCACTGTATACTACTACATTTGTCAGCAACCAATATTAAAAATACCTGTGCTGCAGTAAAATACTGTTTAACTAATCAATCAGGACAAGTGACATTAGCAAACACTATAAACTGCATCCAACTCTGTGGGTTATCAAAAAGTATTTGTGTTCAATAAAATAATAAAAAGATTTAGCAAGTTGCCATCATGCCGTAGGCATATCCTCTCTACACAGCATTCACCATGTATCATGCAGCACCATTCCCTAGCAACACAAAGCATTATTATTAGCAACTTAAGTCCCAAGGTTATTAGTGAGCTGTGAACTCACAATATGCAGAAGATAAAAATCCTCTAATACTTTCATTGCTTTCATTCACCAGCTGGTGTTTTAATCATAATATGTTGTCTCATTAAAAATCATTACATTAATTCTGTATATGATTAGAATCCACAAAGCCTGTTGCATGTTACCCTAAAAAAACAAATATGGCTTCCTATAGTCTATCAGGGTGCATTCAGGTTTATGTCAAAGCCTGTTTGAAAGAAAAAGGAATAAAGAAAGGGGAATATCTGTACACTCTAGGGTTTTCCCCTAAGGTGAAAACAAAGCCTGTGGAAACAAAGGTCTAAGCAGTTTCAGTGGGCTGTGTGCTGAAACTTGCTTTGTGCAGTTGCAGGTGGAAGGCAGACAGACCACCTAAGTTTTAACTTTAGCCACTAGACTCTGAGATCCCAGCACAGTGAAGCACTTTCCCCCTGTTCTCCCCAGCACAGGGGTGCCTCAGCCTTATTCTCAGAAATGCTTCTTGTTGGGCCGGTGGTTGCTACATGGGACCCACAGGTCCACTAGGAAATTTTTAAAAGTTCATGAATTATATTTAAATAAGTAAAAGCATTGCTGTAGAATAAAATCCTCCAGTCTCTGGAAACACAGTTGAGGACTGCACCCATTTGCTCCACAAGTGAATTAGGGTAAGGGAAGACCTTCAGCATCGTTGTGCTCTTTTTTCTTGTTAGCTACAAGCCAAATCCCTCCTCCCAGATGAAACTTCTGCTTCATCTTATTTTGTTCTTCACCTTCCTTATTAGCTGGTTTCTGCTCTTATTCAAAGCACTTCTGAATGAATTTACAGGGTCTCGGGTTTTGGAAGAACTAGCTGAGAAATTGTCTTTCCTGCCTTTCAAGACTCTCTCTCAGAGCACTGGCCTAGATGGAGAAGGCTGCTGCACACAGCGTGGGATGAAGCAAGGTGGCCTCATTCATTCAAGTTGCAAATTCAGACACATAGGCAGTCCAGAATTTCTCCTTTCAAGCTGTTGAGCACCACAGCTGTAGTTGTGCAGTGTTGCTCTCCATCACGGTGCCACTTAGATGTCCTTTCCCCCACCACAGGGCTGTTAACTAACATCTCAACAGGGAGCACTCAATCATTTTCTAAACAAAAAGACACGAAACAAGTCAGGACAAGGGAAGTTTCCTAACAGCAAGGATGCTGATGTTTAGAAGCGATGTAGTGAACACTTCTCTTTAGTATGCAAGACAACTACCACTAAACAGAGCCTGGACTGCTTTCAAGGGAACACTCACCATAAGGGGGAAGGCAAGCTCGCAATGTGACCTTCTCCAAATTCCAGTTATAGACAATGTACCCTGTTCATTCCAGCTAATTGCAAGACAGTGAGTCCTACTGAATATTTATCTTTTTCAGTGAATGTGGAAAGAATGGGAATCAAGACTGCGAAGGCCTTGTGTCACTCCCCCTCCTGTCATTCACCCTTCCAAAAGAAGCACCATGGCTTCCTCACGAAATTCTGAACAGTACCATGAAGCAAATAAGGGTGCCTACAAGTTTCAGGTCAGGCAGGCTGAGGAGGTAGCCTCAACTCACCCCACGTGGGAACTGTGAGATCAGTGAGTGCATGATGAGTCTCGGTGTCACCATCCCACACCCTGAGCATGGTCCGATTCCAGTGACAAGGTGGGACAATAGCTGGCAGACTGTTTATGGCCAGGCTGGTAAATTCACACAAACTCCCACTTGTTGGCATAGATTGAGTAGCTGAAATACCACATCACAGAACTACCAGATAACTCCCTGCCAATACAGTCTCACCAAATGGTACCAATGGTATTTGTTTGCATATAGAGACATTCTGAATCTTATCAGCCCAAACCATAGAATTTCTCACTCTGAAGCCTTCCTCCCCACTCCTGACATTTCACACTTGCATTTTGTCTTTTTGAGGTAGCAAAAGTGTTCACTGAGTGGAGAAGTCTTTGGTTTTGCAGCTTTTCTTTAAGAGGTTTGAATTCACAGAGCCCATAGACTGTGGTTCACTGTCAATCCCTCAAGATAAACTACAAGATTATAAATTCCCCTGCGAATGGAGGATGGCTGAGAAAGAACACCAGGGGAGTTCCTAGGACCAGGACAAAAAGCTGGTCACAGTGCAATCCAGGCTAATCCTGTGTTTGCCAGGCACCTGAAAAAACAGGTTCTGGCTTGCCCTCAACACAAATCTCATCCTCGTGTCCCTTCCTTTCTGTCATTGAGCTTTAAGCAGAAACCTTCTGGGGATATTTCTAAATTAGCTCGCCAGTCATCCTCCTATTCAGCATGCAGCAGCAACTTTCCAATTAGCAGCTATTCTTTCACTGTAGTCTACACTCTAAGACTCATTATTCTAAATTTATCTACAAATTGAGCAGCCCTCTTTCCATCTGTAATCAGGCCAGGTACTAGTAAGTTCTAAATCCTTCCTCATCTGACTACATTACTGCTCATTAATTTTCTTCCTTAACGTTGTTATTCCAGCTTCACAGTCCTGGGTTGTTGCTGACTGCTGACACAAACAACTTCAGCTACACAACTCAACCCCTGTATGTCTAATCTTTGATATCCATAAAAGAGACACATTTATGTTCACATTTATTTGTAAAGCTGATTTCTGTTCATAAAAGCATTGTGTACCACCATGTAAGAACATGTGCAGAGAGGATTGTACAAACGTTTCCAGTCTAATTTCAACATTTAGTTTTTCATCCTCACTTTTCTATCTGAGGCTGCATTAAGAAACATGATGGTTAAGACAAGAACTCAAAGTCAAAGGAAGAAGACAAGCCTTCTCCTAACAGGAGAATATTGAAATGACAGAAAAGCAAAGTCCAAATATATTCTGATATGAAATATGATAGATGCCTTGAAACCTGAAAAGAGAGACATCCAGTGTAGCAAGAGTGTCCTCTTCACTGTGTGATGGAAATGAGTTGGAATTTGTGATAAAGGTAAAGAAATTCTTCCCCAGAACATAAGAAACACATCGATATCAGAGATTTACAGAATCTAGAACAGCAGTCACCCTGGCTTCTTCTTAGTCTGCTTTTCTTACCACTTTGACACACCTTGCATGGCCCCTTCCCACTCCCCTTCTGGCCCCACCACATCGTGTGTCTCTGCACCAGAGCCCTGTGCAAGCAGATGCACATGGGCATAGCCAGATCTTTCATGCCCAGCAACTATGTTGTTTTGGGACACATCTTTCCCTTGTTGTGTTTCCCTATTACCCTTCAATGTAAGCAACAAGGGTGTACAAACTTCCAAATGCAGTGATGAACTGCAGTGCAGCCACCCCAGTGATTCTTCTAGTTAACACCAGATTGTGGTTTCACCTTACCTCACACCAAACATTTTTCTCCCCATCCTACCCAGTTTAAGATCCAAATATTGTACCCAGTTCTAGTGTTCAGCAAAGCCCCATCATCTGCAGTCTGCTCGAAAAGTCACTCCATGAAGCAGAGGGTGGGTCCTTGCTCTGTTCCTCACCCAGCTACTCCCTGGACTGGAGCATCCAGCCACTTGCAAAAGGAAATCAAACTGAGCCCTTTCAGCTTGTGATAATTGAATCACCCCTTCCTAGAAGATGATGAGAGCAAGCAGGGAAAATGCTCTTTGTCCATGTACCATTCTCAAAGGAACCAAAAACCTTTTATGAAGGTATAATTTATCTTTCTGAAAGCTAAATAACACTGAGAACAGACACTGTAACACTCTGAGGTTTCTTCAGTCTGACAATTTTAAATACTGTTTCCTTCAATCTTCAGAGACTTCAAATTGAACACTTGTTTATGCTTCCAGTGAAATATCATTATTTTAACTGCCTTCAAATGCTTCTTCCAGTTTTCATGCTAAAACTTTCCATCTCTTCTACTCTGAACCATATAATCTATTATAGCTTTTATCTTCACACCACCGCCTTTAGGAGCAATCTGTGGATATCCTGATCCTTCCCCTTCTAACACCATAATCTCCTGATCTTTAATTAAAAAAAAAGAGAGAGAGAGTGAAAGATTTGCAAAGCTGTTCTGTGCCTCCTGTTCCATGTTAGCAGTTGCTAAGTCACTTTGCAAAATTATTAAGCAGTCAAGCTTTTCTGCTCTATTTGATGTTTTCTTTTAGCTGTGCTCCCTCTGTTGCCTCATTATGCATCATTTGTTTTTTCAATTCCTAGATTAGTTTCACAGTTCTTTATTACTCCTTGGCATATCTTGCAACACCTTCCCTCAGTGCCACATTTACAACTGGCATATGATGCTTTATTGAATTAGACCAATGTAATGCGAGTGTAGAAGACGCATTTTCCAACATATCTTAAGATTGTTTTAGTTTGTAAATGAGAGCAGATTTGAGGGAGTCTGATTACACCAGATGGGACGCTTATGTGAAGCAACCTTATCTAAAACTGAAGTGAGCCCTGCTCAGAGAACGAAGCTAGACTGCATGATCTCCAGAGGTCCCTTCCAACCAACAGCTTTCTATAATTCCAATCTGCCCCTTCCCCAATTCTGTCCAACTTCTTCCTTGGATCCTTTTCCCACCTTGCTACCCAATCTTTCTTTCACCACAGGTTATATCAAGTTCTTTTCAACAGGAAAACGTGCCCATGTATATATCTAGGGCTGTACTCACAATATAGCAATTGAGGGTCAAATCTTTCCCACCTACAAACACACCCTATTCTCCCACGTTACAGATAAATGCTTTAAGTATCTGCTATAGGCTACTCAGTGGCTTGCTTTTGATTTCTCGATGCACTTTCACTTTACACTGAGTACACAGCAGGAGCTGCGGCTGAGGTCTACCTTCTCCCAGGTGAGAACTCTCGCTACCAAATTATACATCATGTTCTCACTCTTGGGTTTGCTCTTCATCCTCTTCCAGGTGAATACCTGACTACTTGACTGTGGTATATAATACAGTGGACCGGAAGAAATTGGGTTATCACCTTTCCTTTGTTTTTAATGAGTTACCATAATTACTGTGTTTGAATGGTGCACACGTACACCACAGTATTTGTTTAAAGGGAAAAAAAATATATCAAGAACAACTCCCTCCCTTCCTTTTCTTCCTCCTGGTTGTTTCAGATGTAGCCAAAACTTGTTTTCACAGCCCCGGGAGAGTACACAACAATCATTTCTCTTGTGTGGTTCCAAGCCAGTGAAGTAACACTGGTAGCTAGTTTTAAGCTTCATTAATGACACAAAGAATAACACACCATTTGTTACTTAGAAACTAGTTATAAATAATAACTTACTTCTATGTCCATTCAGATAGGAAAAGATGTGACTAACGCAGAGCCGCCACTATTTTTACACCTAAGAGAAAATGTCACGTAAGAATAGCAATTTCTTGTACCCAAATGCTTCCTCAGGACCACTTCTAAAGAGACAGAGAAAGTCACAGACTTCCGCATTTCTGTCCTGTTTATTAGGCCAAGTACAAACAACAGTATGCGCAGGGCAATGAAGGAGATCCTGCAAGCTTGTAGTTTCTGCTGCATCCCGTAATTCAAAGCCTTCACCTGTTCAAGACAGGCTCACAAGAAGGCAGATTCCACCTTCTTCAGAGGAAGAAGGGTTGTCTCGCTCAGTGTGTGGGTATAAGGGTACAGGACAACAGTCTCTGTACAGCCTTAGGACAACACTGCCAGAGAAATAGCTGACAACTGAGGTCATGGTCCAAAAGCACAGCTATGGCCTGAAATCCTCATAGAAGTATCTGAGATTATTATTGAACACTTTTTTTTGGTGGATAAATTTCTTCAGTACAAACAACCAGATGAAGACTTTGATGGAGCATGCAAGAACATAAGTGGGAAGTTAATGAGTGAGCAGGGTGGTATTACCATGCCCCAAAGTGAATGTTATCTCTACAGTATGAAAGAAGCTAAAAATGACACCTGCCAACTATGGCACTTTTGCTGTTTGAAGGAATAAGAGATTAAATAGCTTCATGAAATGCCAGGAGAGATGAGTAATTATTCAGTGAGGCACCCAGACCAGATTAATTACAGTTTGAAAGGTGAAGTCATGATAAAGGTGTTTCGGTAAGCTGACAGCACCGAAGGAAAAGCCTTCATGATCTAGGTAACCAACAGAATCATAATAATAATATAAAGAAATAAGAAAACCCACCACCACCACAACAAAACAATAAAGAATAAGCAAGCAAACAACCTCTCCAAAAACACCACACTGCAGGAAACATAACTTCACAAAGAAGATCCAAGAACAATTTAGCAGTATCCATTCATTCTCCTCTAAACCAGGAAATCCAGCCTATATATTTTGGGGTACTTCTGAGGTACCCTAAAATGTTTTGTTAGTATAATATTATATTGAGTTTTATTCTTGACCTTAAAATAGTGCAACAGAAAAAATCAACAGCTATGGAGAGTCTATACAGAAAATTTCATTTCAGAAACTATGAAGGGGAGAACCTTGTGTGATGTTAAGGAGACACGAAGGATATGATTCCCTTGAGATTTTAGAAGAAGGAGTATTTTCATTCTTCCCTCTCCACTTCCTTTCCATAAAGTATGAAGAAATGTTAAAGAAACTGAATTATCTTCTGCTGGGGAGAAAACCACTGTACCATAGTGGTCTCTCTGTCCCGAGTTACAATTTTACTTGAAGACAGTTACACTAACCTGAATTGCAGCAACTGAAGACTTACATCACCATATGTTTTATTAAAGTAAATACCATAGACTTCAAAAAACATGCTTACCAGACTCTTGCCCTAGCAAAATCAAGCATCCAGAGATTTCACAAGCTTTTTGGTCTTAAACAGGCAATATCAAGACACACCATGATACTTTCTTTCAGAATGAGTTCAACAGCCTTTTGCTTTTAGTGAAAATAAATTCTAAATTCACAAGTACCCCAATTTACTGTCATTTTAATTAGTTCATGCACTCTGAACAACTGTCAGCAATTAACTTTTTTCCACTAGCAGTATATCACACAGTATGACTATCTTAAAGCTAAGGCAATTTTTATACCTTTCTTCATAGAGAGATAAAATTCACTTTAGCTTATCAAAAAAATCCCCCCCTATGCTTGGTCTCCAGACAAAATTCAGCCTTTAAGTTCTCTAAGACTAGTTTCAGGCAACAAACAGTGTATCTTTCACTGCAACGCTTTCAGAGTTGTTTAGATCTGATTCTATAGACATATCATGGTCTCCCTAGAGAGGATTACATTTAGCTTTAAACTTTATGAGTGAGCTCTGGTGGGTCAAGGTCCTGGGAACTCATACTGCAGTTGCCACCTCTTGTGCTTTCAGGCTCTGAGGTGTTGCTGGTCACCACCATTACCCCATGGAAACTACCGAAGTCAACTCAGAAGGTCTTTGCTTACCCCATGAATGGTTGAGCTCCTCCAGCACTGCTTTTCCTGGACTGAGGAAGGACTTGCATCAGGGAATCAAAACACTGAAAATTTCTTGCAGGAGCTACAGCAGCAGAAACAACCCAAAAACAACTTGTGATGGCAACACCCAGCTGACACTCTCTGCCCTCTGCTGATTAGCCATTTATTACCTTGCTCTCTGGCACCTTCTGGTGTAATCCCCTTATCCCAGTATTACTCTACCTACTCTCTCACTGTCCTTCCTCTCTGGTGGAAAATCCTCAAAATCTCATTGTAAAAATTAAGAAAAAAAAAAACTCAGAAAGCTCAGTGAAATCCTACTTTTTCATGGGAAAAGCTTATCACTGCTGCACTCCCACCTATACCTTATGTAGGATTTTCTATCCTTTCAATTCAAGTCTTGATTCTGGAAGAATAAGAATTTCTAGCTACTCTGTATTTGCAAATGTTTAGCATACGTGGGCTTTGTTCCTGTCTGGTCCTTAATTCCATCATTATAGCAATAAAAGCTGAATATTCAGAAATATTACGAAAACATAATATTAGACAAAAGCCTGAATATTAGGAAGCAAAAATACTTGGCTTAAGGTGTAAGCTGTTTTAGAGATTGATTTTCTTCCTCAGCAGACAAGCTGTGAGATCTAAACTTCACAGTTCAGTTTGAGGTATGAGAATTGCCAGTGTCCTTAAGAGCAGTCTGGAAGATAACCCAGGATGCAACACATCAGTGTTTTCAAGGACAAGTTCAGTAACCCTAGTTTTCCATTTGAGGGCCAAGATGATCACTTGTACTCACTCAATGGTCTTATAAAAGAAAACTATTAAACTTTTTTTATGAAAAAGAAAGAACACATGTCAAAAAGCATGCTGACATGTCTGATCAAGATCTTTACCTTTTTCAGGTGAAAAACACAAGCAAAACCTAAAGAAAAATCAACGAGTTATTTTGTATAGAAAGTCAGAAACAAATGAGCAGCCAGGTCTGCAGCTGACACAGAATCATTCCATAGTTTGAGTTTTAAGTTTATGTCAAACAAGTTTTTCTTCCTTTTCTCTCAGAAGAAGGGGTTTCTTTTCTGTAGAGAAAATCTTTTCTTCTATTTAAAAAAATGTTAGTCCAAATAAAGATTTTCACAGAAAATATTTGACCTCCTTAGACACTCTTATAATTCTGTTAGAAAGAGAAATTGTTAATTGTTTAAAAAAAACACCAAATTCCAACTCCTTTCCAAGCAGTCTTCGTTTTGTAACATTAAAAATCCCCATATTCCTGGTTCATTTTTTTTCTTCAAGGAATTTCTTATTCCAGGACCTTTTGTATTTGTTTGCCCTTTCAAAATCATATGGATGGAAATGCACGACATTTTGAAGTCCTCATTCAAAGACAATTTGGAAAGAAAGTCTCATCATGGTTTGACATCGAGTTTCAGCTGCTTTTTCTGCCTATACAGGAAGGTGGATTGTTGACTTCAGCCAGTTCTGCCTAGTGATAGCAATTAGTTGGTTGATTAGCTGTGGCCATTCTCACAGCTTCGTCAGTTAAATTGACATTGAAAAAGGGACGATATCAGGTCAAAGGTTTTTTCATCAGTCACACTAATATTTTCATTAGATTAAAAGAAATCTCTTTTCTTTTTTATAGGGATCATTAGGGCAATTTTAGGAAGAAACGTAAGATTTTCAGAACTATTGTGCTAAGTTGTGAGAAGTGTTTTCTGGCATAAGCTAACACCTTTGAGGAATAGTGTAGATAGTTTAATTGCTGGTCATAGGATCTGGATTCTTCTGGTACTCTCCACGATGAGAACTCTAAGAGGGACAGTGCAGACTCGTCAGCATGTATCTGATATGAACTTCTGAATAACACATTGCACAACTCCAGATAGCTTAGGCAGTAGCCTCTCTGAGGTGCTACTCTCCCCATCTGCTTTTTCTCAGCCAAACACATTATCAAGAATTAACAATCAGTAATAACATCATACATCTCAAATACAAGCCATTGACTCAGCTATTGAAATCTGTTTGTCTTTGTTATCCTGCACTGCTGCATGGCCACATTGCTCTCCTGAAGTGTTGATGCTCTGTAGGCAGGTGCTAACAAACATTAATCTCCTGCAATTTCCTTTGAATAAACTGCAAATGATCAAATGAATACAATGAAAATGAAAGATGTAAGTACCATAGGAGCAGCTATATTTGGCAATAAATCTACCCTTGATTGTATGTTTTTTGCTTAATGCTCACTGACTGAAGACAGAAAGCTGGCTTTGGTTTGTATTTCCAGAAAGTTTCAGCCATGGTGAAGCTTTTCACAGGCACAAGCTTTTTTTATAAGCCATTTTCTTAATCAGTTTTATTTCTGGTCTCAAGTACAATTCAGAAATCAATCACACTAAAGCAGCCTGATAAATATTTGGTTCATTCAGTCCTATGCGATTAGCTTTGTGTAAAGAAAACCTCTTTACAACTAACCTGGTGCCGCAGACTCCAAAAAGCTATTGCAAGCACTAGAATAGCCTGGGTGTGAGCACAGACTCCAAAGCTACGCTTGAATTACTAGAGATACACTGAGGCTGTGCTTCTTCTGTTGCCAGAATCTCTAGAGAAATATCTTTCCGTTATTAACGCTGATCTAAATGACTTTGAGATTGTTTTGTTGAAAAGGCAAAAGTTCAAACCCCCTTCAGGCGATGGTGGCCAAAGTGATCTCCATTGTCATGCTTTTCAGCATGTAGATGTAGAAAATAATCTGTTTTTAAAAATCCTTTCTAGGGTATACTTTTTTTTCCTGATGATTTTCTGAAGGGTAAAATGTCATTGTCTCCTGGAAGAAATATAATCAATGTTTTCTTTGCAATACTAATCTGGTCCTTTTTGGTCATTTTATTTCCCTTTCTTACAAATTAAATTGATTTGCAGAGACAGAACTCTTCAAAGGTATTCCCATAAGATCTCTGGTTAGATTAAACCAGTACTTCAAACGATAATGAATCTTTTTCTGAAAAACAAATGTTTGTCTCTTGCAGATTGTGCCTGGAGTTCCCTTGAGCTTTACAATTCAGTGAGCATTAATGTTACATAGCAAAAATGATGAGACTTCTCTGAGAAGACAGGATGCAGCTGCTTGTGCTTAATTAAAACAATAAGATTTGGTGTGCTGCTTTGATCTCTTGCTTTTTTTATTTCTCCACCTTTTAAACAAAGCATCTATCAAAGTAAATGTATGCTGCATATTTGTCTCAGTGAAAATCATTCATAGGATCCATCTCTGAAGCTTTGGAATTAAGTCTGAAGCTCTGAAGAAAAGGACAATTCCCATCAAGGTGGTTACAGTGACACACTTAACAGTGTATTAAATTTTTAGATCTGTGTTAACAATCCACACAGCTTACATATTCAGATGATTGCAAGCAGATAACAGTGACAATGTTTGCGCACACCAACAAATAAATGTGCCAAAAGCCATAGAACAGACGTATATATCTCATTTTAGTGAACATCATTTATGCAAGAAGCCTAAACCACATAATATACAGAATGCATCACCCTACAGAACACTGATAACAGACATTGGGGCAGAAGAAGAATTAGTCAGAGGCAGCATAAGATGTTGCTGGAATGGACGAGAGTCCGTACTGCTGGATGAGCTCTAGCAACAAGGATCCCAGTGCTTTCATATCTGCCCAGGGAGCAGCACAGCTTCCAACAGGAGGAGGACATTGCTTAGCATCATTTGAACAGAAGAGGCTATGCTATTCCAGGCCAAATCAGAACAAAAGTAAAGAAACCTGCAGTTCTCCCCCTCATTTCTGTATTTTGCAAAAGACATAGCTTGGCTGTGCACTAGAATGAGGGGCAGAGCATCTGAGCTTGCAAAGTCTAGGGGGAGGGGTATGCATATGAGCTCAGGCACAGGCAGACGTGGCAAGGCCACTTTGAAACTGAACTGTCTCTCTATCCAATGGTGCATTGTGTTGCATAGATGTAGCCATCTGGAAATAGCTTGGGAACCTCTGCACTCTCCCTTATGCACAATGGATAAGCTCTTACTTTAACCCCTGCAAGTACTGAGGCTGGTCTAAAGCCTAGGAAGCAAAGAAACCTGAATGATTTCTCCTCAGTTTCTGCATAGTAGATATTACTCACTAAATTTATATTTGCCTGAGGGTGTCTCCCATCAGTTACCAGGATTATTTTCCTCATCTTCTCAGTCGAGTCCTGGGAACCTCTCTAGAAAAAGCAAAACAAACATCATACTACTTCACGCTTTCAGCTCAGTGGTTAGATTGTCATGTTGCTATTTCAGAGAAATATGGTCCAAAAATAGCTGTGTTTTAAACATGACTGTGCAGAATAAAGTGCATAGTGGGTTGCCTTGGTTAAGCCACCTGGAATGAAGAAAAAGAAATAATTACTTGTAATTTTAGCAGGATTTGTCTAACAGCTTTCTTTAAAAGATCAAATGTTGAGTTACCATCATCTTCAGCCACTGCTGTTGCCATGAAATATTTAATGAAAAGAATATCTAATATATAATGAAAAAATACCAGATAACTTTGTATCTTTAAGGGGTTTTAAATGAGCAATTATAACATAGAATAAAACTTCACTTTCTGTTGATTTTGATCATTAGTGATTTCCTAAGTCATTGCAAACCTAACACAGCCATAGAAAAATTGTCTGAAGAAGGGAGAAAAAATCATGTCTGAAAGAATATCTGGAAACATATCACCATTGTAAGGATCCTGACTTATTGATAGAAACATTTTAACAAAATTTAGTCTGTGTGATTAATCGCCCTTTGAAGTCAAAGGAAAAATGCATCCGTACTTTAATATTTTGATTAGCCTCTAATATATACAAAAAGATCTTTAGAGTTACATTTTCAAGTGTCCATGTGATTAAGAAAGTTAAATCCCACAGTGTTTTGAAAGTATTCCCCTTGGCAATGATTCTTTGAAATCTCCCTGTGTGAGAACAGATGCCTGACTTGTGAGTGTGGTGACAACTTTGTAGGAGAGACACAGATCAAGCAGTTTGAGACAAACTCAGCCTTGCTGTCGCTTTTCCCCAGCCGTCTCTTCTCTCTACAGCCTCTACAGCTACTGGCTGTCCCTCCTCCCTGTCTGTCCTCTTCCTCCTCTGGCCCAGCAGATGAGTCCCTCCTGTCCTGCCTTTATTTTGACTTCTCCTGTGGCAATTGTCCCCCAGCCTGCCCATGGCCCAGTGATGCTGTAGCAGGGCCGGTCCCCAGCTCCCCACAGCCCTGCCCTGATTGGCCATGGTCCCCAAAAAGCTGGGCCCACCCATGGGCCCATGACCCAACCCAACCTCAGCCCATCCCCGTCCCCATGGAGGTGTCCGATGCCCAGGGATGCCCTAGTGCTCTCAGCTGCTCACTCCTGGCTGGGGTGGTAAGACACAGAAGGGGCCCTGCCCTGCCACTCTTGGAGCCTGCAGTGCTACTGACCTTCTTGTCCCAGGGAGCTGGTCCCCCCTTCACCTGGACAAGAAGATATTGGGGTGCAAACCCTGATGAGCAAAGGTGCTTCCCTAAAGGTTGTGCTTCAGCACATGAATCTCTCTCTCTCTGCAAGTGGCAAGAGACACAGGAGAGCTTTTCCTAGGCAGAGGCTGATGGCTACCTTTGATCAGAGCTGGTCTGTATGCATATGAGCTTCAGGGTCAAAGCTGGAGCTGTGAACCCTGTTAATTAAGCACGAAGACCCCCATAATATTAGTCATTAGATGCACAGCCCTGCTAGTGAACGAAAACTTTAGCCCATCACCATAGCCCTTCAGAAAAATGGGGCTTGAGAAAACTCACTGAGGAAGGCACAGAGGAAAAATCAGTTTAGGGTGGAAACACCATTTTATGGAGTCTGCAGGAATTTGCTCTGGCATTCTGCACAGCCAGGATTTAATCCTCACTGTTTTCCTTGGAAAACAAAAACCCCATCTTTAACTACTGGTACTGACTTTGTATCAATAATGCTTACAACACACCCTCAGTGCGCCCCATGTGTTTCAGTCCCACGGCACTTGCCTGTCTGGCAGTGGAGATGTGGTTGGTCCATACCATCAGTCATGGGTATTCCGAAGGAGCTTTACGCAGCCTTTGTACCTTACTGAAAACTGTTACACAACAATTTATCTCTCAAGATTTATATGGCTTAATTTTGAACATTTGCCACTTAATTTAAATACCAGATTACTTTTCTCTCTGTCAGATCAAAAATATTTTGGGTCACAACCTAAGAAGAGGATTGAAGAGTAATAGAGGAAGCTTAAGCATACATACAGGGGTATTAGTGATATGTACTACTTAAAGCTCTTAGGATAAAAGAAAAAAGTCACTCATCCACAGTCACACCACTGAAGATAGCATCTGGGTACTGGTTCAGTGCTACTTATATTTCTTTACCAGTGGATACCAAGACTTTTGGCTCAGCTCGCTATTATGGATTTTTAAAGGCAGTCCTTTTTTCCTACTGAAAGCAAAATATGACTTACACAAACAGAATTTGTGCTGCTTCTGCTGCCATTCAGAAAAATTGCAATGGCATGCCATAGAGAGCAGCAAGACCACGCTGCCTTTGGTAGCACTTGGAATGCCAGGCTGGCTGCTGCACAAATAGATGGTTGGTAATGTGAGGTGGTGGCTATCGCTAGAGTAGCAAGTGGTACAAACATAAATGACTTTTTGGGATTCGGCTGTCCCTAACCTACTCCAAGCTGTCTCCTCTCTGGGATGGCAAACTTCAGGAGTACTTCTAGTGCTGGCAAAGGTACCCTTTGCTCCATCTAAGCAGCTAGAAGCTTCTAAAAGTTGGAAGGTCATTTGCTGTCTTAGCAATAAATAATGTAGAAGACAGAATTTTTAAAGAGGATATACTTCACCTGAGAGCTGTTACCAGGCTCATTACTGGTTTCTACCAATATTAAGGGTGTGTTTTCATGGACAGATGCAGACAAACCCCAAATCTTGACCTTTTGCTTTGAGCTGGCATAATTTTAGTTGGTATTTCCAGTCTGAAAATAGTACAATGTGTTAGAACCAGCAGGCTACACCAGGCACAGAGGAGCACATCTACTCATCTCTTCATTTGGATTTAGCTTGTCTGACTATGGAATCTGACTCTCCTTTTATGGATCACTTCCCATACAAGTATCAGATTTGATTTATCCTGCATTTTGGATAATTTTTAGAAAGGTTTGAGAAATACA
The DNA here is from genome assembly GCA_013400055.1 of Nycticryphes semicollaris. NCBI lineage: Eukaryota > Metazoa > Chordata > Aves > Charadriiformes > Rostratulidae > Nycticryphes > Nycticryphes semicollaris. The sequence continues at coordinate 37,307 of VXBJ01006814.1, forward strand.
AATTTACCAAACCTTCCTGTAAGCAGGACATCATCTTGTAAATTATTACATTCCCCATCCCTCTCTGCCCTCAAATCTGACTCAAACATCAACTCTTTTGACTTTACATGCACAGTCCCTTCTACTGTGTAACCTATGCCACAGTACAAGAGCAGCTTGTTTGATATTGAACCATTTTTAATTAGAAATTGCAAACATTGTGTTTAAGGGCACGTCCTCAGCCTGCCACACTTTAGCTCCTTGTTTTAACTTCTCTTCTTCCCCAGCACATGATTTCTCAGGAGATTGCTAATATCGCATTTTTAAATGAAAGTTTCTGTTTTTAAAATTAGTTTGTGTTTTGGCACAAAATTTGTGAGGGGGAAGAGAAGTCTTGCGCAGGGAAGACAGCTGAACGGTTATATTATGAAAGATATTAACAAGTATGTAAAAAGAATTTTGGAGGTCAAGCCTAGAGTTAGGATGCTAATTTGTTAAGTGAGGAAGTGAGGTAACAGCATTTTAGTAAATGAAATAAGTCAAATGCTCCTCTGGCACATAAAATTAGATGTCTACTTCTAGGTGTGTGTGTCACGATATAATAGGTTGGGCTTTTTATAGGTGAAAGTTTACAGAATTCAAGCACCGTTTAATATTTCCTTTGTAGTTTTCTCTGCCTGGTTATTTTTCCAAGTTACAGATAATAAATAAAAGCCTTTGGACAACCTGATTTTGTTGAAATACAGCAGTATGGAAAGAGCTTAAGAATGTAAGGAAAAAAAAAAAAACAGGATTCAAGGGATTGTGTTTTTCAAGAAAAATCTGTCTTTGCTGAGTGAAGCAGACGTGCTATCTAGCAAATCATTTTAAAGTATTGGTTAGGGACTTCTTGTGCAAAATGAAAGCTGTTCAACTTTCACTTTCTGCCAAAACTACTTCATTTTGATATTTTCACAGCCCTGTACTTGTTGTTTAAATTTGTTTCATATTACAAACCTCCTTCAAAATGGGGTGGTTACCTTCCAGACACCTGAAGAGATGCTTTTGCATTTTGAGCTTCACTTTGTTTCCCAGTGAACTGGGAAAAATATATCAAAGCAAGTCAGCACAACTGGGTTTTTTCTTTTTAAAAGTACAGAAAGAGATAAGCTCCTTTATAAAAAAACCTCAACCTTTTACATAAAAACTCAGTCTGATCTAACAATTAAATATAAATGCATGTGCCAGGCCACTCAGGAATTTGCATGACACAAAACCACAGAAGCAAAAAAGATGACCACTCTGAAAGATTCAAGACGAGCCTGTAGAGAGCTTGTGGACAGAGTGCACAATCAGATAGGCTGCAAGCTGTGGTCAAAGAAGCAGATCTGCTGCTGACTTATTCAACTGCATGCAGGGAAAGAAAACCTTGTACGTTCTTTTCAAATAAATACAATTTTATCAAAGAAACCTCTGCTTTCATCAGGTTTGCATCCTAAATAGACAAAAGCCATATTTGCTTCATCCTTCCTGTTTAATGGTGGGGAAATGCAACATTATTCAACCCTTTATTTACTGTATTTCTATTTTATCCCTCTTTAGTAAGCTCTTTATCAGATTGAGAGTCAGTCATTGCACAAAAGAGCAAACAAGAAAAATGGTAGGTAGAAGAACAATCAATAACTATTGATAAAATGTTTAAAATGACAATTCATATCTTTCAGTTCATGATGGGATTCACTTACAAGCATCCTTAAATCACCCCATTTCAAAAATTAATAACTGCATCAGAACTTTTGCAGATCAGGTTCCTAAGATTTCAGGGCTGCATATTCAGATGACCAATGCTGAAGTTTTCCTGACCATCTAAACTACTAGGTAAGACCTTGATTTCTAACAGCCTTCATCCTCTGGTACTAACTGATCATACCTTCAGATGATTTTAACATCCCATATGCTGAGGTTTTTTGAAAATATACTGTTTACATTGGCACCAAAGAGGAAGCTGACAGCAGGTGCATGTATATTAATATTTGAATCATTCTCGGAAAGTGCTTTTGCAGTAAACCTCCAATCCACACCCATTTCCTGTGCTTTGGCTCACCTTGTGAAGCTCAGAGCACACAAACCCAGCTCCTTCCAGATCCACGCTCTGCTGAAAGACATCCCTGGGAAGCACCTCTACTGTGATTCAACTACGTGGAGGCAGCCAACGCACAGGACCAAGCAAGAGCTGGTCTGAACTACCCTTCCCACCCCCTGCCTCCATGAATACATGTAGTGTGGGTGCTGCACCCGCATCACCAACTGTTTTGTTCTGTAGATCTGCTCCTATTGCACTGTACTACTTGCTAATATAGACAGAGCCATCTTTAGAAGAACTGGCACTGTGCTCTTGCAAGCATGATTTTAGTGGCACATCTACAGCGCACAATGGGGAATAGGACAAAAACACAACTCAGAGTTGTTTCATCACTGAGAACACTGGGAATAATGTGGATAAAGGTTTCTCTGGCTGGGGGCATACCATTATGCTTATCTAGTCTCACTGCTTCCAGGAAGACCTCAGTTTCAGCGCACACTGCAACTCTGCCTCATGAAATTGCAGCAAGATGGGGCTGAGGCCAGGAGGGCATCTCTTCATGCTGATGCTCCCTTGTATACTGTTCTTTCTCACTGCAAATCATGGAGGGCACAATAATTTCCTCAGACTCAGTTCTGGGGGTAGCCAGGGAATCAAACATTTTTGTCTCCTGTGCCTCCTGAAGTTAACAAGATAGTACTCATCACAGAAGGTTTTATTCTAGCTGAAGGAATGCTGAGGAATATAGAACTCAAAAGGAAAGATAGCGGTTTCCATGGGAGGAGGGAGAAGGGAAATCAAGCAGAATGTAAAATGCAGGAAGAAAGTAATTCAGATAGTAATTGCTAGTTGCACACCAGGCTGAGGGCAATATATCACCACCAAAATTCATTTTCTCTCACCTTGTGCACATTTCTTTCTCATGGACTGGATCTTTATGTTTGGTTCTTGCTTTCAAAGGCACAATGAAAGTGTAGAATATTTCAATAAACCTATTGGACAAAACAGACCGACTTTCCCTTTCGGTAAGATGCTAAAACACTCACACAAAGATAAGGAAATTAGTTCTGTGTAAAACAGTGCTCTAATAGTTTGAGGAGAGGATGTGGGAATTACAAGAGAAAACCTAACAAGGTTTCTTATTCTATGGCTATCACTGTGTATTTGAGCACATTTCATAGTTGATAGGACAGTTTTGGGGCTGGCAGTGGTTCATATCGAATTACTGAAGCATATGAAGAATACATCAAGAATGCCTATGTACAAAGGAATAATGAATCTGGGGGAAAAAAACTTAAGCAGATCTGGTGCTTTACTCCAAGCACTGACACTTAATCTTAATGCCTTCCTTCCTTCCTGGAGAAACAATTATATGAATCCAATTCCTTTCCACCAAGGAAATAATTGCTATTTGCCCAAATAGCACTTACTTTTGTCTAGATTGAGTGGCTGCAACCCCCTTTTTTCATGGAATTAAAATATTGGACAACGAGGACAAGTTTGCTCTTAACGTTAATAGACATTAACGTTAATAGACATTAACGTTAATAGAATGTTAATTCTATGTATTACCAACCCAGGACAAACTGGGGCAAGGTTTAACAGATCCTATCATTTGCAGGATATGTCCCTATCCCCTGTAACTCTTTTTTAAAAAATATTTTAGATTTATTTTTGCATTGCCAAAGTAAAATTATACGTGAATGATTATATACGTAGCCTAGATACCTGCACCATACCACTGTAGTTATTTGAGTGACTGCATGCAGCCCTGTGGTTAAGGGCTTTGAAAATTCTACCCAGAATGCTGTCTCTCTTTAGTCCTTGGCTTTTTCTTATTGAATCTAAATTGGAAAACCCATTAAAACTTGAAATGAGTAGAACTTGTAAAAAGAAAACCACCAAACATCCAAGTGAGACTCAAAATGAGTTGCAACATTTCAATGCAGAATGAATTAACAAAGGTACCCAGATAGGTATCTAGTATCTCTTCAACATCACAGACTTCTAAACCATTGAAGTCCTCATTAAAGTGGCTAATGTTATTTTCCAAGCTTTTAATTTTTTTTTAAATAGGTATTAAACAAACACATAGAAAATATTTAAAAAAAAAAAAAACAACCTAAATGACGAAGCCACACACCAAAGGGAGAAAGCTGCAAAAAATCTACTTCAAGTCAAAGGACTTGTACTTTTAAATCCTTTTACTACTTTCAGGTGTTTTTAAGAAGTACATTAAAGAACTTCCCTCCCTTTCTCTAAATTTTTCTCAACTAATATTTAAAAAGGATGTTAAGTAGAATTGCCATTTTCAAATAAAGTGGCAGAGCTTAACATCTGAGTTTAATTAACTATAAAAGTTAAAAAAGCAGTTACATAAAACTATGTCAAATTTAAAGACTCAAGGCAAGAAAACCAAATCTCCACAACCATATAAACCCCAACATGTGCACAGCATGTAGATGAAACACTGTCTTCTAAAGAAGTCTATAAAGTGGCTAAGAATTCAAAATAGGCAGGAAGATACTTCTAGAAGAGAAGAAAGAACAAAATAAAGGATTTTTTGGTCGTGGAAGTGCGTCAACTAGTGCAAACTTCATTAAAAATCCATACAAGGGGCTAACTCAGAAACATTTATTCAGTAGTGGTCTTGGAGAAATAGCTGTAATTTGCCTTTTCTGCTTTGTATTTCCCAGGTTGAAAATTCTCTGTATTCTCCCCGATTCTTTGGCACTTTTTGATGGCTGAAATCAAAAGGGCCACTGGTCAGGCCAGACCCCACAGCTGTTAGCTCCAGTTGAGGAGAAACAGCCACCTGAAGCCTGGCAGGAGGCACTGCCACCTATCCTAATACGCTGATGCTTTGCCCATCACTATACACAGTACCAACTGCAGTGCAGTCCAGGTTAGGCAGCTCTGGCAGTAATTCAGTGTCTTAGCTCCAGAGTTGGGGATGCTGCTGGCTCCAGTGACCATCCAGGATTTGTTCCTTGTATGTTGCTGAATTTGACTACTCCTTTGTACCTAGATGTACAGCAATTGCAGAAAAGACATGTGTGTAGTCATGCAAACAGATGATATTCTAAAAAGCTCAGGATGTAACTTACAGAACTGTGAGGCTACCTGAAGACACAGCAAGAGATCCAGCTGTACTGCTGGAACTAGACTGCCACCTATACCCCAGCTAGGAAGTCTCTACCTACCATAGCTATATGTGCGTACTCTACTTTTCACAGCTCAGGTCTTATAATGGTAATGTTTCCGTAAACTGTCAGGTCACTTGAGAGGATTTTCAGGAACTTTCTTTCTGCTCTTCATTGACTTTGGTTTTTCCTTCATCTCAATCATTATTTCAACGGGAAAGGCTTTATGGCAAAGGTACATTACGCAACAGAACTTGGAGGAAGAATAGAGCACTCAAAGAAAGCAGTTAACAATTGAATTATCAAAAGTTTCCATTTATTGGAAAGGGAAAAATTTGCCCTGTAACTTCACAGAAACTACAAAGTTCAGATGATCCAGAAATAAGTGGCAGATAAAAATTAAAAAAAGAATCGTCTCCAACACCTATGGGGAAGTGACCTCTTATGTACTTATGGAGTCTCCACGTTAAACAGATGAAATACAGTGCAGAGTTTTAAAAAGGTGCACTTTGTTCTTTCTTTTTTTTTACTTTTTGCTTTTCTTTTCTTTTTCTGTTTTAACAAGGTTTTTTCAAATAGCTTATTTTCAATATATTCCTAAAAGGGCACTGCCATGTATTTGTCTGAGAAGCTGAGGGCATGTTTTGTGCGAGCCAGACAACAATGCCACCAGTCATGTGCAAGTCAGTTCTTCAAGAGAAGTTGTCTCCATTATAAGGTCTATTCATGCAGTTTCAGTTCACATATATTTTAAGAAGCACGCATCACTGTCCAGTAGTAAAATTAACACATAAGTAATAAACTATGTGTAGAAAAACTATAATGTCAAAGAAAACTGTGCATTTTGAATTCTAGCTTCAGTTTTATTTCAAAAATTTTCAATATAATGGACTAAGATAAGCAGGCAATTCACATGCTTTCCCTTTATGCCTTACTCAAAATGAAGTTTGCTTTGCTTCTGGTGCATCATTACTTCCTGTTTGCCACAATTGTGCTGATTTTCATTGCTTTGAACTGGTTTAGTTCACAAAACTTATATCTATTTTGAGGCTCTCTTGAACAAAGATTAACCAGTAAATCCCAATCAAGGCTGTACTTATGTTTTCTCTAAGCACATGATTGAGTTAGTTTTAATTTACTTCACTATTAGATTTCATTTATTTATTTATTTTTCTTTTGGAAACATTGCTTCATAAGAAGCTTAGCATCTTTGCACCATACTTCTCTACATGGATAGAAATCCAAAGTAAAACCATGAGAGTGGCTTTTGAATTTCACTGTTGTAATTTACAGAAAACTTTTCACTTACTCTACATCTGTTGGTAATGATTCATAGATCTGAACAGTATTAGTAACATACTGACACCTCATCTTCAACTTCTCTCTTCCAACTTGTCTTAGGCTTGTCATAGAACATGTTGATGTTCCAAGCAAAGGACATTTTGTGCCTTAGCAGATTTCATTGCTTGGATTTGAGTGCAACAATGGAAAAAGCACCCTGGCCTGTCTTTCTTGTGAGGGCTACTGCACTGATGTGTTAAAATCTTCCTCCCCTTTCCTGATGCTAAAGAGCAAAGTCTTAGTTCTTCCTTCATTAGTCAACTAATCCAGACAGAGCAGAAATCATCCTACCGTGCTTTTATTCCTCCTAGCTCTAATGGTTGTGCTGACATTTCCAAAGCGTAATGGTGTTATTTCTTGAAATCCTTTTAATTGTGATTTTTGCATCTGACAAGCATAACATTCCTTATGCTGGTGGCACATTATGCAGCACTCCTTTAATTTCTGATGTGTTTGCTGATTCCAAGATGGTGTGGGCTCTTCCTGTCAGGCCCAGAGGTAACAAGTTTTATTAATGAATAAAGTCAATAATTAATTGTTTGAATTCAGTTGCCCCAAGCTCACCTCACTCTCACCTCAACATGGTGAGTCACCCAGTTTTCTGTTTTTGAATGAGAGCCTGAGCTGGTAATGAGCTACATGCATCAACTGTGTTTACATTTTTATATCAGAGCAGGTGGTGGTTACATATGAATGCAAAATATAAGCTTATATGGAAGAAAATTCTCAATGAGATTTTCACATTTTCTCATTCATAAGTTATCAATTTCCTAATGATTTAGTCATGTGCAAGACACGATAACTGTTCTGCTAAAGGTTCATGAGCATTTTCAGTAAGTTGGAGGCAGGGGGGCAAAATTTCTTCCAGAGGAGTTAAAGATCAGTAATCTTTGAGAAAAAGAAGAGCTGAAGCTGAATGGAACTCCAAGTAAGCGGGTTAAGATAAAAGACCATGTCTTTTTACAGCACATTTGCTGAACGCACAGACTGCAAGAGAGCTGAGTCCCTGACAGCCTGGGTTAGGGACAGACTGCCAGTGGCACAGTGAGGCTGCTCACATTTGATCTCTGCTTTGATCTACTTCAATCTGCTTTGATCAAGTAGGTTAAACACAGATCTTTAATTTCCACCTCCTGTGTCAAGGAAAACTTTTGCATCTGTGTTGGCTGTCTTATAAATGATTTTTATTGACTCACATCTTAACTTGGCTTGAATGAAGTATGATTCTGGAGAAGCTGGGTAACTGCAGCATTCAATATGTCTGTGCACAGAGAAGTCTAATCACGGCTGTAAGTCAGCCCATACATTTCACCATGATATAGCAACTGATCTGCCAACCAACAGCCCAAGAGGCAAACTGTCTTCCAGTGAACAGCGTTAGCCAGGAAAGCTCTCTGGCAGGCAGCAAAGAAGTTGGGAACGTATATAAGCCTCAAGGGTCCTGCAACGCCATTTTTACTGGCGAGCTGACTCTTTCATGGGCCATCAGCTGATGATAGCAGGGGATTATTTTAATGAAGTATTATACATTTTAGGGGTTTTTTTCCCATGGAAAATATGATATATTTTCACATCCTCATCTGGGAATATGTTTGGACCATGGGACAGAAGGTAGAGAGTTCAGATCTGGGGATAATATAGAGTTGTCAAACTTTCCTCACCTTTTCCCACTTTTGAAAAAAAAAAAAAGGATCTGCTTGCTGTCATGACAGGTTGTCAAAAATGTTGGTATTTCTCTGAAAATCCCACAAAAGGTCTCTTAATTTTAGGAAGGTGTCAAGAACATCCATAATGTGGGCATGTGATGGTCAGCGTCCTTAGCTACTTTTGCCAGCAAGTATAAGGGGGCTGTTTCAAGAAGCTAAAATCTCTGGTTAGCCAGGGTTAACAGCATGAATATTGGAGTTTATGCAGTCCTAATCTGAGCAACATTTGTGTAACTACTACCTAAATATTGAAGTTTAGCTGATTTATATTTATCACCGTGTCTGCAGATTGATTAGCATAGGTATAGCCACATTTTCCTCCAGGATGGAAATTGTGCGGCAGAGGAAAGAATGGACAGGGAGGAAAAGAGGTTATAATGAATTTTATGCTACTTTCGTTACAGGAAAGGGTGAGCTGACAAAATAAGTACAGGTCTAAAAAACACTGGCTGAACCTTGAAATAGATCATTAGTCAAATGTCCTGCTTGGCATTTTGAGCAGAGAAAATATTGGAAAAGAGTGTGTTTGACTAATCTTTATTATTTACAATGGAAATGGAAAATTTCAGTCCAAAGTATAAAAACATAAAATTTTTTAAAAGCCCAGTAGACTAGAAATAAATTATTTTTAAATGATTCTACAGGTTTTTTTTTTTTAAACTTCTATTTCAAATTTTATTTTTTTGATGGACCCTTTCTTACATCCCGCTACTCTCAGTCTTTATACTGCCATGCTTCGGCAGCCACAAACTTCTCTGCTTTCCAGCCATGCTTCCTTTTTTCCGCTAATGACTTGTAACATTTTCATGTGTACAAGGTGCCTGAGTGATGTGCAACACATACTTATGTACACTGCTCTTATGCTTACTGACTCTTTGTTTCTTCAAAGTATTCATCAAGGGGATGTTAAGTAACTCCTGGGCTTTGGTGATTAAGTCAGCAAAGGAGAAAGGTAAACCCCAATGCTTAATTTATTACCACCATTATAAATCCTCATAATATATACTGGATTATATTATGCCACTGGTTTTAAACATGCACATTATGCTTAAAAGAAACTACCCAGAAACCAATTACATTACCTTTCTAGACCTGATTTAGACCATATTCCTATGAGATATACAAGCACCTGAGATTTTAATGCTGATTTATATAACATTTTTTAAGCATTTCACTACCATTTTGTTTAAAAAACAGTATGCTGGTAATTCTATGCATGAATAGGAAAGGTTCATAAAATTATTGAAGGTTTGTTTTTTTTTTTTAAGTGGAATAAACTGATGTGTTTTTTCCCTTAATGTTTATTTCCTCTTTTTCATAGATATGGATACACATCATGAAACTTTCTACATGACCTACAGTTAGAATGGTGAATGTTTTGGGGTGGTTTTTTTTTTGGGTACAAAAAAAAGGTACTTTCAACTGCAAAATCACCTGTGGTTAGAATAGTCAGAAAAAAAACTTGTTATAAAATCTCAAGAATATGAGATATTCTTGAGATATTCAAAATATATGAAATATATTTTGCATGGCAAATATAGAAAATCAAAATACAAACAGTATATAAAAATGTTTGAACAGCATATAAAAATAAATCTGTGGGTACGTGCAGTAGAGTAAGGATGATTAAAGTTGTCCATATTTCATTTACAGATTTAAAATTGCCAGCCCATCTCACATCGCAGAGAGTGTTGGATATTTATAAAAAGAATATATAGAACCAGAGCAGGCATATAGAGTTTTTCCCTATGGCCAACCCAACTAGCATCTGAGAGTCAGCAGCTCACGGTCTTTCTTCAATTCTTTCTTTTTAATTCTTTTTGGAGGCTATTTATACTCTCAACCTTTAGTGATAATGAGGCTATTAGAATTCCTTACTCCTTCTGATGTGAGAAATGAAAATAATAATCTCTATCCACTTTCTTCCTACTTTTCATATTATGATATACTTCCAGTATATCATCTGGCTGCCTCTTTGTCAGGCTGGAGTGTCCTCTTGTATTTACATCTCTGGTTTTGAATTTCTTATTTAATCTCATCTCACATGGAAGCTGGTTGTTCTTTCTATCATTCTTCTCAGTCTTTAAAACAGAGGAACTATAATCTCAAGTGTTGCATACATGGGTATTATATTTCAATTCCACTCTTTCTAATTGTTTCTGACATTTAGTTTACCCTTTCTACCACTGCTGATATTTCTGGAGAATGAACACCAAGATCACAGTGACTCCAGGATCTTTACCTGACAGGTAAGAGATAATACAGAGCTGAGGTACACTACTTTGCGTATATTGAAACCTAACTACTGTTTTATCACTCAGCCACTTTCACAGCATCGGGAGAGCCTACTGGAGTCCCTCAGGTGGCTTTGTTTTGACTCTCCTGACTATTTGCGTAGCAATTGCAAGTGGTGGCACCCTGCTTGCGAAGCCCACGTGCCGGCTGTGCCCAGCAGCACCAGCCCTGAGCCACCTCGGACGTCTCCCTCCTCACCCTGCTCTCCCCTGTGAGAAGTGACTGCTCAGCCCCACTCCTGCTCCCTACCGTTTTTAAAGGCACGCTCTTCCCTAAGTCCTGATCAGATTCGGAAAAGGACTGAGACATATTGCAATTGAAGTATCTTCTTGTCCACTAGAGGGAAGTAACTCCATAATTAGGAGTTGATGCATGACCGGACAGATCAAGGAAAATAATCTGTGTTTCTAAATTGCGAGGTAACACTCGTTTTGAACTTTAATAGTAATAATTAAAAGCACAAATGAACGACTGCTTTTTGTAAGGACATTGACACATTAGGTAATAAATAACCTTTTAAACTGAATTGTGTTAGGCTTACCTTAATGCAGACTTCTCTGTTCAATAAAAGCTTGCTTAATAGATTCACAGGAAATTGCTCTAGAGGAACAATTAAAGAAAATGAAGGTTAGATCTGTATTTCTAGCAAAATCTGTGTTGTATTCAACTCCCTTAAAGTAGAAATACCATTAACCTTTAATGAAATGATGTTAAATTACTTTCAAATAATTGGCACTAACTAAAGATGAGTCATAAAGAGAAGTCACATGAATAATGTTATATTTATCTCTACACTGACACATGTAAACCCATCCTTTTTCATTCTTCTGCTCTTTATATGGTATTATCAAAGAAAAACTGGTAAAGGTACTGATCTACTAAAACACTTAAGCATATCAGTCATTTCATAAATTTGAACAGAATATGCTCACAGCTAGACACCCACTGTACATGAACACTTTATTCCCACAAAGTTCAGGAATTTATGTATGAGAGGACTAAGTCATATACAGACACAGCATGACCACATTACATTCTCATTCTATTTTTTCCTTACTAAACTTTGATGGAGATCCTATAATTTCAAAAATGATTGCATATTTCAAAAATCCATCAACAGAAGTAGTACTGTGGTGTCTTCAAAAACTGATCTTTAAAATCCTCTAACAGACTTAGCAGTTTATAAGATTTCAGATATTAAACCCCTGTACTGTGGCTCTCTAATCAAGTGGAATGAGTTTTGAGCTCCTACTTCACTGAAACTCTCTTCTATCACTATCATGAATTTTCATGACCAAATAATAGTCTAAGAGGAATTTAATGAGAAATAAAGTATAATGTGAAGGTAAGCTCACTATTTTGAATGAACCCGTGTTTACACAATGTTGCAGATATATCACCCAAATGCCTTAACTTTGTCACTTAACTGTCTCCTGCACAAAGAAATTCTCATTTTATTATCTAAGAGAATTGTCATTTTATTATAAAAGAAAAAAAAATTAAATAAGTGAAAAGCAGGTGACAAGATGCCACCACAGTGATTTCCTCCTTCTCTGCCAGGGCTTTGCAATTGATGTTTCACACAGAATCAACCACTGAAATTCTGACGGCCTCAGTACTCTGGATTTCATTTGAATCCTCTGTGGCCCTCAGCAAACCTTCCTACTGTTTGCTCCTATCATCTAAAACATTTTAATATACTGTCAGGAAAGGAGAATTTCTCTTATCTCATCACATTGAACTGTTCGTGATTTCGGATACATAGGAATTACCAACAAAAAAAAAAAACTTCCAGAATGTCCTACCAATTCTCTCTTTATGTTTCCTAAGGAGAAAGCAGGGTTGTATTTGTCCTGTGCTTCATTATCTTCTCCTGTGTTATTGCCCCAGGGAAAGCAGAGCCTCCCGATTCTTACCAAGGCACCAATGCTGAGACTGTCCTGGGGGTTATTGAGAGAACTTTCCCTACCCAAACACATCCAGCCAAGAGGACATAGCCCCTTGCAAAGCTGGAAGAAGATTGGGTGACAGAGGCCACACATTCTGTCACTCCCTTTCTCTTCTGGGGGGTCAGGACCCTCTGTGTGCAAACAGGAGTACCAGGGCCTTGGCTGGTGCATTCAAAACTGACCATAGAAATGTAAACCTGCACTATTTTCTTCAAGTGCATGGTATAAAAGATTAAAAAAAAAAAAAGGCAAAACATCATGTCTGTGATTATGTTTTTTTTTAAGCTTAACACAGAATGACAGTTGACTAAACAGTTTTACATAAAATTTCCATTTCCATTTGGAAAGCTTACATTTTCAATAAACATCCTTTCCAGGCTCCCCTCCTGAAGTCAGGCTTTGCCCTGGAGAAACCCTCAAACACTGAAATAAACATAATTTCCAAACTGCCTCCCCAACCTCACTTTCTCCTTCACAGTTCCTCTTTTAGATAACGTTACAAGCTTCAACTTTACAAGGTGTTTTCCACTTCACACCAGCAAACTGTTAAGCGAATGACTTGCCTGCAGAGTGAACTCTGCTTAATGAGGTTTCTGCTTTAGATTCTGTTCTGGGCGCAGACTGAAAAAGAAGATGTTCACTTACCACAGAAGAGTTGCTGCTGAGTTTTGAGCAACAGAACTGTGAATGAAAGGTGCACAAAAGACAGCCTTTAAATGACAGCTTTCCATTGAAAAATGGAGAATTTTGACCCAGCTCTCTGAAGTTTAAAGCCTGTAATTAGCAGTGACTAGACTGCTTAAGGCTAATGGATTCCCCGTGTAGCCAGCTTATCATTTTATTTGAACGATAACGGAAATGAAATGCTCTCTCTGCAATCAGCAGGTTGTGGCAGCAGAGCAGAAATGAGCACAGAGAATAGGTGGGTGTTCTTTCGCTGAGTATCAAAACCTTGCTGAAGGAAACATGTTTCTTTGTAAAAATACAATGGAGACGGTGAAAAGAACGATGAAGGATTTCAAAAATAGTGTGCAATAACAATGTTTCACAGGGAACAGGTCAGAAAGGGGTTCCTGCTGTCGGAAGACACACAAAGATGTTCCTGGCTTTTCTGCTGCATGCAGCATTCCTGCTGCTTCAGACATACGCTCAGGCTACCCAGTGTGGAGTGGGATGGGTGGTGTGTTAGACTGCTCAGGGCTGGATCACCCCTTAATCCTCATCTGTCTTTGTCAAGCGTCTTCCTACAGAGAGCCTGAAAGGTAAAATTGCCAGGAGTAGCCACTAATTTGGAGTCCTTCAACTGTTTTTGTGCATACAGCTAAAAAACCCAACTGGCAAGGAGAGAGGTCTGACTGATTTGGTTCATTGTTTTCCAGGGGAGAGTTGTGTGCTTTGTAAGAGCATCAAACAAATCTAAATTCTCTTTCTTGTTTCAATAACCTTTCTAAGTCCTGGTTTCCACACCTATAGCAATACCGTGTCTACATTAGCAATCTCTTCCACATAGATATTTAGACATATGGATAATTAATATTAAATTGAAATTATTAAATACAAAGGATTAAGGTCAACTGGTAGCAGAGATAACAGATTTTTTATAAAGGTCCATTAATGGTAGACCTATCCCTTCACCTTTAAAGAAAAAAAACTAATGTACATCTGCTAACACTGCAATAATTCAGTCTACAATATTGTTTCCATTATAACCATCTTTCCCTGGTGATTTTCAGTCATTCATAACTTCCTGAAATATTAATAAGTGCTGAAATTTGTTATGCATATATGGCTCAGTCCTGCCTCGTATGAAGCTCTCTGGCCCCAAGCTAGCACCAGAGCTTATATTCATGTACTTTTCTAGCACAGAATCAAAGCAACAGAAAATAGGGCTAGAAGGAACGTTAAGGGATCATCACATTTATCCCCTGGCATTTCTACCCCATGGGTGGGTAACGATACATTTTTCTAATTTATTCTTAACAACCTCCAATGACAGAAGAGATTACCAACATCCCCATTTTCAGGCCTCTCTGCGCTCCCTACTGGGGTTTCTTCTGTTGAATCTAAGCCTTGTGATGACAAACCATTATTTTTTCAGCTTAAGTATCTCAGATGGGGAAAATATCTCATCAAGGCTTATAAGGGACTTAATAGCAGCCTTTGAAGACCTATAGGAAAGTTACTGAGAAAATGGAGCTGAGTTCTATACTGTGTGGCATGGCATGGGACAGGGGTCATAACTATAACTTCAAGAGAGACAGTGGTCATAGATTAGAACAGAGGAGGTTCTGGCTGGACATCAGGACAAAATTTTCACTGTGAGGTTCATTATGGACTGGAAGAGGTTGAGGACTCCCCATCCTTGGAGGTTTTCAAGACCTGACTGTTCAAAATGCTGAGCAACCTGGTCTGAATTCAGCACTTTCAAGGAGAATTCTCCTTTCAAGGAGAGGTTGGATAAGAGACCTCCTGAGGATCCTCCCAACTGGAATTATTCTGTGTCTGTAATTCTCTCTCTGTCTTTACAGGAGACTCTTTCAATTAATATGCTTTTACTTTTATCTAGATATAATATCTAGATATAATAGTAATGTATTCAGCCTCCCTTAAGAAGCTGTTTCTTCCACAGATCACGTTATTGTTGGGTTTTGGCTCTGGGCTATCTCTGGATTTCTCCCATCTCTCCTGAAAGGCACTGAGCCTCTGTTTTGATGTGGTGAGAATGCTTTCCCAGACCAAGGCCAGAGATATCATCAGGCAGCAGAACAGAGATTCGCAGTTGCTATGTAAGCGCTGAAATTGCATTCAAGATGGCTGCTTAAAAGACACAGCACAGGACAGCATGTACGGCATGGCATTTTGAAACATATGTATATACATTCTGTAAGCAGACCATTTGAAACCAAAGTGCACTGTATAGTTCCTCAGCCATGCAAGCCTTTAAAATGCAAAGGTTAAAGTTACCCTGGAATTCATTTTTTCACACTTATCCTCCTCCCAACTGCGAGATCATTTGTCTTACTTGGAGTATTTGTGCTCTTTTCCAGAGTAGCTTCAAATACATCATATCCCTCCAGAAACCTTCAGGTAGGCACAAACCATTAATGTTGTGCCCAATGATGTATGTACTTGCAGTATGATTCTTGAAAAGAACAGAAATGGGTTTGCAGCTTTAAATAACGGGTAATGCTTTGACAAGAGTATTTTTTATTTTTAATTTTTGTAAACAACTGTATCCCAATAGAATTAAAAAATGTCCTGCAATAAGTCCTCTTCAAGAAAATATAGAGCAAACAGTGCCTTTCACAGTTATTTATGTGAAACAAGAGCCAAAACTGGCAATTTTGTTCCTGAATATTTTTCTCTGAAGACTCAGAAAAACCATAAAGCTACATTCAAATAATAATAATAACCAGAACATATACAGTGTTTTCCAGGCATCATCTAAAATTATTTCAGCACTCTGCATAAAGCATTGCTTCTCATCATCCTATACAGCCTCACAGGCCAAAACAATACATCGCAGTTTCTATTGTTCTGTTCTCCCTTGTGCTCTCCCCACTGACTTACCCACTTTGCCACAATCTGAAAGAAACAATATATGGATGTTCTCTTCTGCAAGGCATTTTCCCCATGGTCCATTTTGATGCCGTTGGTGATTTTAGGACAAAGTAAATTTTTGCAACACCATGGCTTTCTTACTCACAGTCCAGCACACAACTTGTTGACCTTGGCAGAACTGTAGTGAATTTAAATACATGGACAGATATATTTTTCCTGTTTTTCTTGAGCTTATTTCTTACTCATTTCAAGAGACTGGTATATTCAAAAGAATGTCAGGCTCAGCTTGAGGAAGCTTTCATGTTACTTCTTTCCTTCAAAATTATTCAATGTATCATCTTTATAAATGTCTAAATCAATATAAGATTTTAAAAAAATCACTATTAATGAATGGAAGTGTAGTGAGAGTCTTTATTTTGGTACCCATGCTTTTAATTACTGATACAGAGATATAAGTAATCAAACCTCAGGCACTTTTCTATCATGCTTGATTCTTAATAATGTCATTCATCACTTTTTCCTTATGTTTTTTGAGAGGTGATAAACTTGAAAAATGCATATTTAATCTACATTTGCTACAAGTTAAACTGCCTCTGAAGTACTGGACATTTATTTCTACAGCTGGTTCTGAATTCTGGTTATAAATAATTTCTGAGGTCCATGTAATATTTATGCAGGAAATCTGAAACTTCATGTCATATTTGGATAAATGAAACACAAGGAAGAGAGGTTACTTTTTCACTAAACCAGTGCAGGCAGAAGTTCTACTGTTGCACTGATAAGAACCTGGGAGTAGCGGTTGTTTGCACTGCTTTTGCTGAGGGACCTGAAAGTCTCCCCTCAGTGATCCACATGGTCTGCATAATGATTTGTGATATCCTCTCAGCCCATCGCCCTCATCCCAGCCCTTTGCAGGACTACTCGCTCTTATGTGAAGAAACAAAATGCGTCTTCTCAGATCTATCCAAGTGTTGTCCTCCATTTGACAGAATATAGAAAATCAACTGGTCTTGATGTGTTGCTTTTTAACTGATTGGGTTTTTTGGAGGCATGTGTTAGGCATGTGTTTATCACATCGACTTGTTCAGTAATACCTATGCTCTCAGTTACTTCTATGTGAGTTAAATTCACCATCCATCTTTCAGTTGAGAATTACCTTTCCTGGCTTTAGGTGTCTCCAATTTGGACAGCCATGGCTGAACTAGGTTCATCGTACAGTCAACAGGAAGAAAAAGATACAAAACAGAAAACAAATCTGTAGAGGACAGAGACAGGAAGGACTAGGAGGATGCTGAAAGACAAAATCAACCATTAAAAGCTGGGATGAATGCAAGCTTTCATGCTTAAATGGATCTAATTGGTTGCAAAACACCTAGGTAGGCACAGGTCTCCTATGGAGGACACTAGATCACAAGTTGAACATGA
This sequence comes from Nycticryphes semicollaris, assembly GCA_013400055.1. Lineage (NCBI taxonomy): Eukaryota > Metazoa > Chordata > Aves > Charadriiformes > Rostratulidae > Nycticryphes > Nycticryphes semicollaris. The sequence goes on from VXBJ01006814.1 coordinate 54,768, forward strand.
GTCCACATTCAAGTCAGCATGATCAAGTATTCAAAGGTCTGGGAGATCCTTCCCACCCCTGTATCCTTTTCCAGGAACAGTAATGTCCCTTTAAGTCAAGAGTGGAATGTGTGCATGGGGTAAATATCCCAAGGATGATGAGAAAACATGACCTAAGAAAAAAGTGGGATCATTTCTTTCAAGGAAAAAACCAAGGAGGACTATGCTAATTGTCTTCAAAAAGAAATGGAGCAGCCTATTCTCCATAATTGCAGCAGGGAGAACAAGAAATTATTAACCTGAAGTGAAATAAGAGCTAATCAAACTTCCAAAATACTTTTTAATGCTAAGAATACTAAAGAACTGAAATAAACTACTTTGACAGGATCAGGATCTCCATCACAGGAAGTCTTTTAAGAGACAGTCAGGAATGTTGTGGGAGAGCAACAGACTCTATAAGTTGCCAAGGTTTTTTTTCAGCTTTATTTTCCTACAGTTTTGTGCGTAAGCAGCTGATGTAGAAGGAAATAACTACTTGTGCAGCATACCACAAACAGCAGGTGACCTAAACACCAAACGCCTTGCAGTTTCACGGACCTCAGGTATACCCAGACAGTTAGAACAACGCAGCACTAAAACCAAAAGCAGTAAACAAGAATTACAGCTGGTTTTATTGCAGAACTTTAAAAAACAGCTTAAATGTCAAATTTAGGCTTCGGTGAATGGAATGTTAGAAAATAACCATTCCTCGTAACACCCACAATCCTCCTCACATTATTAAAACTTGTAGCTAAGTCATTTTAGAAAAGACTATAGTCAGGAACTCTAAATTTTTTAATTGACAAAGTATGGCGAGTGGCAGTAACTATTTTGATCCAGCAGCCTAAAACTGCACCAGAGGAATACTTAGGAGTAAATGTTATTGCTTGGGTCATGAAGTTGTAACAGCGGTAGCAAAGGAAACATATTATATTCTTACTCCTTTCCAGTAAGACATTTATTTCTAGTCTCTCTTTCCCCTTCCTTTAATCTTACATTGCCCATGTCCAATTACTTTAGAAGACTAATACTAGCACTAAAGCAGGTGAACTTCAACTGAACAACTAGGATGTAGGAAAATAACATCATGAAAGATAAGCTAAAAATAAATAATTTGGAAAGGGTGAGGAATGGGAATTGAGTATTTAGTGCAAAAATAAATACAGTAGAAAGTCTCATTAAGGCAAACTAGAAACTGACAAGATAGAGAAGAAAAGTGGTTTAAAGGTTTGTCTAATGCAAAGAAAACAGTTATGGAAAGCAAGGACTTTAAAGTGCTGACACTTCAAACATGTAAGTGCTGACAAGGAAGAGGGAAAGAATCACTAATCCAGCTGTGACTGACAAGTGAAAATTATGTGACCTGACAAGGAAAGTGAATGAAAAGATCCAGAGTCTGCATCTTTTTGATCCAGACATTTTCTGATGGCAAGATTACCAGAAGAAAAGTCCTTCAGTGATATTTGGAAACCATTGGACCAGTTTGCACTTGACATGCTAGCCTCTTAAGAATAAATGAGCTCTTTTTCTGGGAAAAGGCATTTAAAAAAGATGACAACGTTACAGATTCTGATCTTTAGGGAATTAACTGTTGAAGTGTACATAAGGGACTAACAGCAAAGGTAATTCTTATTCTGTTTAGCAGAGCAAAGACGTGGAAGAAGAATAGCAAGGGTGGGAAGGACATGTCAGAGCTTAGGTAAATATCTAGAAACAATATACAATACTTTACCATGTTAATGATATGCCCATATGGTAATGACTTAGAACTGCTAAAAGATCTAAAAGCTTCAAAACTAAACTGTGTCAAGTAGTGCCTCAAAGTGAAATCTAAATCCCTAGCTGGAAACCTAGCCTTCCTGTATAAGACAAAAGAAGCCAAAAGCCTCCAAAAGATAGGGATACTAGAAGGCCACTGAGCAGGGAACTCCCTGAAGCTAGCCAACATCCAAGATAATCATAATGGTTTAGGTTGAAAGGGACCTTAAAGATCATCTAGTTCCAAACCCCTGCCACAGGCAGGGACACCTTCCACTAGACAAAGTTGCTCAAAGCTCCATCCAACCTGGTCTTGAACACTTGCAGGGATGGGGCATCCACAACTTCTCTGGGCAAGCTGTTCCAGTCTCACCACAGACTCAAATGTGACTTAAAGCCAATTCCCAAAGGACTGCTGTAACATCTGCCTACAGAAACAGATTTCATCTTGCTTATCTTTAAGTTCTAAATTTTATGTTCTTGTCCACATGGTCAAAGTTTCAAGAATAAATGCTGTGTCAAGAATGAAAGTCAGCAAGAGAAAAACTTACCCTGATGTAGGAGTATTTCTGTAGGAAGAGAACGCTTGGACTGATGGAAGTTAACTCAATTCTCCCATATACACAGGCAAGTGTTCTTAGTAGCCACTAGGATACCATGGAAGAGTAAAATTGTAGTCCACAATTGCTCCAGTCAGACCTTGAGCAGAAAATGTGCAACTGTTGTTTGTGAGAATCTAAATATCTGTTTCTATACAGCTAAACAGAGCAGCCCTGAAACATTTTTCTTGCTCTAGGGTCAAGTGCACAACTTGGTTTGTATCCATTGAATTGTCTATATTGCAAAACTGAGAGCCTTCAACTTGCTTGCTACAAAAGTTTCTGACACATGCCATCCCCCATACCCTTTCTGCATCTTCTTTGAGAAGCAGCAGACTATCAGAGGCCAAAACTTAGACAGGGAAAATGCTGAGATTTAAGCAGGATGGATGATCCTGGACCTGAAAATCCCTTTGGGAAGTCAGAGATGCCACTCCATTTAGCTTACATTGCCTGGCTTTTCAGTCAGAGACTGCTAGGGATATTTACACAGCCCTCAGCATTTTTGGAATTGCAGACAGGACACGGAGACCCCTGGTGAATTTAGGTGGTGTCAGAACCAGGCTGCTGCTGGGAGGGAACAGGCAAAAGATTTGGATCGTGGCTCTGGACTTGAGTGTGTTAATCCCTCTTTGAATCTGGCTGCTCAGATCTCCGCTGGTTAAATGAGCCTATTATTTCTTGCCGGCTTCCTCAGGCTGTTGCGAGACTAACTGCAGGGCTGCGAGGCAATGAGATACTCCAGTAAGTTGCTATTGGCACCCCTGGGGACCTTCCGCCTCTCGCAAGTAGAAATCCTGCAGGAGCTGCCAACACGCAGAGCTCTTCCTCAGACTTCCTATAACAGGCCGTTGCTTAGCCACAGCGCGGCCCTGGGAGGCTACAGAACTCCAGATGTCAACATGCGGTTAATCCTTGTGCGGGCAAGGGGCCAGAGGTACAAATGTCCGTATGTAATTACCATTCTCTCATGACTAAACACCAGCCTGTGCTCAGTGCCCTGCTATACGAGAAATTCTTTACAGCTTGGAGTCCATCCCCCCCTTCCCACTTGATCAAGAACTCGTTGATCTTTTGACAGTGTTCTAATGACTATTTTTGTATGAAGAAGTGAAGCATGCTAAAGCCACATTTTTAAATGATATTTACTTGCAAGCAGAGTATGCCCTGTGAAGCAATTTGGTTTTTCCCCTGCAGCTTTCACTATTCCTAATATATTTCTTCAAGTGAAGAACAGGAGAGCCCTCCTGTGGCTAATTTAACACCTGTGATATCACACAGATGCTATGTACAGCAGTAAAAAGTATATCATATGTAATTTTTCCTTTATCCTTACCTCTAGTCTCACCCCCTTTAAATATGGTTGATTTAATGAACCTCAAATTTGTTTTCCAGGCAGTTATATCTCAATTTTTTTTCTTCCATGTAAAATGAACAAGCCATTCCTTGTACCATATCTGTGCTTCATTTCCCAGTTTTGACAATAGGAATGTAAATTATAAAGTAACCCTCTCTGAAATGTTTCTCTTGTGGGCTGTAGGGCAGAAGAGAAGCATATGGGGGATTTATTATGCACAATGACCTCATTCTTTCCAAGTTTCCTCACTCTCAGAAGACATATTTGCAATTCACACACACAGTTCAAGACTAGTAGGCTGTTGTACGTACACACACACACAGAGCTCCTTACATCCCCAGAAGACAACAGGCAGCAAACCGGTGGGAGTGTTCACATTATTTTTGCATTAGGACTCTCTCTGGAGCTAAATGAAGCCAACAAGCATCTTAACTGACCCCTAGTTTCTATATGAGCTTCTCAGAAGCACTGCAAAGATAAGACAGACTGTCTAGGGGCTATTTTTAAGAAAACAATTACTCATACTTTTGGTGTCAAATGGATAAGTTCGAGGTCAAGAAAGGGAATCAACTGAGCTCTAATGTTCCCTTATTTCTGCTTACTACCCAATTCAGAGATAAATTAATCTAAATCTTGTACTGACGTCAAGAGAATTTGAATCTTATGTGTTTTCTTGACCCTGTGTTTAACCCTTAGGAGGCACTCATTACTGTGCAAGTAACATGAAAGAGGTTAAATTGCCGCTCAGAGGAAAAAATCCTCAAGCCTCTCAAAGGCATCTCATTTCTGCTCTGTCTGTAAGAGTGGGTTTTTTGTTTCCTTCCTCGTTATTCTTTTTTAAACTAGCTTTTTTTTTTTTCTTAAACTACCATTTTAAACAAATGCTGCAGGGCAGAGGCTGCTGGCCTATCAGGTGGGGGATACTGGCTCTTGAGAAAGATTAGGGTGGAAAACAAATACTTTCATTGGTTACTACATTTGTCTTTTTCTGCATGACTTATTTCTCACATAACAAAAACATGTTGCAACTGAGAAAAACAACTAGCCAAAATAGCAGTCAGTAATAGGTTTTGGTGTTCCAAGCCAGCCAGTCGGTCATAACATTGCAGAAAATTTTATGACTGAAGGCTGCATACTTGACAGAAAATCCCAGTCAAGGTGCAATCAAGTAGAAATGAAAAAGAATCTAGAAGCACAACCTAGCAGTTATGTGTGTCTGACAAAGTTAACATCAATTTTAGTCTTAAACACAAACAAAAAAAATCTTGAAACAACAGATCTAGAGGCTCCATGCATAGAAACTGTCTGAACCAGCTCAGATGAAGCATCACAAAAGCCTGGCCAAACTGAGATTATAAAAATATATAAAGACATAACCTGTGTTTTCAGAAGAGAAGACTTTTCCCAAAGCTTAACTGAAATAAAGGACACTAGACTGCCTTCTAACGGGGGGGACCTAGGCCAGTTATGTCTAGCAACATTGGATTTTAGAATTTGCCTAGAAGTAAAATAACTGATTTAGATACTTGTCTTTCAGTTCTAACCTTGCATTATTTTCTTCATAATGATCTGAATTCAGTAGCATAAGTGGAAGCTGTTCTCAACACAGGCAAGATCATGATATGCAAATAGAAAGTTTAAAAAGTGGTTTGAACCTTCTTAGGCTAGGATGGATCTCTGGCCAACAAATATGAGCCTCTCTAGAAGAACTGGCATCAGTCTGACCTCCTTCAGCCATGTCTAAATAGTAAAGGAATATACAGACCAAACTAGTGCCTTCTAAAGATGAGGCACCATGTAGTGCACTGGTGCAGCCTCCTAAATGAGGTGCCTGTTAAATCAATGCTTGGGATATGAAACCATTTTTATTTTGGAAAATAAGTGATATTTACTTCTTAGTTTCTCTAAACAAAACCATGGTTTTAGATGTTAATGACATTTGAAGCCAGACTATCTTCCCATTTTTTTATTCTATCTCTTCATCAGTTCACTTGGGCAGAGGTGACAGACAGGTTCAAAATTTTCAAGACAAGTCAAACCTATTTGAGAAAGATCAGCAGTTCATCTGAGTGCCCAGAGACCTAAGGGCTGGGCCATTTCAGTAAATCTGCTTTTAAAAAACGAATGCAGAGAAATGCCTTCACCTTACACAACCAACCTGCTTAGTAAGCAGAAAGTTGGCATTTAACTCAGACACTGCACTATGACATTCTTGTAAAGTGATGGTGTTTTTTTGTTGTTTTTTTCCTGCAACAGGCTTTTTCCACAGTGAAGAGCCTGACTTATTTATAAATATTACCATTCTTTTTCTGGTCTCTGATTAGATGACACGTACAAGTTCTCATTGTGTTCTGGCTACAGTACTCAGGCACAATCATATATACATATACAAGTGCATATGTTGTACCTTTAGGAACACGTGAATAACTTGCCTTAAAAGAATAGCAGCAATGACTTTAATAGGCCATCCCCAGTAGTAAAGTTCTATTCAAAATGGGACTGAAGTTTATGTCCCTATTTTGTTTACTGAACTTACTTGAATGTCTAAAGCCGTGAAGTCAAGAGCTGAAAAAAATGAGATTGAAACTGGTTTTTTGTGGTAAAATACAATTCATCTCAGCGACATAGGATTAGAAGGAATTTCTCCTCGATTTACAGGGATACCTGTTAGAAATGGGAAGTTACTCTGTTTCTTCGGGTTACTAGAGCAAAACCTGTAAATTTAGGAACCTTCTTCTGCTTTGTGCATTTTATGCCACAGACCATAAGTACAAAAGGTTTGATATTGAGGTACTTTGAAATACCAATAGTGTTTGCCAGTTGCTTTAAAAAAATCTGTACCTCTTCACTTTAATTCATTCATTTAATCTTTAAAATCAATTTAGTTTTGATGTTTTTATTATTTTGCTGTCATTTTAGTAATTCAGATCTTCAAAGGTAAGAACACATTAGCCATTCAAAGCCAAAAATTAAATAAAGCTACACTCCCTGCTTTCTAATCAGAGCTTTCATCTGCACATTTATGATTTCAGGAAGAAGCCAAATTAGTCCTAATTGCCTCTAATTTAACTTGGCCACTCAAATAGGATATGAGATCACATTTTATCATACTGTAGATATTTTAATCGCTCGGGTATGCAGACTAGACAGTTTGCTGTCCCCTGAAAAAAAGCCTATCTTGTCACACAGGAGTTCAGCCACATAGTAACAGACCTGATTTCATTTTCTTTTAAAACTATAGACTGCAAACAAAATGTGTTCTCTGCTTGATGCACATTTGAGGGTCTAGGTTGTCTTGCATTTGTGTGCTTGAAATAATTCTTTAACATATAGGGGTTTTTTACGCCTCAAGTAGCCCAAAGTAATTTAAATTACTTCAATATTACACAGTTTTAGATGAGAAGACCTTTTGCTTAAAGACTTTAAGGAAAGGCAGCTGCTCAGGCAGCCTCCTGCTCCCGGCTGGACAGAGGCTACAGCCCCCGCACAGCAGCAGCAGTCACCCAGGGCGCTCCCGCCTCTGTCTCCCACTTCAGTAGCTGCTGCAGTTGTGTAGGACAACTTGGAAATACTTGAGGACAGTCAAAGGGTTGAAGCAAGGGTGTTTGCAACAATGTGTTGGTTCAGCATGAATCAGAAATTATTTAATTTTGCTTTGCATATGTTAATTTTGATTTTTTACTCCAAGTGCAATACCTAATTATCACTTCAGCATTCTTTTCCTCTTGCTTAATTATCTGCCAGCTTACATCTGCTGATAGTATCTTTCATTTGAAATAAGAGGAGCAAATATAGTTAAACACTTTTTAAGAATAACCTTTCAGAATGTTTAAAGCTTTTTATTTGGTAACATTGATACTCCTTAGAGAGTCCGCAAAGACAGTGGCAAATCGGGAGTGTTCCTGACTACAAACTAGAGAGGGAGCAAAAGTTACACACTTACTTTAAAGCAGAAGAGCTAGGCAATATAAATTTTGTAATCAGAAACCCTACAACTGTCAGCCTATTCCTAAAAAGTTATGTGTAATTAGCAATGTGAATGCCATACAACTTCTGTATTTAATAAGTGTTCAAAATTCGAGTGTTTTTATTACTGGAAATTATTGGAAAAGTCGACAGACCAAGCATTATTCATAGCAGTTATTTGGCAAGTAAATTTGGATAATGGAGGTGCTGAGAAGCAGAGGAATCACAGTTGTTAGCTACTGGCTATAAGTTAATTCCCACCCCACCCCCCCTTCCCCCCCATACGGAGGAGCTAAAGCTATTTCACTGGAATTTGTTAAGGAAGACATTTTCAGCAATATAAAATCACAGATTAGAGCCCTGTTCTGCAGAAACCTCATTCTCTCCTACTTTTGGAGGAGTGCCCCTAAATCAACCCACGTCTCTACTGGGCAGTTAAACTGCTTTGGGACTGGGAAAGAGAGCAGCGCATGCAAGCGTAAGCAGAAAACTCTCTTCCATCAGTCACCCGGATTGATGACTGGTAATTTGCCTCCACAGTGAGATGGAAACCCGAGCACACAGGCCTGCCGGGTGGTTTTCTTTAAATAAATCATGGACATTTCTTCCATCCCCATAGAGCAGAGAAATCATCCAGAACAAGACAGCTTTTACTTTTTTTTTTTTCTCCAGTAAGTGGGGAGAGAAAGTGACAGGAACTGCAAAATAGTATCTGCAAAAGTGCTGCTTACATGAGATTAAACATGGCAACTTTTTCCACTGGAGGCCTTTATGTCCAAGCATGAAAACAGCTCCCATCCCAGTGCTGCATTTCAAAGTTCACTAATGCATGTGGCACCAGCAGTGGACATCTGTAGGTATAAAAATAACATTTCTGCACTACAGTCTCCCACACTCCTCTATGCTGTCTCAACTTTTATTTGGAACATAAGCATTGTAGACAGAGAAAAAAAAACTAACCTGAATTGGCACTAGAAACAATAAATAGGGCAATCCAGCACTGTAAAAGTCTTCTTTTCAGAAACCTGCCAGAGTAGGTCAGAGCTGAGGCTTGCTATCTCGTCTAGTGGGAACTTCCAAGATCCTCCTAGGGAAGTAAGATCTTGGAGCAGCCAAGATAATTTGATGGGAGAACATTAGATAAGTATTTCTGAGGACTTTTGAGACGTGAGATGAAATACCACTGCAGCATGCAGTTACTAATTTATAGACTATCTGGACTAATATCTTGCAAGCATGCTCCATCACAATATTTTTAAAAATATCTATATTTGCTCTATACTATTCACATCCCTTATTCATGTGCACTAAGAGTTAACTGGTTGTACTTCAGCTAGGACATGAGATTTTTCAAAGTTACAGGTAGTAACACCAGCAAGGATATGGGAAGGAATAGTCTTTAATGAAGACTAATAAAATTGCTAGGGAAACCGATAGAAGTGTTCAGTGTTACAGCCTTGGATGGGCCAAGTCAAAGCTTTAGCTATGGATTGATAACTCTGAGATGAAGACAAGTCAGCTCATTCAAATCAGTCATAGTTTCCCTGGAGAACTGAATGCTGAGGAAAAGGAAAGAGAAATAGCAATCACAGGGCTCATGACTCAGCTTCTCCCATTTGGAGCCTACCGGATCACAAATGGTAAGCAACAGCAGTTTTCAGAACACTAAGGACAAGCTAAGCCTCTTTGGTTTCCAGATTTTAAAAGAAATTGGATTCTTGTTTTAAAAAGCAATTTACTAAGAAGAGTTTGGATGCTTCTGTATAGTTAAGGACGAAATATGATCTTCTGATTCCAAATTATCCTGAGAATGTTGGGTATTTTGGAAGCAGAAAATCTTCTTGCTGAACTCCTTTAGAAAACTGACCTTAAATCAGATTTAACCCCAAGGTTTCGAGGTTCTTCATAGCCAAGAAGAGTTAAGATTCAGCATTTCTCCTAATGACACTAAAGCATAAGTTTGCATTGTTGTATAATCTCCTTTTCATGGGTTGGTTGTTTAAATATATTATACATAATTTAGATATAGTTCTGCTATCACACATTTTACAGTTCTTGCTGTTTTGTGCCTCCACCATTGCTCTATTGCAGAGGATGTGTTATTACTTTACAGGCTGTGTTACTGCAAGAGAGTTTGTTTTCCCCTTATTATTTTGTTTACTGCCTTGTGTGGGAAGACAATCAAGGTCCAAATAAGGAGACATATCACACATGGAGGAGTAGCATAGAATAAGAGCAACAAGGCTACTATTTTCCTGATCACAAGCACCTCTCTTCCCTACTTGAGATTTCAGCATTCTTAAATGTTTTTCTTTGATGAGGTTTGCCAAGACCCTCTGCCTTATATTTGGTTCCCTAGTTGCTAGTTTCTGACTGAAGGCATTACAGCTAAGTCCGTAGTAACCTGGTACATTTCACCTCCTTACTGCTCAGAGCATCAACAAACTTATTGTTGGCACTGATCAGTTGTTTGCATTTTGTTTCGTGCGTCATGATATATGAGTTTGTCCTGGTCTGCAGCATCTTCGATTGAATCCTAAGAGAACTTGCCCTGTATAACTGCTATGATTTTAGTTGGGAATGTATGTCTTGGGAATGTATAATAAACACACTTTAGTGTCTTGCAATCACTTTCTCAAAACAAGAATTGTTTAGCTAAAGAAGAACGCATGATAGAAGTACTATTTGATTTTTAAATATTTAAACCTTACTTGATGATTAAATATCTCATTACGGGATCTGAATGCTTCTAAATTCCTCAGGGACTACACATTGGAACTTCTTGTGCAGAGTTTTATTAATTTTAATTCTGAATTGCTTGAAATTTTTTTCTGCAAATTTCTGATTAATTCTTTACCACAGCTCAAAATCAATCTTAGAGGAACCCAGCCAGCAAGCTCAGTTAGAGTTCAAACTGGGGCTTCAAGCTGACAGCTTTTGAAATTCTCTGGTAAGACCTATGAAACAGAAGTAAACTGAGCCGGAGCTGGTAAGATCTGAAATTTAGTTCTAGGGGAAGTTTTGGCTCTATATAGTTTGAAATATATTTAGAAGTGCCATTTAATTGTACTTAGAAAGCCCCAACACTATTTCCTGTGTTCCTACAAAATGTTACTTTACAAGTTGTGTTAGAGCCAAGGGTCTATGCAGGAGACAGAGAATCTTATCAGAGATTTTGTAAGAGACAGGAAGTTAGTAGTTTGAAGGAATGTGAATTACAACAGCAGCATTTTGGAAGAGATAGCATTTTTACAACAGGCCGGAGAGATAGTGAAGTCATGGGGGAAAAGATGTGGAGCTAAGCTACTTGTGTGGCAGGGAAATGATCCTAGCCTTGATCTGAAGGTCTATAAAGAAAAGAGAGAAAAAGGCACAAACATGTTTCTGATAGAAAAGCTAAACCATTGGCACTGACATAGAGAACATAGGTTCAGAGTGGTAGCCTTTAACAAAATGCCTGCATTCAAGGTGTGCAGAAATCCATAAATCACTTAGATTTTATTTTTTTTTAACTACTAGTTCATCTCTACATTGTCTTTGGAAAGGCTTGGGTGGTCCCACCTTTTTCGTGTTCTACCTATTCTTTGAGAAATAGCTGATGCCTAGCATTAGATGATAGGGATTTGTGGCAGAAATATCAAGACTGCTATGAAAAAAAGCATTAATGGAAATGTGAACATGAAAGACAGTGATATGTGTTAGTTGCTACAGAGTTGCTACAGTTGCACTGTATGTGTGATTTCATTTGAATGACCAGGTAGGAAGAATAAGCCAGCCTAATGATTAGGGGACAAAATGATGAAGGTAAGGCAAAAGAGAAACAAGAAAAGCAAAAAAAAATTGTTCAACACTTGCAAGGGCTGGAGAAAAATAATGAGATGAAAGATATCCAAACACCATCCACACCTAGGGAGCATAAAGCACACGTTCAAAATTCAGTTGATTACTGTCAAACACAAAAGAAACGAGAGATATAAAGACAATGTAAGCAGCATCTCTTGTCCTGACCAAACCACATGGGTGTCTTGGTAATGGGTGAAAACTGCGAGTGCAAAGGAGTGAAATCAGTTTTGTTGAAAGTAACCATCACATTCTCCTTTCGTAGAGTGTCACACTGAATTTTGTTGTACTTATTCCTTTCAATGTTAACCAAAACACTGCAACACAACATGGAGCTTACATAACAGGGGTACAAGCCCACACTGTAAGCATCTGCAGCCCCAAAGATACACCTTTTACCCTGTGGATGGGGTAGTTGACATCACAGATCTAGTGGAGAACTAGGTCTTGACAATATCTATAGCAAGAACAAAAGAACAATTCTGCATGACCAGCTGCCCAATGACATTTTTCATTGTTTTGTTCCCCTCACCACCAAACCAATGAAAAAAAATAGTGAATTTTTAAAAAAATGTTAAAACCAAGAGAACTCTGAGAGACTACCATGCCTATGATTCTACAAGGAACTGTAAGGAGTAGTGCCATAAAAGGAATGGCTTCACAGTGGTGGAAAATTAATGTAACTGTAAAGTGTTTTACATGACAGTAGAGCTACCACCTTACACCACTGTTGCAATTCCAGAGAGTTTTCTCTACTTTCAGTTGTGATCCATAAAAACATCTGTGCTAGTTCTCAAACAATAAATGAAAGCAATTTGGAAAAAAAATTAAAAATCACCTAACTTAATTATCACCCAAGCACTATTGTAAGGGGATTTTCAAATCTCGTCACACCTCACAATACACTGAAGTGAATTTTGTAAACCAACCCAAAACTGCAATACATAAGGCAATTAAAAGTGGGGATAAAACCCTTGTATGCAGCACAGCTATGGAATAATTCTATGCCAATTGGTGCTCACAAAAATTATTTGCTGAAATACTTGGTTATAACAGACCAAGCTCTTAAACCCTGCTTGTAAAGAAGTATTGCCAATTACTCTGATTTTTTTTTCTTTTCAAGAGAACCAATGTCCTATCTGCACTAAGCATGTCTGAATATGCGTTTCCAAGTTTGGAAAATACTGTGAATTCCTGATGTTATTCTACATGTTTCTCAGTGAAATCAAATGTGCTGCAGGTACAGGTGCCATTTTGCATTAAACATTTTGCCCAGAGATAAAACAATTACTAGTATGCAGATTAGCCAAGCTTTGTTCCATGAAATAAACCCTACTTTATTTTTGCCCATTCCTACTAGATTTTTGAGTGGGGAAAAAAAAAAAAAGGATTTTTTTCTCCGTAATATTCAGAACTGAGCTTAATTATGTTAATTTTTTTAATGCGTGTACTCTGCTTTAAAAATTTTCATCAAGCTGAGCAAAAAAAAGTCTAAATATAATTGATGCAAGAAAGAACTGTTCTACTCATATTTTCTATGGGATATAGTATTGCATTGCAAAACCAGCAATTCCTTCACTCTATTGTGTTACAGTAGCAATATATGGCATCTCTCTAAACACAGTACTGGTGTCAACCAACAGTTCTAATATTTTCCCAAATGGATAACCTGGTTTTGACAGCCTTGGATCTATTAGAACACTGAAAAAAGGGGCCTTTTTTTTGATGCAATTCTGCTCACTTAAAAATTCTCATTTTTTATACCTCTGTGTTCAGGGCAACAACAAGCAAGAGCAGCTTGTTTGCATTTCCAGGCAGGAGCTGGCACAGAGAGGCAAAAAGGAGTTTTTGGACTGCTTTCTGTTGTTCTGTTGAGGCTCCTTTTACTGACCACCCCGCAGCTTTCCCCATCCTCGCTGGATCGCTCATTAATATCACAACCTTCACTGATCAGCAGTGGCTTCACCTTTAACTTACTGCATTGTTGTTTTGATCAGTAACATGTGTTTTAGATGAGGTTTCAGAAGGGAGAATGTGACCTTTAAAAAGTTGACAACATCTTCAAATGAGGAAAATAGAGGAGAAAGAATTCTGGCAGGTTAAATGTAAAAACACAAGAAGGCAGGCCAAGGAGTTTCAGGAACAATTTACAAAAGGCATAAAAAAGTAATAAAGCCTTTTACAAAACCATTTTAAGCCTGCTAAAAAGACTGTACAACAATAAATGGTCAAGGCACACAAGGAGCATTCATAGAAGATAAGGCCAGAGCAGAGCAGATAAATTCATTTATTTTTTATACATCGTGAATGTGGAAGAGTTTAGAAAATTCTCCCACCAGCAATGTGCTTCCTCCCTGCCACATGAACACTCTCTTTTTTTGTTTTAATGGACGATCCGTCAATGGTTCTGCATTCAGTTGATGTTCAGAAGAGGCAATAAAACAGGTTCATCAGGACCAGAACCTATTTATCCAAGAGCTAAGAAGGAAATGAAGCGTGAAATAGCTTAAGTAACAAGTGCAGTGTATGGTTTGGTTCTTAAAAATGCCCAGTTACAAAAACAGATGGCAAATGGTATGGAATTAAAAAACTAAAAACCAGCCACCAACAAAAAAAAAAACACCCCACACTCTGGTCCTTTGTACTGCATTAAGTGATTTGAACTATAAGAACTGAGTTTGTGGACATATGAGAAGTAGCATATTTAAGAACAGCCAACCACAGTTTTTTGAATGAAAGGTTATGATACATCTCTGAGCGTTTCTGAATATGTTGCTAAATGTGTGTACAAAGGAGATGAAGTTGATGCAACCTCATTTTCTTTTTCAAAGTGCATTGGACTCTTATCAAGGGCTCAAAACATGAAGCTAGGGCAAGCAGCAAGTCAATACTTAACTAAATAACTAAAAGTTAGGTAACCTGAGGTCTTAATTTTTTGTTACCTGTATTGGTAGAGAATGGCCATCTGTGGGGTCCCACAAGAATTACAACTTTCCAGACACTCTCTTCTGCATTTTTTTTCTCCTACCAAGCATGTTATCTAGTATTTATTATGCTAAAAGAAATTTAGGTAGTGCCTGCTTTCTTGTGTTTTTACATTTAACCTACCAGAATTATTTCTCCTCTATTTTCCTCATTTGAAGATGTTGTCAACTTTTTAAAGGTGAATTTGCGCCTTCCCCAGGACACAGCAGAGCACGTTTGAGAGGTTGCAGGGTTGTGGCAGGCTAAAGGAAGAAGAGGGAGAGGTCTGAAGAGGAGACATTTGTCCAGGAGAAATTTTGCTCTGTCCTGATCCTGATGTTCCCATTTGTCCCTTTAGACACCACAACTTATCCAATTGTCCCAATTCTGAAGGAAATATAGCTTATGAGAAACAGTTATGCTAATTGAGATGTGAAAAACATCCCTTCAAATTTATACTTGGGTGTGTTCCTCTTCTCCTGGCAGAAGGCATGTAGTAAAACCATTACATTAAACAGCCAGTTCCCTGGAAGGGCAGATGATACTGACCTTGCTTAAAATTACCTCTGTTCTCTAGTTTCATAGCGGGCAATACGGTCCTGGAGGGTTTTTTTGAAGCATTCATCACCTTCGTGTTTTTATAACATTTGTAACCTCACTATTACTTCTACTTACCAGCAAATAACCCCCAAAATGCATGCCTGTACTAGAAGCTGTATTTCCACCTTGTTGTCACTATAAAGAGATCATTGTGTTTTGGTCTATAGCGACCATAAAATCCTCTAGAAATTAGTGTTTTCCCTGTGACTCTCTGAAAAAATTTTATTTGAACTGCATCTCACAGCCTTAACTATTTATGTCTCTGGCCAAACCTCAGTGCCTTTCAGATGAGGTATCGGCAGTGCTTGCAATTCACCCTGAGATTTGCTTACTGTCTGGTCTTTATTTTTCCTTATTATTCATGTAACTAACAGCACATTAGGTGCTCCACAGATAAACATGAAAGAGTATCAAATGTTTCTTTACGACCTGGCATCTGTGCAGTCACTTCACATGCTCAAGTTAAAGCCGAAATGGCACCATTATATTTAGATAGTAATTTGTGCCCAGTTTACACTACTACAATCAAATTCCTACCTTGAATTAGATACACAGGAGCACAATATTGCTCAGATCTTGCTAGTATCATGAGCGAATGAGAGTAATTGGTGCACCTTTCCCCCAGTCCTCTCAAATGAAGCATTTGTGGATATATTTACATATACTGAGCTACCCCATCACCTCACCATCACAGCTGGCATAACTTGCCTGGCTCCACTACAGTAATTTGTGCCAGCTGAGTAACCAGCCAAAGGGACTGGTCAAGCTGATGTAGCAGACACTAATGTACTCTTATCACTCTGCAAATCCATTACAGTTAGTGGGCAGTATTTACCAAAACGAGTCTTTGTCTTCATCAAAAAGATTAAGTGGTAACTCCACATTCTGTTTGGTGTGTGTAGCATCTAGAATAAAACCAAGCCAACAATTCATTATTGCTATTCCTCTTTATGAGCCTTTCAATGATTGGATGCTACTAAATAAGGATATGAGTGATGGAGTTGTCTGCTTAATTCACATGCTGTAAGTATGTTATGAAGCTGAGATGCAGCTGTGCAGGAAATGCTCTCATTCTTCAACAAATGATAGTGTCTTTTATAAAAGAACCAAGGTGAAGCATTTTATTTGCAAAACTGACTTTACTGTCAGGCATAAGTCATTCTTTCCTTTTCCTCCATGAGAAAACAAGCAGATATGAATGGAATTGAAGGTAGAGCATCTCTCTGTTACCGGTGATACTGTGAAGTGAGGCTACACAGTTGTAGTAAAGCATCACCACCTCAAACAGCAGAGCTCAAGGACTGACTCACAGTTTGTAACTGGGGAACTCTGTGACAGCAGCCCAGAAGGGCTTTCCAGTAGTTCTGCATGTTTTTTGGTCACTAGCGAGAGGAGAAAATTCTCCAGGAGAGACAAACCTTCCTGAAGCCCCTTTTTGGTCAGTGCCCAGATCATTTTGCAGAACTGAGTATTCAGGAGGCTACTTAGTTGTGTAATACACTCAGAGGAGCAGTGCTGATGGCATTACAACTGCCAAAACATGTAGCCCTGCCCTTCTTTCCACCGTGAAGCTCTCCAAATCAATTCTGCCAGTTTCCAGTCCTCCCTTTCAAAACCTGTAAGCTATGACTGGTCATATTGTGATGATCACAAGTGGTGATCTAGAGTTTGCAGTTAATGAAAAATAAATTCAAAAGAGGTTTCAAAAGGGCCTCCTCTCAGCCTGGCTTTCTTGTGCTGAGCCATGAATGGTAAAACAATGTTCAATACAGCTGGCATTCACAGAGAACACCAGCTGCAAAGTGGTCACAAACTAGAGCAATATCTGCCCTTAAAAAACAGTGCTGGAAGTTAGAAAACCTTCCCTGAGCAGAAATTCTAAAACCAAGGGGGCTGTTTCTGGGCCATTTCCTACAAATCAGAAGCAATAAAAAGGCAGTATGCACACTGCACATCCATTAACAACTCACTCTTCACTCACTCCTCCATTAGTAACCTGCCTCAGTAGGATGGGCTCAGGGGGAAGCACACAGCCAGTCTTGTGACAGAGCAGTGATGGTCTCTAGGGGACACCTGAATTCAATGACCTGAAAAGAGGCACACATCAGAAATCATCAGTCTGTGTCCTGCTCCCTTTGTGCATCCATCAGGATAGTTCTTGACTTTTTTTTATCCCATAATTCCTAAAAAAAAAAAAAAAANCCTTTGAGGAGTTGAGGGAGTTGCAAGTACAACCACTGTTTGTGCGAGACTACAAGTTTATGTTCCCTCATGCTCTGAGGAGCAACAAATCTTGAAGCTATGACACTGTGCTGTAAACAATTTAGAGGGATGCCAAAATGGGCTCTGGCTGAGAAGGGAACAGGATTTGACTGCCTGTCTCTGGGCAACTGCTCAGGCAGTGGCACTGTCAACAGGGAAGTTTCACCCCCTTTTTTTCCATCTGTTGTGCAGAGGTTGGGCTCTGGTCTCTGAAAGGGAAGGAAGAAGGTCTAGCAGCAGAGCAGTCAAAATGGACTTGGAATGGACTGAAGTATGGGATACTTCCATAGTTATGCAGTATAGTTTTGTGTTATTAATGCTATATAAAATTAAGGTGTATATGTGTATGCCATGCATGATAAGCATATATGTAGTACATGTTTTGAATTATATACCAGGAATTAATTTTCTTAAATCTAGAATCCAACTTTGATGTTGGTCCTGCTTTGAGAAGTAGGCTGGACTAGATGACCTCCAGAAGTCTGTTTCACTGTAAGCTATTCTACAACTAGCTCTAGAAGTTACTCACTGTCCCAAGGTCCTTGTTCCAATTACTTGATCATTATAAAACAAGAGGGTAGCAGAGGCATTGACAGGTTTAAGAAAAAATGCTCCCTTCTTAGTGAAAGAAAAGCTGTCACAGTAACAGAAAACACGCCTCAAACACTAAACATAAGAATACATAGAAGTATTTTCAGCTGTCACTTTGAATTCTCTCCTTTTGAGTGAGCTCACATTTATTGACTACGAATTTATTCACATTTTGTGAATAAATCCACATACCATCCACCTGAACTTTTGTCAAACTGGCTATCACATTTATAAAAAGCAACTTGAATGATCAGATGGCGCAAAGTTGACATACCACACACAAGCCATGCAGATCTAATTTCAGTAACATTCATTACCCCTATCAGGTGATATTTCAGTGGTTGAACAATCATTTTCATAGAGACGAATAGCTAGAGTAGGCTAAAAAGGAAATTCAATGTCTCGAGGTAATGACTGAATGGTAAAACCTCTCCATTCAGTCAGAGGTCTCCTTCAGTTTGGGATCCTACCCTGTAAGTCATCGTTTGGAGTCAGATATCTAAAACCCATCTATGAAAAAAGGATTTTTCATGTTATGCAGAGCACCCAGTACCATAATGCACACAGTCATTTGGGTTTGATTGCTACTCAGCAATTCAGAACAGCATGTGACAGCTATGGCCTATGGGAAGCCCCATCACCAGACTAGTTATTACGCTGTCACAGATGGCTGTGATACCCACTGGCCACAGGGTTTCCATCTGTACTGATAAAACAGTAGCTGGGCTAAAGGAAAACAGTCCTAACAGGACTACCTATCAGGGATGCCTACAGAGAGAGTGGAGGAATCTCTGTTTTGAGTCCCCTTCAGTTCTGCAGGGACTTGAGGGTGACTTTGAGCCCCTGCTTCAAGCAATACCATGTTTTTTCGCAACAGTGCTGCGCTCAGGAAATGCAAGTGTTTGTAGAGTTCAACAGCAGATGTTAGAGGATGCCAAAGTCATCTAAAGGGTAGAGTTTTCATTAGGAACGCAAATACAGTTGAAAATCTGGGACCTACAGGTCTGGTTTATTTTTGAGAAGAGCTTTTAGATGAGTATTCCTTGATCTTCTTTCCTCCTCCTCCTTAAGTCTGTACCATTTATTCACACTAAAGCAGCCTAGTTTATGCAGCAATTAGATCTCTAACATCCCACACTCTGATTTGTGACATTGTATGTACGCACTGTCAGAAAAAAAAGCAATATTCTGCATACCAGAGAAAGAAGACAGTGCGAATTCAGTGGCAGACATTTATTTTGGAAGCTCAAAAAAAAAAAAAAAAAGCACAACCAGAGCAAATTGCTTCATGAGTCCTCGCCATGCATAATGCCACCACTTGAATATCATCACAGTTGTACTTTTCTCTGTAAAGCAACCAAGAAGCATTATAATTTAAGCAGGAAACTACAAGAGGTACACTGTATGAACATGCAAGCAGGAGCTTCTAACAGCATGCTTATACACCTGCTGCAGCAGTTCCTGCACTGACTTGTGCTCGGCATCTCCCTCTGGATAAGGAGAGAAGTGCATCTGCCACAGAGGCCAGCAGCTGCAGCATTATATATGAAGATGGATGACAGCACACAAGGACTAAAACTTACAGGTGCCAGCTGGCTGAAAGAAAAGTACTTAAAGTTCACAGATCATTTCACAGTCACTTAAAGCTTTACTTTCATTAGACTGTAAGTTGAGTTTTTGCATATTAGAGGGAAAAGCAACCCTGTAAAACAATCCATTTGTGTTCCTGGATTTGAGGCTAAGATGATTTGTTTTGCATTGCACTTGACCAGAATTATTAATCAAATTATTAAAGTAAATAAAATACTGACATGCAACACAGGACAAAGTAACATATACAAAAATGAGCAGAGGCCTTAGAATTGGCAGTTCTAATGTTTGATTTCAGATCTGTATGGAAAGATCACATAGTAAATGGAAGGCAACATCCCTGAGACAGTAGAGAGAAACCCTGAATTAGCAAAATACTTTAGCTATATTCAAGTACTTACCTACTTTCCAAGAGTACAAAATTACTAGTAGAAAGCAATTCAGAAATAGAATAAGCACCTCTATTGAAAGATTTTAAATACCAAGTTATTTAGTTAGAAAAATCCTAAATACAAGACAGATAGTTGGACAGGTGTTATGCTACTACAAAAGTTGTAGGGTAGTTCAAATTGACTAAGTATCTGGCCACCAAATACTAATGTGTGATTTTTACCTCTCAGCAGACTTTGATTTACGATCACAGATATTGTTTTAAATAGCTAATTAAAAAATTAGAGTAAAAATCTCAAAATGGGATACACTATGCATACCCAACACGAATGACAAACTCTTTCCAACTTCTGACAAAAAAAACCAAACAAGCAAAGATTATAGAAGTGAAAGTAATGTTCTCAAGACTGGCAAAAATTCACAAGACTTTAATGGAATGATACAGTCAGGTCTGTAAGAACAGTGCTCAAGAGCTGGGAAGGGCATTGTGGTCACCAGACTCCTGCCTTCAAGGTCCTGAATACCCACATGACAGTTTGATATGACATAACAGCAAGATGTCTATGAGAATTACTGTACCATGTAATCAAAAGTCAATCATCCTGAGATATCGATTCTAAATGACAGTTGTAGCATAAAATCTAAAATTAGTAAATTATGTGATAATTAGTCACTGGATTACTTGATTATTTCTATTATAAATTATTCCAAGGAAGTAACTATTTAAAACTTATATCTATTTATTATATATTTGCTTATTACTTTAGTAGGTGGTTACTGAGATAATTTTTGGTTATTTGTAAGTAAGAATAAAATGGTGTTGAAGAATAATTGCTTGTGGAGATACTGATCAACTCTCTGTAGGCCTGTATTTCTTATTCAAAACTGTATTAGAATTTTTGAATGGAGTTCATACTTTTAAAATGGTTTTTGTAGCTTCAGCAGAACACGACGTTGAAACATTTTATTTCCTTCAAAGTTACATACATGGTTGCTTGCTATGGTTTAGGTGCTTGATGCTTAGCATTTATTCACTTGAAAACAGCTTGAATTCATACAGCTCTGAAAGAGCTCTGAAAATAAAATCAGGATTTTCAAGCAAAGAGTTAGGTTTAACACTGGTGTGAATGGATATATTTTTACAGATTGTCATCTGTAGTGGTCCAAAAGTTGCCATGACCAAAGGACTT
>VXBJ01006814.1:75943-169846 GCA_013400055.1 Nycticryphes semicollaris
AGCTAATTTGGAGTTTATTTTATTTTGGCCCCTTTCAGTAGGTACCCAATTCAAAAACCAGTAAGACTGATTGGAGGGTTGTGTTCTGCTGATACCCAATAGAAACAAAACCAGTTTGTACATCCTAGCCAAATTACAAGTTCCTTAAATATATTTGTCACGAAAATTATCATACTGGTTGAAAGCAGAGGCCCAAAATTGAACCAGTGAAGTGTATTATTCTGGTCACAATGATCTAATCTAAATATAAATAAAACATCAATCTGTCAATGCATCCAAAGATAGTGGTGTAAAAATTCAGACCCCAAGAGCTGGTAAGTGGCTGCCCCTTTTTTGCTCCCAGCCCAACCCTTGCCCTTCCCTCCACCTCCAGCCCACTTCAGTCAGGCCAGAAACATGCTCTGGGAGGGCAGGTGGTAGGAAAGCAGTCATTTCCTCCTAATCATAGTCAGCATCAGATTAACGAGAGCACAGGCATTTCACAGTCAGCCTTTGAGAAGAACTCATTTCTGCCACCCACAGCATGCAAGTCTAGGAGAAAAACCCTCTGGGTTTCTGATTTTTTTGCCCCAAACCACCATTCATTTTCATGCTGCAACAGAGAAATGAACCACAGTCTTGAAAGTAAAATTCCGGAGTCTTCGCTATGCCTTATACTCAGTCAAAATGGATGCAGGTGTCACATATTAAGTATAATCCTGTAGTAATTTTATGACATATTTAAGGCTTTGGCTATTTTTAAAACATAACTTTTAAAAAGCAGACAGTGACATTGCAAAGATATTAAACACCGAGTGCTACTAGAGGTGTAGCCCCAGGTGTTGGGAACAACTATTCTTCAAGGTTAAAGTAGTTTTCCAGAATGCTGAAAAAGTATCATAGGAAATCTTTAAAAAATTAGTTTTTTGTAAAATCTCTGCCTATATTGTGGGAGAGATAATGTTCACCTCACAGTAACTGTATGAATATAGTATCCAGTACTCTTAGTTTTTAAAACCTCTGTTTAAGGTTTATTTCTGTTTGCTGTAGTCTAACAGTTGTATGTTCAGAGAGTTAATTTATGGAAGCAAGATAGTTCTGAGATATTGTACTGGAGTACAAGATATGGAAAAATACATTATCACAAGTTTTAATTTGCAATAAGCTTCTCAAACGTCCTCACAGAAACAGCAACATATGCCCATGTCTATGAACTCTCTCTCTCTTGCCTTCTTTTAAGACCTTATTTTTTTTAATGACATGCAAGATTGGGAAAGTCATGCCATCACCAATTTTAATTTGCAGTAAGCTTTGTAAAAGCCCTCACAGAAACAGCACTTTATGTCTATCTCTATGACTTTTCTCTCAAGATTTTATTTTTTTAACCAGAATTTTCTTCTTGGTTAAGCAGAGGTGAGAATTTAATCACCTTTATGTGAGTCAGACCCAGTTCGAGATCAGGCAGAGCACACCAACATGCCAGCACAGATAAAACAAGCCCACATCACCATTTCATGAAAACAATTTATCTAAAAAGGTAATAGTATCAGGGAATAAACTAAGCAGGTAAACATCTCCTCCCACAGAGTATATAGAAAGAACAAGGATGTCTTATCATTTCATGAACACCCTGAAAAAAATGCATTAAAAAAAACAAAACTAAAAAGCTCTTTCAGCTTGGCAAACCAAAGCCTAGAAGCCTCAAGTCACAGCTTGTGAGGATTTTTTAAAAAAAATTACTCAGTAATTTCCACAATAATATTCATAACTCTGTTTGTGTTTCTGTTCCCACACTGCATTATTTATAACAGCACATTATGAATTGTGAACAATAAGGCATTTTACCTAATTTTCCACTTGTAATCTACTTCAGATATGCTGTGAAATGGCCATTTCCAGATATCAAAACATAGACTAGAAGTAGCAGAGACCCCATTTTAGCCCCTCATCCAGCAATTGCTGTTGAAGAACAGCATCTGGAACCCCTTAATGCTCCTACCTGTTTTTGTGCTGGTGTACTACTCTACAGGGTTACTCACTTCTTGTCAATCTCCAGTAGCTGATTTCAGCAAGGTCTGGACAGCAGGAGGTAAGACACCATTTCCAAACACGGGACACACCACCCACTTCCAGAACAACTGCATTCCCACCTTGTCAGCCAGGTCACTCCTATTTGTAATCTGAGGTTTCATTCAAGGGTGAAGCAAAGCAGGTGACAGGCTGGTGGTGAAGATGATGTTCTCCACCTGCTGTATATGTGTTTTTTCTGAGTCTTTCTCTGATGAACAGAGAAAACTGAAGGTAAACGGGAAATTTTACTCACAGTAACTCACAGTTTCTTAGTGAGGGCTTGAAGGTTTTGTCTACTTATTTTAGGGATTTTTTTATGATTGTATGTGTGAGAGACAAATATGGCTGAGACAAAGCAGCACTGTAGGGATGGTCTTATAAATTTTGTCATACTTTTCCTTATTATAAACTAATGATAGAGGAAAATCTGTTATATTTCTCCCTGTGGTCAAACCACAAATCCCTGTAAAGGAAAATGAATAGGGAGAACTGAGAGAAACCTCAGCCTACTGTAGTAAAGGCATCCACAGGCCACAATAGATATTCTGTTCCTCTTTGTGATTAAGGGCTATGCAACGAATGGTCAAACTCCTTATTCCCTGGGTTTTTTGTCCTTCCCTTGTCTCTGTCAGCTGCCCTTCTGCAGCCTATAGTAATAATTTTTCTCTTGCACTTTGGAACACTGACTGGTACAAATACCTCATTGCACCCTCCCATGCTTCCAGTGAGTTAATGTGCTGGTTATACAATCACCCACAGGGGTGTCCCGTGAGGTAGGAACATGCATTCATCATACCCTAGCATTAACTGCATGAAATAATAGTTAGAAGATATATTTTTCTGCCAGCACTGAGATGAATTTGATGGTTTACAGTACCATGGTACCACAAGAAGTCACCTCCACTCACTTTCTTTTCTCCAATGGGGAAGATGCAGTGTACATCTCATGCTGTGCTAAGATTCTGTGTTTACAGGACATCACAGAAGGCAAGACTTACTCTTCTGTGTATTTGTCTCAGTGCACAAACTACAACAATGCTGGGAAATATGCACATAACTTACAGACATTGAAATATTGTTTTGATAACCTGAGCTGAAGCCAAAATTTATGAATTGCTACATGGCACAACCACAGTAAGCTGCAGCTCCCTGTAGCTGACACCATTCATGTCATCTCACCATCCATGCTCCTATACCAAAAGGGGCTTGCTTTATGCTCATGGATCTTCATTAAGATTTTTATTCTGAGTATCTCTACAGCTGCATACACCTGTAGCTGTGGAAGCACGATAGAGAGAGCAGTCTTTGGGATAAATTCACTCTACTCAAAATTACAGTTTATGGTTTTAAACATCTTTTCACAAGACCTGTCAAAAAAGTACAGATTATTTGCTTATGAAGGAATGCTTCAACATTTAGAGACTTACACAAAAACAGTATTTGAGCATTTTGTTCTATCAATCAGATGCCTAAATTTATTCCTAGCAGTTTTGATTTTTATCTGTTCATTGAATCAAGAAAATATGTAGCCAGAATAATTACTTTCTGGGAAGTAACAATGTCCAAAATTAATGCAGCAGCAATGGCAAAAGTCTGTTCAAAAATGTTACTGAATAAAGCCAAAATTACTTACATGATGAAAGTAAACAACTGTTAATGCAGCTTGGTTTTAATTCTCTGCTTTCTTAATTTAATCCTTTTCTTGTCAACTGAAAACTAACATAAGTACTCAGGGTGCAGAACTGGAACTGTCAGCATCATTCAGATACAACGCCAAACCTTCAGAGTTTGGGGTTTTTGTGTGTGTGTGTGTATTTTTTTTACTACAGTATGACTGTAGCTTGCCTTTTAGTTTAGAAGAAAAAGTATGAGCTTTATGTTTCCCATTATCAATGGGCACCTGACCTTCAAATAATGTGAAACTTTGTTATTCAAATTGTTTTCCACAGACCAGCTTGTCTTCATGTGCCCCTTTGTGGCAATAAAACTGTAAAACTAAATACACAACTTCCATGCACCTCACACCTGCCATACATGCAACACAAAGCAGACAGAGTGGCATTCTCCTAGGCTTTCCAAAGAGACTGCCAAGTGCTCTCTCGTCTCAGAGAAGCAGCAGATCCCCTCCTCCCACATCCTCGAGGAAAGCCCCATTTCTGGATGCCAGCAGGATGCTACCCCTTGCTTAGCTCTGTCATGGCTGAATGAAGCTGGGCCACTCTCATAGCCATCTGTGGATTTTAAAGTTTCTGCCAGTTTCAGGCACATATTAAGTGGGAGGAGTCATAATATCCATCTGGGCCTGGTCATCTAATTCTGCTTATATCACAACATGCGAAGTGTATCTTAAAATAAGTTAAGGGTCCTAAATAATTTGTGTACCTCAAATAATTTCAGCTCAAATCTCGTCAGAATTTGTGCGTAACACAAAACTGCAATAATTCAATCCCTTTAGTTTAAATATATTGATTTTACATAAACCAGTGGAACTACCCTCAGGATATAAAATTACATGTCCCGGCAAATAATGGTAATATTAGACCAGAAAAAAAGTGTGATTTGAACAATGAGAAATTATGTTTATGCTGTATCTACATGAGTGTGCTGCATGCTTCATTGGCCATAGAATCAAAATGATAAATTGGTAACACACTTTGAAGATCTATTTGAATAAGGAACCCATATTGCTATAAGTTTATCTTCATGGTCAGGGAATTATTTTGTACTTATTTTCACACTAAAATTAAATCCTCTATAATATTGTAACTCTCAAGTGTGGGGGTGTTGCTGTTCTTTATATTCCATGCTGACCAATTAACAGGATTGATTGCACTATAAATTAATTTAACTGAAACTATAAACTGATTTTATATTTCAGATGGCAGATCATTGCATACCTTACTGAGCACTCTGTACAGTTGCACACACTGCTGACAGTAATCAACTTCAATATGCATTGCCAGGCCACTGTGTAGTTCTTATTTTCTTGTTTATGTATTTCTATCTGTTGTTGACTGTATTTTAAGGACCCTCGTCACTTCTGAGGTCTTTCAGAAGCTATGACACTGTTTATGTGTTATGGTTTTCTCCCATAGCACGTAAAATAGAGTTAAGACTCTCACACAGGACTTCAATTGACCTTGAATTTAATGAATAGTGGCAAGAGGGGATTACTCTGATAAGAAAGCTTTATTGAGATGGTTTTAATAGACTTCTTTGGCCTAGTACATTGTAACATGACATTGAATTTGTAGTGTACCAACAATTTATTAGTTGTTGCTTGTATCTGCCCTGTCTTGATGGAAGGATTTATGGAGTTTGATGTGCTTTTATGTTATTTAAACATTTGTGCAATAGGGGAACTCTACTTGTCACAGGAGAAGCTAAACCAGAAAATCTGTATCAGATTACCAGTCATAAACGCCCGCCATTTTAAACTCTAGTAGAGCCTGAAGGATTGATAAATCATTGAATATGTTATGTTACTGCTTTACACATATTATGATAACAGTGTCAACTCTATTTCAGACTTAGACAAGTAGCAGAAACCCTTGTTTGAACTGAACATTAAATACTCTGTGAATTAGTTCATTTTCTTCTGTTGTGCAGTTTTCTTTTCATGGAATTATTTGCACGGCTAAGCTGCAGGGTTTCTGTCAAATACTGGCAAACCAAGTAATTATCCTTTTATTTTTGCATTTTTTGGTAGCTGACACATGGTCTTAGAATTCATTCCTTGCTCTGAAGGACCAATACAAAACCATCTGAATTGGCACAAGCTCTTAAGCATTCGTTAACCTTGAGGCACTTTTAAGTGGATTTTATTCTGGTTTATATTTGAGATATTAAAAGTAATTTAGTAGAATGCCATAAACCATGGGAACATCCATCTGTCTAATGGTATCTCTACTCAAAAGAGAACTAACCCCCCCCCCCCCCCCCTCCCTACCCCAAACTGCTTGATAATACCAGTTTCTTTTAAAAAATAACCCAGGAGACAATTCCCTTAAGCCTGCTCTCTTTACTGCAACTGTTTAAAAACAACCTCTATTAGCTTTTCATTTTCACAGTAAAAACATCTTCTAAAAGCTTACTGTCAAAAAGAAGTAATTTCAGCAGGGTGCATACTGATTCATTCTCCTAACAATCCCTATTTGGCCAGCTACTGATCCTGTTTCTGAGCCCTGTGTGCAACAATAGTGATAGTAAAGTATGGTCAGGCATGATTTATTTTCACATCTGATTAGACATTGTGGTACTCAGAGCCTGAGAGCTTTTAATCTTTACCTACCTGAACAAGAAACAACATGTATTAGACACAGTTTAAATGCTGCTATAAATGCCGCAGGTGGTAAGAATGTCTCTGTTGATGAGGTGCTGAACTTAGAATTTTGGTATGAAAGATTTGATTAAGAGTTATTTGCTTATTTAAAATTGTATTATCTGAAAAAAAAGTGACTTTACTTGTCATGTTGTCATATTATTCTTTCATTTAATAATTTAAATGTTTAGTAAAATAATAGCTTGTGTCAAAAGTTTAAGTCTGACTGCAGAGGATGATAACCTCAAGTCTGCCTTGGTAATGAATCAGAATGGCTTCTATGCATATAAATAAGACTTTGATGGCTGCACATGTTGCAAACACTGATTAAAACCATAATTAAAGTTAGCTGGAAAAGCTGAGGTGGACTAATTTTAATCTTGAGGTAGTCTGAACATACATCACAAAGTGTGAGGAGTAGAAGAGGGCAGGACAAGGAGAGAAACCTTATCATTCTTCCTTTTGCTAATGCACATGAGAGGAAAGGGTCTCCTGGTTTTTAAGGACTATTTTCAATCATTTTACAAACGTATTCAGGAAAAATCCTTATTGTGAGAGTAAAGAAAGAACAGATGAAATATACTGGTGGCTCTTTCTTAGGCGAGTTTCAGAGCTACACCGAGGTACATTCAACCTGTCCTTCCTCCTGTGGGTCTCCAAAGCCACCATAAGGCAGACACCAAGGACATGCTGAGGTCTCTGCAAGTCCTCTCAGCAAACTGAGAGGTAGTTTCAGTCCCCTCTCTGCTCACAGAAGGCATTTTGGTGGTCTGACTCCTAACACATCCCAAGTGTCAGCCCACAGAACTGTGGCTCAGTGCTCGGCATCATGTGCAGATACTGGCAGGCATCAGTGCCTGTCATGTTGGTAAGGGACTTATTTATCTTACCCTCCACTTTCTTTGTTTTTATTTTCCTAAAATCATGTGATTAATTTTTCATATGTGAAAAGCTGAAAACCTGGAGTGCAATATATAGCAAACAGAGGAAAAAAATGCTAGTGCAAACAATTGCAAGTTGGTCCAGTCAGAACACCATCCAAATGTGAGGCAAGATCTGGTTTTGATGTGTATTGGACCTAAAAGCTGGTGTGTATGAGCTGCAATCCCACAATATTTGAAGTCTGAGCAGAGAAAATTCAGTGACCCTCAGGTGAGTGAAGGAAACCACCACAGATTCAGCAATTAACTCAATGAGCTTTAGATATGTGCTAGGGAAAAAAAAAAAAAAAAAGAGAGAGAGAAAACCTGCAATCATCACTGGTAAGACAAAGGCGTTGGTGGAGGAGCCAATATTCAGTATTGCTTATGGAGCACAGCAGCAAAGTCTCTGGTTTCCTGGTTTCAGTAAGCATTTGAGGAGATGAGCATCTTCTATGAGGGCAGCCATAACTTCCATGGGGAGAGGAAGCGAGGTTGCTGGCTCTTGCTTAGATTAAATTTCTGTTGTTACAAGAAGGAAATTTGGTGCTAATTATTTGAAAGCAATCTCTACCATAATTGAGTCTTTGTGAAAATCTAGAAGCACATAATGTTTTTAGCTCAGGCAAAAACCAGGCAGCCCTCTTCACATCTGTCTGCCAACTTCCACAGGGCAAGGAGCAGCTGCTTCATCACTGCCATCCAGACCCCTACGCCTGGCCAAACTCTCCTTTCTTGTGGCAGAGCAGTTCCCACCAAAACTAAACTCACCTGACTGCATCAGCCTGCGCAGGGAAAGCCTGATGCTGTGCCAGTAATGACTCTCCTCTATCAGCCACCAGTTCTCATGCTTCATTTAGATAGTCATCGTTAAAATATTTACTGCAGATGACTAACATCAAGAATAACGGGAAGCAGCTTCACATCCTTGGGAACACATTTAATGACTTGCAAAATATGCCATCATATTACCTCATTTTATGAGGCTATGAATCCCAGTAAACACAGTGACACTTGACTGATACCTTTGCTCTTTAAGCACCTCAGCACGCAACAGTAATATTTTCTCTTTCCCAGAGATGAAGATAATGCATCTTTTGCCTACGCACAAAACAAGATGAAGCCTGAAGTGATTTTCCACACTGCAGGATGCAGACATCTGTTATCTGCTTCTTACCTCTTCAATGACATGTCCACTTCGATAAGAAGAATAAAGCAGTCTGAAATGTTTGAGTACGATAATAAGTACAGTGGAAGTAGTTATTTGCTGATCACAGCTCTTATCTTGGAGAAAAAGGATGACATAATAAGCTTCTGAAGCACAACACATGGTTTAAGCCAAGATGTGTTTTAACCCTTTAAAAAGCTTCACATAATGTATCATTCACAGTATTTTCGCTGCAATATTAAACTCATTAAAACAAATTTGGTCTAATGCCCAGTTTCTGTTGAGGTGTGTTTCTGCATCTGAACCTAGAGCTTGGAGTACATACCAAGGCTTTATACGCTTAGGGGAAAAAAAATCACAGGATGTTCCTACATCTTTTTAAAATGTGAATATTTTGTTAATCCCTCATATTCATATTTTAGAAACCTAGGTCATTATTTTGTGTTATTAATCTAAACTGTAGCTAAGCTATTTTATTCACATTTCACACTGTCGAATACCATGTTTTAGCTGAGACTTGTAACCTAACAATTAGTTTAGGTTACAAGGTTGGTAGTAGAAATCACTATAGTTGACTGATCTCAAAAAAGAGCTGTGTTCAGTGGTGTACATTTAGAGGATTTTAGCTTAAAACATCACCTATTTAAGAACTCCAATTTCCTGACTTCATTAGCAACTGAACACAACGTAAATATGGTAATCCCATAAAATGTGAGCTATCACTTGAGATTGGATCCTGGCCAGTTTAACTGTCACATAGTGATTCTGACGTTAACGCTATGCTGTCTGAAAGAACCAGTTTTTCCCATGTTACAGAGACTGTTTCTGCTACCCATGATTTTAACAAGAGCTAATTTCCTAATCATGCACAAGTGAAAACCAAGGGACAATGAAGTACTTTCTATAAGAGACTGGACGCATATGAAATCTGAAAAATGTCATAAGGAAAGAATCTAATTACTTAGAACGATGCTCCTCCTAGAATGAATGGAGCACTTGCCAATTTTCATGCCGAGATCAAAATCAGAGCCAACAATAATGTGCTAAGCATGCTTTATACAAACTATGCTAGGAAATAACACTGTACATGCAGAACAATTAGTTGTATCTTGGCACAGTTTTGTTATTTGGGTTTTTTTTCTTTAATAGTAGAAACTGTCACACTTACAGATTAATTCCTTTTGTCAAGATTCAGGGTTTTTCAAAAGTCTGTTTTAAAGGACACAAGATAATAAAAGCATGATTATAGCTTCAAAATGAGGTCATCTTTCTTTTTTACTGTGTCAAAAATATGTCTGATGTCTGTAGAGTATGAGTGTCCAGAGATACATGATGGTTTGACTTTTTGACCTCAAGTACATAAAATATTTTTCAAATGCATTTTAAACTCTCTTCATAAAGAAATCCCAGGATTAAATAATGCAAGAATAGATGGTCTAGATAGAGCAGAGAAATTATATGTCACATTACTTGTAGAAATAAAACTCCCTGAGGTTATACAAATGCCTCTGAAATACGGTGTAGCAAAATTCATGAGGACTTGTCACTTTATCAACACTTACTTAAAATTCCTTGCCCAACGCAGGTATGCCCTCCCTATCGGTGAATAATGTGAATATTCCTAACCAACAACAATAAAATCTTTGTATAATAAGTTATAATGGGCTGTCATCAGATACTTAATATTATAAAATTATTATGTGAAGCCCAGACATAAGGACAATGAGGTGATAACAAAAAAGTCAAATGTCTTTTTTTTTTTTTGGGCCAAACTCCAGGGAAGCAGAACTTCAGAAGACCCAGTATATCAATAATATCTCTGGGAGACATCTGCCAGCTCCACCGAAACCCAAGATTTGCAAATCTCAGAGAAGTCTGATGAAGACCTTCAGTTCACTTACGAGAAGGCAGACCAGAGTAAATGCGCTCGTGTTGTCTTGACAAAGCCACCCATCTGCCACCTCTCCCTTTCCAGCTCTCTGCCCACCCAACTCCCATATGCTCTATCCTCTTGCTTATTGCCAGGCTGTTTTCCTTGCTAGCTTATTCTCTGCACATTTTGTTTAAAATTCCCATCTAGCCACTTTCTTTTAATTTTCCGTGCATATCTTCTCCCTTCCCCAGATTTATTATTATCTTTCCACCTTAATTTTACTGCTCAAGACTCAGTGAGACTAGTTGTCTTTTGAGGTGCTTCTCGGGGCCTCCTGGATTTCAGTCCTCTTCTTCAGGCTGTTACCCTTTGCAATATCTGTCCTGTCCTTTCTCTTTGCTTTTCTCTCCTCTGTCATCCTTTGGGCTTGGTTATCTGTAAACATTTCCGGATGGAAAAGTTTTGGCACATTACCATTTAGTTCATTGGCCAGGAGACACATTTAACTCCTGTTGCTGTAAGGGCCAGACAGAGGAAATGTTTTTCTTTCAGAAAGGCTGTTCCCCAAGATTGTACTGCAGACTTGGACACTTGTGAGAGGACCACAGACTCACAAGAAAGACAACAAAGGAAACGGTCAGTTTGGCAAACAAGCATACAATTTCTAATACAACCTCAACTGAAAGACCCCAAGTTGTGCTTTCTTAAGTTCCATTTTTTGTCAATTTGTATCACTTTAGTTGAGTAGCCTGCACCTTTTTTTCAAGAAATAATGACCAAACAAGTCATAGAAAGATGATTGTTCTCATCCAAACATCCCCCTTTTTCCTGGCAGAGGGACCTGCAGGGCTGGTGGATAACCTCATGCACACAGTTGCATGTCCTTTCCCTCTCTGAACAAGATTAAAGTTTTATGATTTCACCTGTGTTATAACTACCTTGCAGTGTAATTCCATACTATCCACTTATTCACTGCTAGATTTCCAACATCCAGAAGAAAGGTATAAGTTAACCTACAAGAGCATGATATATATGCTCCCAAAGATAGGAAAACTTAAACAGCCTCTACAGTCCCTTTCTGGAGGTGGAAGTTTTCAGCAATTGCACAGTGACATCTGGTATATGTAGAGAGAGGCTGTACTAATGAAAACAGAGGGAATATAACACTTTATCTAGCCAGATGCTACAAAGACTATGAATTATTAGGCTACTCTGCAATTTTTTTGGTGTTTAATAAAATGTTCATTGTGAGTCTTGCTCTTCCCACTCATTAGTAAATTGGCACCAGACAAGTAACTTGATTTCTATGAAGAGTTTTAAAGATACCCATCACAGACAACTGCCACTTGCAGGAGTCCACCAATTTCTCCACAACCTCCAAAGTCTCCTCTTATTTTATCAAGCTTGGTCTATTCTATTAGGAGAACTTTTAGGTTGTCCTGTGCTTTTCCACAGGATTACATGAAGGGGAGCAGCCCTTCCATGGAGACATTGTGAGAAGCACTTGGTGTCAATCAGCGCTCTTGAGAACCAGGTCTTTCTCCTAAGGAGACCTTCCAGGTACATTCTATTACACAAATATCTGCTTATATGTAGAAAGGTTTTTAAAGTGTTTCTGTAGATTATATTGTAGAGAAGTCTTTTCCCTTCCACCAATAAGAAACCACCATAAATTTATTATAATTTAACTGTGCTAAACAGATTTCACAAAAAAAAGTATTTTATTAGGTTGTAAGATGAAATTTAATTTCTCCCTCTACCTTGTTTAATGCTTCAATTTTTAAATGATTGGAGGAACTTGCCCAGCCCAGCAGTAGCTAGCATGGGCATTTATTAAAGAAGTTTTGAAATACATCAGAGGAATCTTAGATCAAGAAGAAGTGTGTCATTGAAGACACAAGTTTCTGTTCAGTGCAGTACATACATTTAAAGCAACTTGTGCCCCCTTCAACATTTTTCCTCCTCTTAGATAAACGAAGTCATTTTCACTGTAGATTGAAGAATAAAACTCTGATTAAATCAGTCAAAATTGCTAATATTCAGGTTTACTGCTGTGGAAGGGGTCACTTTCTGCAGGCAACAGAAATTATAAAAAAATCTGTAAATTTTCACCAGTTAATGTACTTTTTACAACACAAACAGGTTTTAGCAAATATTTGTGCCTTCATTCTGGACAAATAATTAAATAAGTCTACTAATTTAATCCTTTATCCTATAACTTATGAGGAACAGAAAATAATTAGTGATAGGATTTTATAAGTGAGCTATAGAATTCAATTGAAAATTCAAACCCTGCCAGAAGTGTTCATGGGTAATTAAACATTAAAAAAAAATGTAATTCCATACTCAGCAGGAATAGGTCTGTTTCAGCTTAAGGTTCTCATTGGAACTATTTTAATTTTGCTCTTCACTCAAAAAATGCATGCACTGAATACTCATGTGGTCCAGTTTCAATCACAGACTTTCCCTTGCAGCAAAACGTTGCTGAAACACTGGACCTTTCATGGATTGCACAGCACCAAATCAAATTATTTATGAGTATCTGACAGTGGCCTGTTGCTTCTAATTTGTCAATCAAGCGTGCAAGCAGCAACAAAAATCAGACTTCTTTTGGAAAGTGAAAACACACCTGGAGAAGCTCAGTCTAATTTAGTTATTTCACATACTCATCAATGCACCCCCAAAAAGCTGTAAGGCATGTAAAAAGACTCCTTCTTGACAGCCTATATGTTTATCTGTGGTCCTTCTGCATGACCTTTCTTCTATGGTCCCTGGTCCGGGAGATGCAGCATGGTGTGAAACCCCACAGGACTGGGACTCTTCATGCTCAGTCTCAGGCTGAGAACCCCTTTCCAAACTAAAACCAACGTTTCTTCTCTTCTGCAATCAGCAAATCCATATGCTACCTTTAAGTTACATACCTAGAAAATTCTTTTCCTTTTCCATCCTATTTTCAGAAAGAGCAAGGAAAGTGGCAAAACTGATCTTTTGTCTTTGTCCTGTTTTTCCAGCACTACTCCTGTCCTCCCTGGGGTGCCTTTCCAGTATAGTAGCAATATGACACATTACTTAAGCTGGACTCTTTTGATTACTGAAGTATTTCTTTCTCTTAATGAGAGAAATTGGACATTTGTTTACCTTAAGTCCTGTCTTTATTCATTTCAGACTGTGGTAAATGTTTGCTCAGTGTCCCCTAACAGCTACTAACAGTAATAACACATATTCTTGAGGGATCCCAATGTCTTGCTATTGAGGTAGCTGTTCTTTTTCTGAAATACTGTTATTTACAAAGTAATTTCCTCTCAGCATGTTACCTATACAGCTGCAAAAGACTAAGGAATGCTCACAATTCATTCAATTCCCCTTCCATCCACAATTCCACAAATCAAGAGAAGGAGAAGAAAAGAAAATCCACATGGAAAGCAACATCTCTGAAGATCTGCCCTGAACCAGTCATAGCTTAACCTAGAAAATAAGTGTCTCTGAAGCAGCACATGAAACAGGAAAAGAATGATGAGCCTGAATGGGCTCTCCCACTCCGCAAAGTGCGTAGCTCCTTGCTGACCCCCACGGAGCATTTTGCAGAGCCACGGAGTATGACCTGATCTCATCCTTACAGCCAGCTCTGCACTAACTCTGTTGATGGCTTCGTGTATTCAAAATGCCTGTGTTTGAAGCTTGCATCTCTGTATCTTCAAGAGGGTTTGTTTGAATGACAGAGGATATTTCTTCTAAAAGTTAGAAGTGATTTCATAAGTGAATGTGATTTTCCACTTGCAAATAAATGCAGATTTAAAACCTCTGCATTTGATGCCCAGTGAACCAGTAGGAAACAATGAGGCTTATGCTCATTAGGCCACATTAGAAAAATGGCTTTCTGAGATGCAATCCTAATGACCATTCACATTTTTCATAGGATTTTTATCTCACTTACACAGGACTGCTGGGAGGTCATTTTACAGAGCAGTTAGTGATACCTGGCCATATTGCTGAAGCAAACTGTTGCATTTGATACTAAAAATTGTAGTGCTACAGTTTACAGTAGAAAATGAGAACAGATATTAAAGCTGCTGGAGAGTCTCTGGAGGCACAATTATGGCTTATTCTGGTATTCCGAGTAGCTGGACTCAGCATAATCACAGTCTCACTTTAACCCCAAAGCTAAGTGGATTTCTTCTCGGCACTTCCCACCTTGTGGGCTCACTAATATGTGGCAATGCGCATAAAGTAGTATTCCATCCAATTTCCTTTCAGACCAGCATGTTGTAGAGACACAAATATATATAAAGAATTTGCACCACAGGAGAATTAATTTCACTTTAAGTCAAGTTGGCAAAGGCTCTGCCAGAAAATTTTTTTATGTTCTTAATCCTTTTAAGTTGTGGACTTTAACTTTTGTGCCTTAAGCTTCCATGATTATCATGATCTTATGATAGTCAGTGCATTCTTTAAAGGTCGAATGCAACCAAAACTCTCAAATGTTATTTGTAAGAGACAGAAATCACAGTGCTCATATCTTCAGAAAAACATGACCACAAAGGCTGCAAAAGCAGCCTTTTAAGAAAAATCATATCTTATTTTCTTAATCTTATGTTTTGGAAGGTAGTGAGCCAGAGTCATGCTTTCTGAAAAACAGCAGCTCATCCCTTATCTGTTATCATGAAGGCCATTAAAACTTCCAGATAAGTAAAGACTTCCTGCATCTGGGATATGAGATTCCAAATCTAATAACAGTAATTCCATATTTCTTATATTTCTGTAAAAAGAAAAGCAGAAATGTGCCATCCTCCTAGCATTAGCTTACGTAGTGAATTAAGTTTTCTGATTAATAACTAGCTCAGGAAAAGACACAGTCCCAAAGGGATTGATCCAAACCCTACTCAGTGCACAGACTCCTTCTTGAAAGGAAAATATCAAAAGATTCCTTGACACCTGCTGCGGGCACAATTCTGACAATATCTCTGTAAACACATCACCAGATCTTGCCCCTTCTATGCCAACAGGATCTTGCCTTTATATCTTTCATGTTCAACAGGATGCCACAATCTTCACTAGTCCTTCCCATCGCTTGGGCCAGTCTCTGTACACTTGGGCAATCATCCTCCACTTGCTTCTTCGTCAGCTCAAGGAACCTTCACTTGGCCCCTTCTGCTATCTGGACCTTATCCACCTTGCTCCAAGAGCTTTTATGCATGCTCCTTTTTAGCCGCACATCCACAGTATCTTTCCACTTGTATTGTTTTTTCTCACTGCTGAGCCTCTTCCCGTCAGCCCAGTTTCCTACAGCCTCTCTTGCTGTTTGGCACTTTCTCCCCAGAAAATTTACTAGGGCATGTATATAATCTTCTAGGACATTTAGGCCCAATTTCAACTTAATATAGCTAACTCTGGTATTACTATCAGTCTTCTTGCAGCAATATGGAATGCTCTCCAGAGGATAATTGCTTAAATTAACTAACTTTCAAGGCATCTAATTATTCTGTGTAATGTTCCATGTGGTTGAACTGCAACATATACTGGAGCTAGTTAATTGTAAACAATACTGCCAAATCCACATGAACTGTGTTAACTAAAGATGGCATAGCAGTAACCACAGTGTAGGCGGATCATCAGGACTGGGAATTATTTATATCATTATCTACCCAATTCCCAGATAATTGTAAAATGCTGCAGTCATCACATCCTACATTTGTCCTGATTACTAATGAGCCAAAGAGTGCATCTGAGGTCAAACTGCAAGCATAAGCCAAATCCAGCCATTGCTCAGTCCTTGCCATATGGGAACCAAAAACTGGAGTCTTTCACTGGTGGAAATTGCAGATGCTCCTTCATTTTCTGCAGATTGCTCCTCTCTCCACACATTATTCCAGACAGCACTGCATGGATACTGCAGTACTTCTCCTATTTTTAACAGTGTGAGGCACTTGGCTGGGAATTCTCCATGCTCTAATATGTGTTTGATCAAAAATTTAACTACCTCCTATAATTTAATTGTAAAATGAACACTTCCTGCTCCTGCAAATGATGTTTCCATGGAAACTGCTCATGGTACTGTTGCTACAAAATGAAGGGGGTTTATTAATGGGTCTTTCTATTTTTTTCTGAATTTAAATAACAGCTCTAGCTCAGAATCTTGAGGCTTCAATATTTCTCATTTGTTCCAGAAAAATATATTCAGTGAATGAGGAATATGAAACAAGCCATAGTACTATAATAGAGTATAGTAGCCTAAATTCTTGGCTTTGTACAGCTTAAGCTGAGAAGGGGCAGTTAAGGTGGAATTAAACTTTCTACTTAAAATTGTTCATGCAGAATGATGAAAGATACCTATTATGGTACATTTGGGATTTCAGCAGGTGATTGTAGGCTGTACTGATCAGGGATATTTTGAGTACAGTTAGAGACTCCTGAAAACTAAGTAATTTATTTTATCAATATAATTCTTATTGTAGGAAATGCTACTCTGGACTCTCCTCAAGTACTACTAGCATGAGGGAAGCACCCAAGATAACTTCCTAGCCTTCTGGTTCAGCTGATAAGCAACTGGTAACACCTTCCTACAAATACCCACATGAACACTCAAACCATAGGGCAGATCCTATATTATCATGCCAAACTAAATCACGTTGTGTCCACAGATATTGGAAGTAAGTGGGCTCCAGATTTTTCATGCCATGAATTTCTTAGCCCTGTGCAATGGAAGGAGAGGTACTGAATGGAAGATCTCATCACACTGAGAGTGTGCAGAGAGGCTGAGCTCCAGGTGTGCTTAGGAATCTGGAAACAGAATTTCCATTCAAAGAGGCACTGCTCAGAGCCTCACCACTGCCTCTTTGAATGGGTGCAGATTAGACAGCAGACATCTCTCTTTTCAGCTTTCCCTGAGGAAAGACTTCTGGTATTTGGCCTCCAACTAGAAAAAGTCTGAAGCAAAGTCTATCTCTCTTTTACCCAGCAATATGTAGAGATAGGGTGGTTGTGGTGATGCTTGGGGTTGTTCACAGGCAAGAAATCTGACAAGTCTCCTCTATTTGCTGACTTCTACTATATAAAAGAAACTTTTATACTCACCTATAAAAAACACCTCTCCAAGGTCCACACAAGGTGATCTCAGCTGTGTGTACGGCTCCCTACCTGAAGGCTGCTTGCAGTGGCAGGGGGTGGCAAGGCTGCATATGCTTATACATAGACTATGTCTACAAGGTTTCATTTACAACTGCTAGAATTAAAGACATGTTTTCTAAAAGGAAGACCATGAAAGGGTAGGAGTTATACAATGCTCATAATCTCCCTAAAATCTATATAGACTTATAGTTGGTAAGTTTGGGAAAATGAAGAAAACCATGTGTAAAACCTGTTTTACCAATATAATTTTGCATTCAAGAGAGAAACAGCAAGGGATTGTCTAGAAATTAAACTAGCATTTCAAACAGAACTATATCTATCTTGCTGAATGCATACATGACAATTTTACTTACTTTTCTTATAGTGAACGTAAACCAGTCTTTGTCCTACACTTCTGTTGCGTTTTTGCTGTTAATTAGCAAGTCTAGAGATGAGAAAGCATATTAAAAGGAGTCAAAAGGAAGCAACTTTCTGATGACAGAAGATGATGCTGTGGCAGTTGTTAAATAAATCCCAATATAGCTTAGCTAATTATATCTAGCGGTCTCAATTTGTTACTTTTGATCTAGGATTATATAGCTTGCTTTCCTCTTGTTAATTGACTAGTTCAGAATTTCCTGAACATTATATCAGCTTTGATGTAGCTGCCCTCATTCTCTTTCATCTGTTTGCAGAACTCCATTTAACAATACTAGCAAGAGTTAATGACAGTTGAAGTCTTGATATTGTGAGTGAGAATGCCAAAGTCGTCTTTGACACCAGCTATCTGTCATAGCAGCTTCTGCCAAAAGATAAGGTTTTCCCAGCTGGTCTTTACGGGCTTTGGAAAATGTTGGGGATAAGGTATTTCATGTTCTTTCTTCACCTTTATATCTGAATTCTACCAGGTAGCAAATGGCCTACAATCAAAGAATTCCCAGAGTGTGCTGTTAGAATCGGTCTAAAGTTGTTAATGATCAGTACAAAGGACTAGTGTTGCCTAAATTAGATAACATGGGAAAAGCATCTTTTGGATATTGCTGCCCTTGTTCTTATCTTCCCATATGTCATATTTTCCAAGGCCTTTCTTCTTAGATTCTCTCCTGGATGATGACACTAGCATGAGGTTCTTGCTGTGCAAACCAGTTTTGGATTAATTTGTTATGTGAGGATCTTGAGAGATAAAGTTCTATAGCACCTGTATCATTTGCTGTATATGAGAAAATGTTTCTTGACTACTCGCAAACTGTCCAAAAGTATTGCCAAATTTTAGGAAGGAAATCTTTTTTCCTTATATTGATTTTATTTTATGGAGCAGGTTTTTCAGCCTACCCTGCTGATTTGAAAGTGAGGAGAGTTAGCAGCACTTTGTCAAT
This sequence comes from Nycticryphes semicollaris, assembly GCA_013400055.1. Lineage (NCBI taxonomy): Eukaryota > Metazoa > Chordata > Aves > Charadriiformes > Rostratulidae > Nycticryphes > Nycticryphes semicollaris. The sequence goes on from VXBJ01006814.1 coordinate 94,755, forward strand.
ATCACACACTTTAGTAGTACACTTGCTAGATGAGGAGTTCAAATAGTGGTCCTTTGGCTTCCTTAATTTTACAGCTTTCACGCCTGAAGAAAAATCCACACCTGTCTGAAAAAGCTATTTATATAACACTGTTCAACACAGATAGGATGAGAACTAGGATTTATAGCCCATGAAAGGGGGATTTAAAGCTGGCCTTGCCTGCTGTTGACTTCAGACATCCACCTTTACTTCAATAAAACTCTACTCTTCTTGCCACATAATCCCTCCCCTGGCAGGATGTAAAGACAGAACTTGCTCTCAATAGATATTGCCAGATAGATTGTTAAATTTAAAATTGCCAGAGAGTATGTCCCATGTTCTCTCTGTCCTTTCCATTGGCCATTTCAATGCTTGCCCCTCCATGGTGGTGGTGATGATGGGAATGAATACTCATATGGATCTGAGTATTAACTGACAATTAACTGTTACCTCCACGTGTTGTACTTTGATAGGCCACCTGCTGGATATGGTACCAAAGTGGTTCTTTTCTGTGATCATTTACAGCCAAACCCCAAACCAAGTCCATTACTATCACTGCACAGAAAATTATATTCAGAGCTAGGTGCAGGGATTTGATACACATCCAATCAATTTCAGATCTCCAATTATTCTAGGAGTCTTTTGGGGGACCATCCTGCAAGACTTATGTGTTCATGTGTTACTTCTGTTATTAACTTAAAGTACAATATCATAACTTAGAGACTGACTAAAAGCTTCTAGAAGTCATTTTACAACAAAAGAAAGAAATATTTGTAACTCTATTTTACCTTAGCTGGACATCAGAACTCAATTAATTCTTATTTTCAGGAATTTTGTATACTATCGTGGTCCAATATATCTTGATTTGGTTCTTTTCAGTCTATAGGACAGCAAAAGCCACCCGCCTCACACCAGTTCCACTACAGACAACAAATACATTGTTAAGGTAAGCAACCAGTTAATGCTTTCAGAGCTCACCAAAGCCTGGATCCTCTCTGACTCATTACACAGGCTATGGTGACAATCTGTCTCCAAGTCCTTGGCAATGCAAAACAGTTAATACAGCACATGAGATCCCTACAAGAGACCAGATAACAAAAGGACAGCTCTTCTCAGCCAGCAGAAGCTGCCCTTTTTGCTATTCCTTTAGGGTCCTGACACAAGAATAAATAGTTCTCTGAAGTTCTAACTTTGGCAATCCTTAGTCCTCCTAATGAATTATTTCATCCAGTCCCTTCTTGTCCTTTTCTAGTAGTTACCTTTTTGTTTGCCTTCCTCTTTCCACCTTAAGATACTAATTTTTTCTTTATTTGACTTGGATAAATCATTAGGTGGATATTAACCAAAAGTGAAGATAAAAATATGTTTAGGGATAATGCAGTGTTCCCTAAACTCTTTGTACACTGTTAGAAATTTCCTTTTTCTTTTAACACTGTAGTCTCAATTAGTAATTCTAGAAATAATACTTACAGTATCTGACTTCTCAAAAGAAGGAATGATTAGTGAGAACAGTTTTAAACAGCTTTGACAGAGATTTTATGCCAACGAGGAGTGTAATACATGTACAGGTGTACTTTTCAAATGCACAACAGAAGCTGAAAAGGTGGATAGAGGCTCTGCACATACAAGCAGAGCATCATGGCTTTGAAGTCCATAAGGAGAAGTGCTTCCAACATCAGGAATTGCAATCAGGTGTCTTATCCATAAATATTTTGTAATATATGGTCCATGTTATTTTAAAATTATGGTATAGGTCTCCTTTAAAGAGCAATATGACATTTCAGTGAGTTCCTTTTAACTTAAAGTATTGCTTCAAAGAAGGATTTTTAAGGTGGCTAAATAAAATAGCCATCCCATTTTGTCTAATTCATGGGTGATGTGACTCAGCTCTACTATCAACAACTACCTTGTGAAGCCTGAGTTAATTTATGGCTTCATAAAGAACAACTGATAACGACCAGTGCTTATGCATTCTCTTTCTGATATTTTATTGATCAATGTAGGCGTCTGAATGGTGATTTCCCACTGCCAGTTCAATTGAGTAATAGCTTGTGAGTGCTTTAAATATTAAATATAGCTGGAAGATTTGTTTTCCACAAGCAGAGGGAATCCCATTGTTTTAGGCCTTGCAGGGTTATTGTATTATGAATAATTGAAGAAACTGAATTGAAAGGTTAAGGCTCCAAGCAACTCTCCCACAGATCTAAGAAGAGCTGGTTTAAAAGCAAGTGGAAAAAAATTCACCCAAAGTTTGGCTGTTTCATTAACATTTAAAAATTGGTATTATTCTCATAACCAAATTATAGTGTGCAATAAATAACCATGAAAGCTGATCTGGAGACTTTGTATGTACTGATGGCATCAAGATTTCCAATAGCTTGTTTAGTTTCCTTGGCACAAATCCTAGGAACAGAAATTGTTCTGATCATAAATGGCAGGGGCATGGGCGCAGGGAGATTGCTGAAGTAAGGTTTTGTCAGGACACAAAAGCCACCTCAGAACAAGTCAGCTCCTCTAAAACAAGCAATGAAATCAAGTGGATTAGAAATAGAGATTGCCAAACATTTCCTGATTGATTTGTATCTGTTGACTATAAGCTCGGATCTGTTTTCCCCAGTCTCAAACATAAGTTTATGCTCAAAATTATTCCACTGTAAACAAGGATGTGTTTACAATACCTTTAAAAAAATGGATCCCATGTTTAACTGAAGATAAAAATGTTTATCTGAAAAACATATTTTTCATTCAAGGAAGCATCAAATTGCTGAAATACAAAACTGCAAAGGTGAGGTGTCACTTCTGTTGCAACACATATACAATGGGTATGGAGAAGAGACGGACTGGTGATTTGAGCTTGGCAACAGATTATTTCCCAACACTAAAGTGGCAGAAAGTCCTCTGCTTCCTATGCCAGAGACCAAGGAGTTTTAAATCAGTGCTAAGAAAGCAAACACTTTTTGTTTAGCTGTCATGAAGTAATGCAGATTAAGCCTTATTTCACTGTAAACAGTTTTGGTGTTTTTTTTTGTTTTTTTTTTTTTTTCCCCACTACAATTGTGTTTCCTTTCTTCTAGCCAAACTTAATCACTTAATAGAGGAAGAAAATAACATTGGCCTACCATCCATTTCATTACAATAGGGCCACATAAGAAATTTTGAACGCTGTTATTAATCCAGAAAGCAAAAGATAAAGAAAGCACCATCCTGGAAGAAATCACAAGGTTTCAGTTTGCATAGGTTTGACATTTTTCTTTTAAAGTTGTTTGCTTTTGGTAAATGCAATGTTTGCATAAGTAATAGTTGCTATTGTCACCTAATGCTAGATTTTGACTTGCTGTTCTTTTGAGCAATGGTAAGGTTCTCGCAAACCTCTGAGGAGAATATTGAGGCCAAGTAAAGTTTCATCTATAAAAATTAAGTTATGTTGCTCTGCTCATCTACAAAAAAACATCACGTATTTCTACCAACATACTCACTGTTCTGTCTTTTATTTAAACATGCTGAGACTTTTCCCATAATGTTCTCCATGTTGGAAAGTTCTTGTAGTTCTCACAATAGGACACGGTGATTTCAATTTCATACAATTCTCAGTGAAATTCAGAAAACTATAGAGGAACTAGACTAGACTATAAGACTATCACACACAATTTAAACTATAAGGAAAATTTAAACAGGCAAATAATCCTTTTTTTTTTTTTTTTAAACTAAAGAACAAAAACCAATGCTTTTGTACAAGATCCTTCCTGTGCACAGAGAGCTCCAGAGCAGCGCTGTGGTTACTGGCTTGTTGATGTCCACTAACCTGTGTTGCCCATTCTGTTTTTGTGGAATAATCAGAAACAATACGGTAAGAAATTGATAGTATCTCAAACAGAATCAGTCATCCACCACTTTGTGCAGTCATTTTTCTATTGCTGTTTTGGAGAAAGGCTAGGTGGCTCTGCACAGTGAGTGTACCTGCATTTTATAGAACATCCCTGTGCTGCCCGGCTTTTTGACAGCCATTCCTGTGAATTTTATACACTTGACAATGGAAGGAAGCAGATGGGCTGCATTTACAGATCACCTTTGTTTTTCTCTGGGTAGACTCCAGAGTACTTCAGAGATTTAACATACAGCAGCAGATGAACAACCCCAGGCCATGAAAGAAAATGAGCATTACTGAATGTGATTCTATCGATTGCTGTTAATATACTAAACTCATACAAATAATTTGCTGTGATGCTGTCAGAACTAAGCAAGTAGCTCAGGCAGGGAACAATTCTGTTTGAATAACAACTGTCTTCTTTTCATCTTAATCTCTGAAAAAATTGATGAAGTAGGCCCTGCAGGCAAACCATGGATGATAGGGTGCCTGTGAGCCTGATAGGATACCATTAAGCTAACTCTTTGCATTAACGTTTACAGAGCCAATGAATCTGTTGTTTTGTTTAGCTGTATGAACTTTTTCACATGACAGCTGCTGGATACTGAGATTAATTGATGGATTATTATGTGTCCTCACAGCTTCAAACATATTAACCTTGAGTAGCCTTTTACAGTTAATCTTAGCTGAAAAAAGAATATTACACTAAAAATTCTGATAAAAATCAATTTTCTCCTTCTTCCCTAGCAGTATTTATCAGACACTACATTAGAAAAGAATTATATTTAAAGGTTTTTTTCCCTGGAGTTGCAACCTTTTTTTACTTTAAATTCCTCTTAAAGCTAAAGCTGACACAGTTGTGACTAGCTTCATTTTTATCAAGAGAGATATATTTTATGAAATACAGTAAAAACATAGACTAAGTTTCCCTAAGTAACGGCTCTGCTGCTAGACCACTTATTACTGGCACATCTTATGTTTTCTTCCACACCTTGGCCACCAGCATGGGAATGTAACAAGGTTGTGAATGTCCCCACACAGGAACAGCCACAGAAGTGCAATTTGTTTTGCTGCACAGATCACCACCACACAGTTACAAACAGCAAAGATGTAAACCAAACAGTTTCCCCATCCATTAAAAGTTAATCTTAGCTGAAAAAAGAATATTACACTAAAAATTCTGATTTGCTAGAACCTGGAGCAAATACCATGAGGTTTCCCAGCACTGTGCTGCAGGAGGCTCCCCCCATTAAATTCTGCTGCCAGGTTGGAGTTCACTTTCATGTCTTCTTTCTGTGCTCTTGGTTGGGGTCAGCCTCTTTTCAGGTACTGTAAAATCATCCTTGTCAGAAAAAAAGTCTTAATCCTTTCCTTTCTGTCTAGCATGGGCGTAACTATACCTATTACACGCAACAAAGTCTATCCTTTCCTTTCTGTCTAGCATGATTGTAACTATACCTTTTATATGCAACATAATTCGTACTGGACAGCAGAAAAATGTGCTTCAAAAACCATGTTTTTCACTTTGAGAAATAAAGACAGGAACAAGACTTGAGCAGATTCTGCCTCAAGTCTTGTGGGTGATGATTTTCTATCAGCCCTTTCCTCTAGACACCACCAAGTCAGTGCTGAACAAGGTATGTACAGTTCTTGCTAGAGAATAGACTTCATTGCTTTCCCAGTTACACTTTGCTTTACCATAATGAAACAGCAATTTTATTTACATAGGAAAAAGGATTCTCCAAGATATCCTTCCCTTCCTTTATAGCTTCCTTTGAGCTGTGCGTGGGATTAATCACAGTCCCTCCTTGTTTTTCATTACCGTCTTCCCTGTGAGCAGTCTTTTTCTTCAGTCAGGCATTTCTTTTCTGTGTGTGCTTGTTTCCTCTGAACTCCTTCCTGAGCTGTTTAAGACACCACAAAACTCAGATATTTAGAGTCAGTTTACATTATCTTTCTGAAACCTGTGGAATTACAGACACTAAAAACTAGCCAAAAATATTCTCCTTTTGACGTTATGAAAAGCCAGCAGATGATTTCTAAATGTGCAACTCTCACAATAAAAGCAGTTGTTCTTTTTTGGGTGCAAAATAAAAAATTTGCTTAACATTTAGTGCCATGTACAGACAGTAGACTGTAGGACATAACTATCAAAAGTGATCTGATAGGGATCCAGTTGAATGGGTTTCTTGCTATTCTTCAAGACTGTAGCTGCAGTCCTGCCCTGTTGGACACTTGATATTCTTATTATCAAAACCAAATTCTCAGGAATCTGTTTTCAACTGAAATTGCATCCTGCAGAACAAATAGCAGTTTAGGCAAGCATTTATATTGCCCAATAACCTTTTCTACCATTCCTCGAGAATATCCTCATAAAACTTGAATGTAAGTTATGTGACAAGCATGGCTAAGAGGACATAAAGAGGTGATTTATCCACAAACCTTTCTCCCTAGGAACTCTAAGCACTTCATAAAGAGAGATAAGTAGTATTTCAGAGTGGCAAAGCAAGAGAAGATGAAGTGTTTTGTCCACAATCTCATAAGTCAATGATGGAAACAAGACCTTAGGACTTCTAGGAATGCCTTCCTTGAGAAGGAGCCAGAGGACAGAAGGTTGCAGTCTCTAGGTACTCTGGTACGATTCCTCCATACCTTGGAATTACATCTTTATCCTCTGCTTAGACTTCAGTGTTTTCTGTAAGATTATTTAATTTCAAAATACTTTTTGTTTAGAGCTTTGTAGATGGCTGCGAGTGATTTGTAGTGTCTGCCCTCTGTACTTGTGAATTATATGCAAGTCTTGCAGACATAGGTGAAAATGCACTGACAAGGAAGTGCTGTCTATGAGGCTGTCTAGAAATTTAAACAGATACAACACATCCATTTTGAGCTTCAACCACATAATTACCAGTGAAGAAGGAACACCCTGCTTATCAGTACATTCATAAAAGCTACCTGACCATTTATTTAAGAGTAAAAAAATCAGGGAGCGGCAGCTGAAAACCAATAATGAGAAAAGAGCAGAAATTACTGGGGAATAGTATGCCAAGAAAAGAGCACAAAGATGGGATAAGGCACTATGAGTGCTAGGCAACATTTAAGGACCCATTGAATAATTCACAAAATTATTTCAGCATATCCATTCATGAGAGTGGTGTCTCAGATATAGCAAAAAAAAATCTGAAGCTGAAAAAGAAGTGAATAAAAATTCAGTAGTATCATTTTGGATCAACAAATTTAAAAGTTGTTTTTGAAAATGTTGCTTCCTAAAAAGAACCCAAATTTCACAGGCAACTGACTAAAAATAAACCAGCTTTGTCAGGCTGGTTTACTTCTGGGAAGACTTTAGTTTTGCTCAAGATGTGCAATTCGGCAATTAGAGGTGTTTCTTTGTAAATCCAGCAATGGCAAACTTCTTGCATATGGACTACTGGGACAGTTTTCAAAAGCAGATATTTTTTTTTTTCCTCTTTTAATAGGAGCCACGCTTTCTTTGGACCAACAGGAAAAAGAATAAAGAATCTCTGAACTGATTGTGATACAATCAGAGTCAGTTCCCATATGCTGCATCCAAACTGGTCTAAGCCTCACTTATAAAGTGCTGTTGAAACTTTCGCCTAACGACTGAATACTCTGTGTACTGAAAATCCCACTAGATATTGTAAGGGAAACGTATAGTGTCAGCAAAAATCTGAAGACTCTCTTAAATCTTTAAGGGATTGCTTCTGCAGGAGCTAAGAGAAGGCAGAGAAATTACTGACTAAGAAATGACATCAGAATACACTTAAAGGAAAAAGATAGATTGGTACACAGTCTCTTTTTTACTGATCTGAGAAAGCTGATGGGGTCTTTCACTGCTATAGTATGGATAATGTAAATACATTAGAGAAATACATATTTATTGTTTAGCAAGATTCAGAGATAATGGCTTAGCATCATTTTTCAGATAGCCAGTTACAGACTCCAATTTGTCATAATGCTCTTTAAATGCAATTCACTTGCTTGAAAAGGGTGGCACAGCAGGATGGACTTAACTCAAGGATATAGTTACCTGGGCACAGCTTCCCTGCTGTAGTCACCTGGCCTGTGTGGTTTGTGCCCAGCCAGCCCAGGGAGGTGATAGCCCCCTTTGGTCACACATGGGCAGGTGCTTCCATCTGCCACTCTCAGTCCCTGTAACAGTTCAGCTTTCCCAGCACCATCTGAACTGAAATGTTTTTAGGAACTGGTTGCATTTTGAGATACTTGGTATCCCTTTGTTCTCCTACCCACCCCTGTTCAAAAACTGGGTGCTATTTTAGGAGGAGAAGCATGATTGATGAAGGCTTTTCCAGACTACTACACTAAAAACATCTCTTTCTTCATGCTTCTGAGCTGCAAATAAGTTAAACCAAATTCTCCTGAGTGCTGGTCAACTGTACGGCTTGAGGCTGTAGGGTGGGTACTTTCAGGATCATGACAGCTTTTTCATATTTTCCTGAAATAAGAAATGTTGCTGATTTCATCAGATGAGGTCAGAGGCTGTTATTCTGTTTCTGTTTTTACAGAAGTATTCTCTTTCTGCTAAAGAAATATAGAAAATCTGTCCTAAGGATATTATTATCAATGCTACATCAGTACTTCTTTTTCTTTACTGACATCAAAATGTACCCAAAATCACAGAATCACAGAGTTGTCAGAGTTGGAAGGGACCTCTAGAGATCATGTAGTCCAACTGCCCTGCTAAAGCAGGATTGCCTACAGCACATTACTCAGGACTGCATTCAGGTGGGTCTTGAAGGTCTCCAGAGAAGGGGTCTCCACAACCTTCATTGGGGAATCTGTTCCAGTGCTCTGTCACCCTCACCAGAAAGAAGGTTTTCCTCACATTTGAATGAAACTTCCCCTGTTTCAGCTTGTGCCCGTTGCCCCTCATCCTGTCACTGGGAACCACTGAAGAGTCCAGCTCCATCCTCCTTCAACCCATCCTTTAGATAATTGTGAACATAAGCAGTATATCTGGAATTTCTTCAGTGAATATTATAGTGCTGACACTTCTCTCTGCATTAATGTACAAAATAACAAGGAGAATGTGAAATATTCCAAAAGACAGAAAATAATAAGATTAGATGGGAGTATGAAAATAATAAGACTAGATGGGAGTATGAAATCTATTGGATCGGCTGATAATGGTTTTGAATTTATTTCAGAGATATTCATTATCTCTGGGCAGACAACACTGAAGTACATTTAAACTGATTTTTATTTCACAAGCAGTAATATATTATGGAAAGATAATAAAATGTGACCATTTAGACTAATATTTCAAACAAGTCCCACAAAGGCAATAAGCATTTGTAAAACATTTTCTTGTGGCAAGATATTAATTTTAAGTTAAATTAATTTACTTGAATGCTTCAAACATCTGAATGAGGTAATCAGGAGGGGATTCAATGTGTGCAAGCATCTTGGAGATGAGGAAAGAGCCTATGAAATCACAACTCCTCAGGTACTGGTTTAGGTTAAGGTCAAGAAGGGAGGGACTCACCATACAGGAACACCTGAGAAGCATACAGGGATTCACCACCCACTCAAAGCTCAGGTAAATGTCAGGTTTTTCTTATCTTCTCTTCCATTCTATTACTAGATTCTCTTTTGCACAGGCACAGTTCAGCAGTAAAAAACATTAAAATCCATTGATTTACCATGGCCCTTCACTCAGGCTTATGGTTTGAATTTTTGGTTATTTTTTAAAATCCACTCTCCCTCCACTGTTCTAAATCTGTGATTTTATGTTCTGATTTGATATCTCCATACCACATCTACTATTTTCTTCAGCTGATCTCTCTACCACACACCAGTTAAAAAAAGACCTGCCATAAAACTGACTGTTCTGTGTTCGTGCATTTGACCTGAAGCTAAACCAATAGTGTAACATTTGGGCTTGTGTTGTTTCTGGCAGGAAAGGCACATGAAAACTTCTTTGGGCTTCAGAAACCAGCAACTGAAGTGTATTCTGAGCAGTACTACAAGATCTTCCTAAACACATGATTTGCTCTAATTGCATGTCCTTTCCATAAAGATGTTACTTTCAGAATATCAGTTTAAGAATTTAGAGATCGATTTTATCGCTTCTCCAGTAAAAAAGCCCATTTTATTATAATGCTTGAATATGACCACTGGGCAAGCAAGACAGTTTCTTTTGCTTTATTAGCCTGAAAGCAGGAAATTTAGTAATGTTTTCTTAGCAGGGTGATGGTTTCTCTAATGAGCAAATCATCAAGGTTTTGCAATATCTTTCTGGCAGGTCTACATTCTGAAAGCTGCCTGCGTAACACTTCTGTTTGTGTTTGAGGACAATCCTCTTAGCCTTTATGTTACCTTCAAGATAGCCTGTTTGAAACATTGGATCTGAGAGGACATAAATCTAATGTTTACATTTGCAAAATTTATGTTGTCACTTTTCTAATAGCTATCTAATAGGTAACAAGAGGCAGGTTCACTTAATAAGAAAAGGCTTTAACTAACTTGAGAGCTACAGGAAAGCAGGACACAGATGCCCCCAGGTCCAAAGATTTATTTATTTAGTTATTTATTTATGTATTTTAAGTTAGAAGAAACTAGAAACAGCTAAGTGGGCAGCTATTTTTTATTCATTTATCCCTGACAAATAGGAAGCAATCGCCTGAGATGCTAAAGGCAGAATGCACTTTGGAGGAAATATGTGGTGAGCAATAGCACTTAACACCAGAGAAGGAAATGATGGTGGGGTGAGGAGGTGAGGAGGTGGCACTGGCACTCCTGCAGAGGTGGAGGAGAGGAGCCCAGAAGCCATGGGCTGCTGCAGAGGGAGCAAGACCACCTCGGCAGTCTGTCTAGCTCCTTTGCCACAGGAGTAAGAAGCAAGCACATAACAGATGACAAGGAGAAAGCTGACTTGCCTTTCATTAGTGTTCACAAAATTTGCGACGAGTCGCTTAACACAATTAATATTAGCAGGTGGGTAGAAAGCAGGGCAGAACAGTTAAAGGGCATGTCAGAGAATGGATAAATTGACTATGTTAAAGTCAGCCGGGCATGCTGAAATGTACCCTAAAGCCAAAGGAATCTCTTCTGACTCGTTATCCTTGAGAAATCACAGAGAGCTGGTGAAAGGCAAGCACTGTACTTTCCCTACCTTAGAAAGGGTCCAGGGAATCATATATCAGCTTGTTTCGTACCCTGAAAGACACCAGAGCAAATGTTAAATGATCAATTTGTAAGTACATAGAGGATAGTAAGGTGATACAGTGGACATAGCCATTTTCATGTATATTGAAAATGGTTAAAAAGAGCATAGTGGTTAATTATTCTCCAAGGTTATTGAGGGTGACAAAGAATAATTGGTTTGTTTCATAGCAGGGAAAGGTTAGAGGCTAGACTGGAGCTCAGAGCAGCTTTCTACTTAATAATAGGGACAGCAAAAATTCTACAAGAGTGCCTACACAGGTTATGAAAATTAAGCTGGAGCTTGTCAGGTAAATATCTGTTAAAGAACATTTCAATGGTGACCTCTCTTACCTCATAGTAAAAAGATGAAATAGAGAAACATGAGAAAACTTCCAGCTCTTTATTTCTCAGACTCTGTGCTCCATACATTTTAGGAGAGTATTATGCTCATAGTACATCTATTTTTCTTACAGATTTTTACATATTGATGTCAAAGGCAGTCCCAGATGTCTATCATAATATTTGCAAGCTCTGAACTTTATGGGGACCTTCAAGGTGGTCAATGACTATAAGACCTCAGCTCATCACTCATATGCTTTATGAGAATACTAGTTTACACTTGAAAAAAACAAACCCAACATACACATCCTATCAAACTTTATAGTTCTTGCAGACACAGAGAAAAGCTTGACAAGGTAACCAAAAGTGTAATATAGGACTCAGAAATCAAAGAGAATGAGATTAATTTCTTGTAACACAGATTTTCAAAAACTCAGTGAACTATTTTTTAAATTATCAGGACTGGTCATGAAACAAAGCAATGTAATTTTTTTCTACTATGGAATTTCAATTAAAAATCTGATGCAATTCCAGTTTTTCTGTATTTCTCTTACACCGTTTTTTACCTATTACATCACAGTGATGTATTTTCATGGGGTTTTCCCCACATTTTCTTTGTCATTATATTGAATATAGTGAATATTTGATTTTTCAGTCTTTTGATACCCAAGCCCAGATTTACAAAAAACCCAGCCTCTCACTCCACTGACCTTGTCTTGAATCTGCATACACATGTGCAATTTTATTCATTTGATCTAAATCAAGATATTCTCCTAAACACCCCTTTGTTAATCTGTTATCTAGGTATGCATCCTGAACATGAATACAAATGATGCAGAATCTGACTTTATAAATAATTGACATAACGAAACATTTGGGTGCACGATCATCTTCAACATGAGAATACCTCTGCATGTCTAATGTCCAGAATTTTGCAGAGCTATGACCTGATGAGTAATATAAATGATGCAATTAACTGTTGTCACCAAAAAAAAAAGCAGGCATGCATTTAAGAAGCCCACAGTAGATCTGTGAGCTGAAATAAGCCAGACAGAAACATCTTGAAAGAATAAGGCTCAGTTCTTTTCATATTTACATAGCATCCCCTGTCAGACCCCATCTGATCCGTCAGATGTAAAACTGTTTTAGTACAAAGTCAACTCTTACTCTAGAGAACTTGAAGAACTGTCAAGCAGCAACCAACATGTCATCTATCTAAGAGATTACTAGGGCCATGCAAGCACAGTAATATAATTCTTTATGTATATAAAAATCTTTAACTTGTGCAGTGTTTTTTAGGCAGCTTGATTATCATTTGCTGTGATACTCCTAGAAAAATGTTAGTCTGAAAAATAGACTTAATTGTGCACATCAGATTGGAAAGTGACCATGGACTGCTTTATTTTCCTTTCTAATTTCAACAGACTATGTGATAGCATTGTTTTAAACACTGTTTTGTATGAGAGAATATTTTGACACTGCATATGGGTGAATTAATGAAGTGTTCTCTGACAACCAGATAACAAGGGAGAAGATTAACTAGGAGCGTATTTTCTTTGCACCATAGCAGTCCCTCAGAAACAATAACATTATATTAATGTTGTGAGTGCAGTTAAACTGTCATCATCACTTTATGATATTTTTCCTTCAGACAAGGAATAAAGACAAGGTATCATGGTTGCTTGTTCTCCACTAAACTTCCTCAGTGGTCTCCACCTCCTGGTCCTCTTTTTCAGGCTATTATCTCATCAAATGCAATAGAAAGACTATTTGACTTTGTGAAAGGAAATGATGAAGACAGATGCTTTTTCCTCGTAATGTTAAAACCAAGATTTTTAAGTGTTCTAGCCATTTCGGAAAATGTAGGGCTCCTACAGCAAAATATCGGTACCTGAGAAGTATCATGCAGACTGAGAGGAAGAGGCTGTATGCTGCTGAAATGCAGTTTATGAATTCACCAGCTTTCATAATGCTGCAGTGATGATGAAGGACTGCTGAACTAATCAATTACTGCATGTAACAGTCTCGGAGGAGCAGCTGCGCAAATAGATTGAACATTATAGAGATCACAGGTGCTGGGATTTTAAGTCAATCATCTGTGCAAGCACAGACATTTCAGGCCAGCATCTCACATAACACTCTCTCAGACAGCATGGAAACAGGCTTATCACAGTCATTTTAGCCATTTCTTACACTAACAACCTATACTTTCTAAAAGTCTTATCTGCAGAGCCAGAGCGTAATGCTAACAAATCTCTCTAAAAATCAATTAGGTTAGATCGTCATACTGGAAGAATTATTTGTGTAGACAACAACTGTAAGAACAGGAAGTGTTCTCATACTTAATATCTTCTCCTTGCTTGCTTTTTTTTAAAAAAAAAAAAAAACCTTGAAAATGCCCTATATAAGAAGGGACGTTTTTCTACTATGAAACTGTAAAAACAACATGGCAGGTGCACACTCAAAGGCAGTATATTCCTGGTAGGTGTCGCAGAAATGCAAATGACATCTTTTGCATTTATAATCATCAAATATGTCATGTTAAATAATGAAACTAATTAAGAAATTATGATTTCTTTTTTACTTAAAGCAGAAAAACAGAACCCTGCCGGCTCTCAGAAGAAGGAAGATTTGACAAGCCACCATAGAATATTGCTCCTCAAACTATCATTTCAGAGGAAGAAGTCAGCCAAGATATCAAACCCTGCATCTTTTATACTATCTTCCACAAAAGAATTGGTACTATTTTGTAATTAAAAACAACATGATGTGTATAAAATGAGATAGAATAACACTTGGAACAAGCCAGTGCTAACCATGACAAGACCCACCAATATTTGCACTTGTTACCCTCCAAATGTCAGATCCTCCATGGCCCTTTTGCTTGCCATAGCACAGAGGAGGTGGGAAATGTTGCAAAAAAACAGAATTGCAAATCCCTGCATGTTTACATGATCTCACTACAGTCATCCAGGCAAAGTGAAGAAACACAGACTAAAGCCCTAAGAAAGTCATTCTAAAATCTAATGAAATCCTGAGTGTCACTGCTTTTGAACACACCCCAATGTATCCTCTATGAACTCAACAAGTCGATCGAGTATTACTCAAGTTCCAGAATTTGATGAACTCTTCACAAAGGGTTGAACTATATTTGCATGTATTTTACAAAACACTGTTAAGAGACACAGGATATATCATATTATTTCACAACACTACCAGTAATTGGAACTAATCTGGAGCCAAGTTCTGACAGCACTGAAGTCAAAGGCTGGAATCCTGTTTACATCAGTATATACATTATTTTATCCAGCTGTACACACAGGAGGCTGCTAGGAAAGCTGCAGCCCATCCCAAGAAGAAGGAAGTTAATTGTGATCATTCATAGTTCAGCATGAAGGCTAGAGCGCAACCAGCCTCTCCAGAGGCATGAGGGATATCTGTGAACATAGAGGGAAACATGCTGCAAGCCAGTCATCAGAGTTTTCCTGGTGGAATCTGAGTATCTCACGAGACTGGGCTTAGACTTAGATTTCTTATGGCTAATTAGCTAATAGATACCATAAATGAAGGGAATGTCTCAAAGGTTGTAAAAGACAAGTAAGCCATAAAAGTGCTGCACTGAAAGAAAAGGCAGAGTTTGAGGAAGAAAGCCAAATATCGCTCATTCACGCTATTAAAACTTTTGTAACTTGTCAACATCATAACCCTGAATTTAAACTTCATTTTTATTAGAAATTAGGATGAATATTTTCTTTTCCCCCAGTGTTTGTAGATTGCTGGAGGGCAAAACAAGATAATTTTCTATCCTTACTCAAGTGTTCAGCAGCTGTCCCCTTCCACATGTTTTTTACTCTGCTGGAGCAAGTGTTTGGGCAGATAACTTGCAATACAGATCCATGTAGAAAAAATTACTCCCCACATTTTGGGTTTCTTTTATAACCAAGCTCATGCCACCACAAGGTATGATATATGACTGGATGGCCCAACAGGAGATAGGAATGAAGTAGCAACTGCTTAACCAACACTGCAGTGAAAGTTATTTGCAATATTCACATAACTCATTAAAAGAGGATGAGGTTGAAACTGAGCTCAATTAGGTAAGTGGAATGCAATTATTAAAGACAGCTTTTCCTCTTCTGTCTAATAGCATTCAACTCACACATATAATCTATAGGAACCTGAAGGTTGCCTTATAATTTATTCCCTAACCTCCCCCAACTTGCACCCTGAAACAAAGAAGATAGGGTGCTGGGGCAGGGGTTCTCCATATCCTATAGGAATCACTCTTGGGCAAAGGTGATTAAGCTGGGACAGTAAAAACAGATCTCAGACATTTTGCAAGTTTACTGCAAGAACAAAACTGCCAAATCACATAGGAGAACCAAGATTTGTACACTTTCAGAAACATTGTATGAAGTAAAACTGCAATAAATTATTCTCTGACAGTAAATTGTTGAAAATATTGAGTCATCATACCAGATAAGGAGCTGTACTTTTCCTTTAGTGCTTCTTGAGTTGTCAGTCTCACTGGATTGCAGTGGCAGGCCCATTTGTACTGCAAAATAAAAATTCATCTAGTTTCTGCAGGATTACAAACGACAAGATAAAAAAGTTAGTGTGGATTACAATCATAGAACGATGTGGGTTGGAAGGAACCTTAAAGGTCATCGAGTTCCAACCCCCCCTGCCATGGGCAGAAACACCTCCCACTAAACCAGATTGCTCAAAGCCCCATCCAATCTGCTCTTCAACACCTCCAGGGATGGGGCATCCACAGCTTCTCTGGGCAACCTGTCCCAGTGTCTCAGCACCCTCGCAGGAAAGAATTTCTTCCTAGTATCTAATCTAAATCTCCCCTCTTCCAGTTTAAAACCATTACCTCTCCCTGTAGCCTGCTTTTCTCTAGGTTGAACAACCCAACTGTCTCAGCTTGTCTTCACAAGAGAGGTGCTCCAGCCCTCTGATCATCTTTGTGGCCCCCCTTTGGCCTCAGTCCAACAGGTCTATGTTGTTCTTGTGTTGGAGTCTCTGGAGCTGGACTCAGTATGCCAAGGTGGGGGTCTCAGGAAAGTGGAGTAGAAGGACAGAATCACCTCCTTTCACCTGCTGGCTGTGCTTCTTTTGACACAACCCAGGATATGGCCTACCAGTTTACTTAGAGAGTGTAAGAAACCACACAAATCCCATATAAACTCTAAAAATATCTAGATTAAAATTTTTCTTACAGATATTCAGTAAAATTGGAAAAGAAATTCTCTTTACCATGACCTGCAAAAGTTTATACCAAGCATTGTATCTTCATGCTCAGATTTATGATCAAGTCATCAGCTGAGACATGGTAACTCTCCAGAAATTAATCTCACTTAACCTTAGACAATTATGTCTGAGCTAATCATGTAGATGCCTTTTCGGCTCAGCGGAGCAGGATTCACTTGCTCTGTTTTGAACAGCTATCCCAAGATAAGATAAAGTGCACTCCAGCAGCACCTGTTTCTTTCCACTGACTTTAGCATGAACTTGAACAACTAGCTCAGACGTAGACCTCTCTAATACAGAGATCTAAATTTAGAGCAGTGAATCCTTCCCAATGTGCTCTCCTAACTCATGGCACACTGGGAGTAATTTGATACAATGAAAGAGAGTTAAATTTCACATGGTCATTGGCATTTCACATGTCTCCTGCACACATGAACTTTTGCCACAGCTCAGCTGGCACACATTGACAACTTAACTTGCTGAGTTGTGGCAGCTTGATTGCAAGAGTGAGCTGTTAATCATATAATATCCTCCAGCTCCTTGCTTATGCAGGAGAACTAAGACAAATCCCTTTGGATGGTTTTTGTTTTTTTTAGCATCCTGACATTATCATGGATTTGGCAGGAGGAGATGTGGTACACTTTCATAAAATAATCAACCTTTCACAGCACCATGTTCTCTCTTCTTTTTTTTTTTCCTCAATCACATCTGAGCAGCTCCAGCTATCCAAACTCTCAGCACTTCTTAATTTCTCTCTCACGGGTATGTGAGGAATCAAGAAGATCAGGTAACAGACTGATGTTGATTATGGCTGAGCAGCCGAGGTTTGGATTCCCAGCCCTGAACAGGGTATCGTATGTCCAGCCTGTTTTCATCTCTCTGCTTCTCTGTGATTTTTTTTTCTTATGGGATTTTGCAGCTGTCTTATTGTATCAGCTTTTTAAGTATTCTACTCTTTTACATTGCCCTCTTGTACATAATAGCAAAAGGAATGACATTCAAACCACACTTTTTTTTCCCCTCAGAAGCCTCACCAGCCACTGTGATTTCAGAAACACTGAAGTATTTTCTTGATATCAATGTATTCTGTGCTATATGATGAGAATTGCTTCCCAGAGTCCTGTTTTACCTGGCAGTCTAACAGCTGGACTTAGTGTTGTCTACAGCCATTCTTCATGACATAGCAGAGAGTCTTGAACTTAGACTAAAACGCTAGAAGCATGCACTGTGCTGTCTGAAAATCCAGTCCGTCTTCTGAACCCTCAACTCTCAATTACTTTTTATTTTTCCTGTACTCATCCTTCTACTGAATTCAATCCAAAACCTAAATAACTGAATAGATAATGCTACAGTATCTTGTTAAATACACACACATAATATTTGAGTGTATTTATTAGTCCTTTATGTACCTAAGGTGATTTTTAATAAAGATCTCAAAAAACTCAAATAAAAGTGTCTAAGTGGCTAGCAGGTTTTTGAACACCTGTTAACATAAATTAATAAGGCTTTACATAGCATTTTTTTTAATAATGTGCTAGACCAGAACTTCAGGTAGCAGGACTGGTATAAAGTAATTAAATTTGCACATAGGTCATAGGAGCAACCTGAATTTAAATCTGAAAGCGGCATAGCATTTCCTCAGGCATATCTTAAAAGCTCTCAAGACTTCTTCTTGCTGAGGGTGGTGGTCATAACTTACCAGGAATTATTAACCCAGCCAAAGTGGGCTTGCTCATTTGGGATATTCACAGCAAGGCACTATCCCTACTTAATACTTCTGCAGCTTACCTGCTTGCAGGACACGCACCTGGAGATGATGCATTTGCAGCTTGGTTAAATGGGCAAAACTACACTAGAGTTCTACCCCAGATGTGGATCTGGAATCACTAGTTGAGGTTTACACATACCAGCATAAAAGCAGCCTAGCTGGCTAGTGGGTTGTGTTGCTGGTTTTTTTTTCAGGCAGTGAACAAAGCCCTTAATATGAGGTCTCTGCAGGAATTTATTTTGTCTGTTTAGCCTACCAGGAAGGACCTAAAGAAGCAAGGAGAAGGGATGATAGGAACGTCCCAGGAATTAATGTGGATGGGATAATGAACCAACACACCTCAGCTGTGACACTATGCTATTTAGCAGCTCCAAGGCAGAGTGTTGCTCCTTACTGCTGTAAGGAGACTGTAGCAGCACCAAGCAGTGATGTGAGGGAGACTGTGGTCTGCAAAGCTCCGTGCCTCCTCAGTAAATCCACATAAGAGGAGAAGTGTGATGGGCATCTTCAAAAAAAGCTTGATTTAGTGAAAATTCATTTACCTTGCCTCATGTGATAAGGGAAAAATAACCTTCTCTGTTGTAGTCAACATCTATTTAAAATGCTCCAGGGTAAATTTCCCAGTGTAGCCATTGGGCAAAGTGCTCACTTAGGAGCATCAGATGGAAACTTTCACCCAAAACCTGCATTCCTCGAGCACTTCCCACATCTCTTCTGACACACAAGCAGAGTAAGTTTCTTTTACCAGTTTTCCATGTGTGTTCATCATTTTGTGCAGGTCTGCTGTCCTCCCACCATCCCTCCTGCTTTCTCTTGGGAAAAGCTATGTATCACAGGTAAAAGCACAAAAGGGATATGACAAAACTGAAATTTCCTGGGTTTCTGAAGGTGGTCTTCTGCTACAGATCATACCAAAAGGAACAAAGGGCTATAACTGTCAAATCCTTGGCTGCTGTAAATGAACAAGATTATGGATATATTTCCTTCGTCACTTTCAAGTAGATGCCATGAACCGAATATTGAGCTGATTCAAATTGAAGCAGAGGATTGATTTTAAGGACTGAAAATCAAAGAACAAAAAAACCCCAAACATTTTGAGATACCAGGTACCGGCTCAACAAGTTAATTTCAAAGTTCATTTATTTTTTGTAACATCATGACTGTGAAACACCGAAATGAATGTATTTTAAACTGGATTCAGGAGCTCTACAAGATTACCCTTCTCTTGCTAAATCACCCAGAACTAGATTTTCAAATATTATGTGTCAGAAAAAGCACAGTTAGCAGGGCAAAAGACATAACTCCTTTCAAAGTTACTGCCACTGAATTCCAAAATTCTCTGACATGCTCAAAACTGTGCATGCCACTTTAACTTAATACAGAGGGGCCCGATTCAATGGATAGTTTTAGGAAAATAAGAATTTTTGAAAATGCTGGTACAGCTCCTCCAGGGACTTCACAGAGATGAGTTTTTTCTGTCTCATAGTTAACTGCCAAGTTCAATTACAGTGAAACGATTTAAGTGCTAATAGGATTCCATGAATCTCAGTTAAGATGTTAGTGACTTGCAATTTGGGGCTACTGGGATCTGTGTAAAAATTATCTGTTACAAAACAATTTTAAAATATTGTAAGGATTTCAAAGTTTTTCATAGTCATGCATTAAATGATTTGCAGCAGAAGCCATCTAATGATTCCTGAATTGGAAACATTGCACTTTAGTTTTTCTGAAGTTGGATGGTTAAATATCTGAGTGTTTTACAGAGTAATGGCAAGTAGGGCTTGCATGTATATCTGACTAAGCAGCAGAGATATGTAAGTTTATAGTCTTTGTATGAATGTAAAATCTTGATAGACTCAGTACTGCTGCTCACACTTATGATATTCTTGGTCCACACATGAACAATGTTACGGTGAATCCTTAGGAAAAATTGCTTGTGTCTCAAGCTTGATGTGGTTGCAGCAGAGAGGTGGCAACAAAATAAAAGAGGTATTTAAGTATGATTAAAGTCATCATTAGTAACACTCAGTGGAAAATGGGAGACCTTTGCAAATATAGTGGAAGCATTTAAATTGAAATGTTAGGTAAATACTCACAGAGAACAAAACACAGCAACTGGCATAGATACTGACCGGTTTTAATGGTTCCTAAGAGACCACCTTCGACAACAAAATTGCTTTCTAGGCTGAAGACCCACTACCTTCATGTCTGCAGGCAAAGATCATCTGAGACTGAGGACCTTGGTATTGAGCAGATGAGTAAGATCAATAAACAATGCAATTACATAAAAGATAAACTAAACAATATCCAGAAACAATTTAAAGGAGTGAAATTTTGAATAGGCTGTTGACAGAAAAGGGCAATAAGTAAAGCTGTGATAAATAAAGCACCTTAACAGCCACATCTCTTCAACATCAAAACACCTGGGGTATACCCCAGACTTGGAGATTACAAATATGGGCAGCGGTAGATGATACTGGTGAAACCTTTTTTGAATTACCATTCACCTGGCAAATAGCTTTAATTCCAGAGAGCTGTACTAAAGCACTTTGGTACTTTCAAATTTTACGTTAAGAGAGATTGCCTTTAAAAAAACCCAGAAGTTTTACTGAGTTTTCAGCTTAGTAAAAGGCTTATATAGATTTCCAATCAGTTTTTATGATTTACAAACCACTCTACAGTAAACAGTCTTTCTATCCAGATTGTACTGCAACTAGGGAACAGCAATTCTTCACACACATTTTCTGTTTGATAGCTAAGCATTTAGTGACACTTCAACTTGCAATAATGATGGATAAACTTCTGAAAATTCATCATAGGGTTAAAAGAATTTTTCATGCACAAATTTTTCATATACAATAATTTTATTGTTCAACAATTTTAATGTGTGCACAAGTTATGCAGGTAAAGAGGCAAACAATATAAATTTCTACAGGAAAGTTTACCATCTATTGACTGACCTCTAGTGGAAACAAGGTACGTTTTGAATTTTTTAATCAGTATTGGATATTATGATGGTCATGGGATTTTGCTGTGCTAAAAATTTATTTAATTTGCATTATACGCTTGAAAAAAAAATATCTGACCACCTACCATTTTTCTTCTCAAAGTATATCCAAATATGTTATTGGAGTGGCAGGATGAAACCAGACCCAGAACAACAGCAGTGGTTAATCACAATGATTATTATGCTGCACAAGCAGAAGCTAGCTTATAAGTTTTATTCAAACCAAGTAAATTTAAAATGGCAGCATATGAAATATGCCAATAGCAGAGACCCAGTCTCATGATTCTCTGTAGCAGGGCACAAACCCAGCTACTTAGCCTGTGTTGGTCAAAACCACTTAGTCACTATAAGTAACCACAAACTCTGTCTCAACAGCCTCATACATTTTCATTTTTATGCATCAGTTTCATCCATACACAATTGCCACCTTCCCACTGGCTTCATTTCAACTCCATTTTTGGACAGATGCTGGTTCCTCACAAGATCTGTGTTGAGGCATCACCAAAATGTAGTCTTATGTGTATTCTTTATTTCCTTCACTGTGTGTTCCCTAATTTCACCTCTCCTTTAACAATTACTGGCTTGTAGTTAAAGAAATAAGAAGTCAGTTCATATGTGTACATGAGACACAAATTTCATCCCCTTTTTTGTAGGACCTGGAGGTAATTGAAAACTTGCTTAATAAGGAGAATGCTGAGTATATTTCTTTGCTACTTATTCATTTTGCCCCTGTCTGCTTGCCTGATTACTAACGAAATTCCACCTCATTTCCCTTGACTTTGCTGGGTTCCAGATGCATCCTTGAAATTAAGCCTTTGGTTCTGTAGCATGTGGCGGTTGATGGTTTTGAATGAGGCGAACACAGTAGCATGTGGAGGGCTTTGATTAAAAAAATATATTGAATATAAAATAAGCCAAACCTGTTTCTTACAAAGATGCCTATTTCAGTCAAAACTCTGTTACTAGAGAGAGAAAATATTAATGCATAATTTCTAAGGCTGCTGCATCTGAAAATTTCAGGCTTGCTATCTATTCATCCAGGCGTTTCTTGTTTCATTATTTTCCATCTTTTTGAAGCTTGGAGAAGCAATCTTGCCTTCTGTAAAATGGGATTAGAGGAAAGACAGGAAGTCTGTGTACTGTAAATAGTTAAGAGTAAATAGGACAGGTCTGTAATATGTAAACATTTGACTTAAAAGAAGAGGTATTTTGTCTTAATATACATGGAGTCCTCAAGTATTATAAGCTAACAGCCTAGAATACATAACATCTTCCAGCTCAGCTGTATTTCTTTCTCTGATCTTACCTTTCTACCTAGCACCTTGGATTATTCTTCATCTTTACTCTCCCCATACATCCATCAGACATCCTCTGCCCTAAACTGGCTCCGTGTCTCTTCTCCACTTTTGCTTACCAGGGAGATCCTTGCCAATTCCCATTCATCCAAGTCAGTTTCACCATCCTAACACCATTATTTGCTTCCTTACTGCCACTAATATATTTACACAGTCGTACATTCCCTTGCCTAACGCAAAAGACATAAAAAAATCACCATGGGAAGGAAAACTGCGTAAAAATGCTGATCAATATTTTATTAGGCTTTACAATTACATTCATTAAGCGTATAAAAATGAAGATAGCACTCACATTGAAGTTGGATGAGACACACTACAATTTTGGCTTAATTTACTTCATATATTCTTCTTCACTGTTTTTTATTTCATCTATTTTATAAGTCTACAAAGTTGTTTTAGTTGATTCTTAAAAGAAACTGCAGCAGATGCATTTTTACACGGAGGGTAATAGAGAAATATATAGCAGCTCATCACTAAAGGTCTTGTAACAATAATACATTGTACCAAAGACATTTACAAATGCTGCTGTTTGATATGAGGGCAATAAACTATCTTTGGTTTTTTGAGTTTACTAAAGAGATTTCACTCTGTTCCTGGAACTGTGATCATGTTTCTGATAGTTCCTCCATATTTTTTTTTTATTGGCCATCCTTCCCAATGGTTGAAACTGTAAAGACTAGAGCATCCCCATATTTAGTAAGGACTTTAATGATGCAGCAAGAGAAAGGAAAGTATTGTTTTAATCCTGATTGGAGGATTATGTTTTATACAGAGCAATTTCATACCATTTATTGTTCACAAGTTTATAAAGACTATGGGAATTAATATTCAATTAATTAGTCTTTTCTGTACTTTATTAGTTCTGATTCAGACCTTTCCCAAAATTAGACTTTCAGCAACTTTCAACCTCCATTCTTTCTGCCGTTGCCATTATTGTTGTGCATTCTGCCTACTGTTCCAATCTCTTAATAGTTATTCCATTCTTTAAAGTGGAACAGGGGCTGGATTTCAAGCTGTTGAGGGCCTTGGGCTCCTAATGACTTAAGAGAATGTTATACATTCACCTTTCAGTTCTGGAAAAAAAATAAGGAGAATTTTATGCTACCACCATCTATATGACCAGTTTAGGCCTCAATAGCCCTAAACTATCTCACAGATCAGGCTACAGACCTTCAGCTGAAATTATCACATCATCACTTAGGAAGAATGCATCACCTCACAAAATTTACCTTAATGACTGCTGTGAAAAAAAAAAAAAAGGCAAAAAAAAAGCACTGAACATCAAGGTGCAAGCTAATTCAGAGCTGTCATCTTGTCATCTTCACCTGGGTGATCTTTTCCTTCTTCATTCAGCAATGATGTCATGCACAGTTTGTGCAAAACCCCTTTGAGAACAGAGGTGGGATGCACTCCAGCAAGAGAGCAGTAAACCCCTCTGCTGTCCATTGGTGCCTCTTTAGTCTTGAAATTATTATGACAATAAAACATTACCAAAACACAAGAAAAGTGTGTTCAGGTACTGTTTACAGTAATTAACACGGGGAGGGAAGGATGGAAATGACTGTTACAGATGAAAACAAGGCTCTGCTTAGAAATGTTCATTTTCAAAGGAACCCATTGCATCAGATATAGAGGAAATATAAATAAATAGCCTCAGATGCATTTACTTGAATCAAACGGATCATATCAGGACTATTTGCCTGCAGAAGCAAAAGCTGCAGTATGGTCTTTTAAATGGTCTGTAAGAAAAATTCTACCACTTTTAGAAGAATACCTATAAATACCCACTTAGGAAACTACACCTTTGGAGTTGTTAATGTAATGTTGCGAGTTCATCAAGCTTCCAGCTCTAACAGCAGAATGGCAGTTTGGAATATGGAGTCACAAAGGGATTTTAACTTTCCAAGAAGTAATAGAAGCCCTGAAAACCTTCTGGGCAAAGTAATTTCTCACAGTACTTGTGGTAATCAAATGACAAACCTAGGCAAGAACAACACATAGAGAGGAAAGTTTATATGCAGTGATTTATTATAGCCTTTTTAGAGACACTTGTTATTTTCCCTGTAAATTTTCTTGGATATTTAACAATGAAATTAAAATATTTCTATAATCTAGGGTAATTCTCTCCTCCTCTGATTTGCTTCCAGACAATTCTTCATAGCTTTCTAAAAATATTTTGCAAGAATTTAGACAACTCTGATTTCCCTAGTAGAATGTGCGTCATATGATCAGAAAGACTATGCCAAAATCATAGTCATTTTAAGGACTTGGCAGCTGATAGTTATGTTTTTTTCCATGTCTTCTTAGATTATCAAAGGATGGCTGTCTTTTGGAAGATCTGACCTCATTAACACTTTGCAATCTCACATCCACTTTTTTTCTTGTGATGCTTGTATTTTATACATTGACAATATGAGCTACTCTTTCACATGAAAATGAACAACTTCAGCATATAGTTTAGCACTGGTGTCAGCTTTGGCTTTCTTAAGCCTTTGCCCATGCTTCCAACTCTAACTTCTGCAGCCTGTGAGTGAAATTACTATATAGTTAAGTCCTACGAATTTTCTTTCCCTCTTGGACTATACAATTCTCATAACTTTCCACTGGGTTATTAGTTTCCTAATCTGTTCTTGCTCGAGATTTAAAAGTTAACTTTTCTTCTCTTTGACTCCTTCATAATATTTTTCACACTTCTGTGGTATTGCTAAAGAATATATGGACATTTTTGCATCACTTTAGTGTTTGGGATTTGAAGAAGATGCAGCCCAACGTACACTCCAGGAGCCTGCTCTGGTATACTGGTTTCTGTATAAAGAATACCATCATCAGATGCATAATTTCTGCTGTATGAACCCATTTTCCTTCAATCTGAAGTACAGCCACAGAAATTGAATGCAATTAAAACAAACTAAAACAAAAAATCTTCAACTGAAATGAGGAGTACTGATTTTATTGAAACAGAAGATTTGTGAGATTTTAGTTTTCCATGAAAATCTTTTCCAAGACTCTTTTTTTTCCTTTTTATTTTATTTTATTTTTTTTTTAAATTCACAATCTGAGCTTTATATAGACATCTTAATTATTTTTAATAGAAAACCTGGTCTTCAATCCTATTTGGCTGAAAACCCAAAGGATTACTAGCTGCAAGATTAGCTCTCTAGAGACTATCCTTTCTTTCATTTATATGTCAGTCTTGAAAGCTGTTTAGCAGATTGTAGGCAACTTTAAGCTTGAGATTAACTGCTTTGTAAAAAAAAAAAGAAGACTGCAACAATCTTTTTAGAACAATTTGGATTTGCTAATGGGAACTCTGTTTTTTTCTACAGCCAGAAAGTATCAGACTATGTTGGAGCTAAGTATGAAGAAGCCTTGGGGAGAAAGCAGGGATTTTTTTAATCTTTCAAATACAGTTTGCAAAATGCCTTTCATAAATAAACATTTACCTCAGGAATGTTTTAACTGGTCATATCATAAATATTGTAAGAAAATACAGTGTGTTGCTCCATTTGTTTGCTCTGCTTTTGCTGTTTGTATTTATAACCACTAGATCCAAGTTAAAGCAAGGAGAGCACTGGGCATTGCTTCAGATCTAACATAGTGAAATTATGCTATAATGAAAATTTGCAAATATCAACAGTAATTAAAAATGTGCCTTCCCTCCTCCCCCCTGCACCTTTTGCATATAATTTAATTAGAGACCTCATTGACTCAGAAATTTTTAGCAAGTTCAAAGGGAACCTGACATTAAACTGATATGAGAAATATTAGGGATTAATGGACTATACAGTGAGGCTGTCTGGTTTGATGGGGTCCATTACAAGCACTAAGGATTGCTGGCTAGTTTGCCCTGCTTCACTTTTCTGCTGTGTTTGTTGCATCTTCCTGATGTACTGAATGCTGGCTCCAAGGACATGTAACATGTTAAACCAGCCAAACCCTGGCCTGAGCCAGTCTGGCCAGCCCTCTGACAGGCTTCTCCCCAGCAAACCTACACATTGACTACAGCAGCTTAACTATTTTATCACCTTAGCAGCAGATATTTCATTACTTTAAATGTTCTCAGAAGACAAAATACAAAAGAGGACCCTGTCTGTGTCTCATGTGCATATAGACTGTTGGATAGTGTATAGCCCGGTTCAGCTAAACCAGCTTTTTAAACTGTGGTCACCTACTGAGCTGCTTAATGCACAACTTCTTTTGAACATCATCTGCTTTTTCATCCTATTGTCCTCTGTCCAGAGCCATCACCTCTCAATCTCTAACTGGTAGGTTGTGCCTTACCCTCCCTCTCATATATTCAACAAGTTCAATGGTGACCATGGAAGCTGCCAATGATGGAGAAGACAAGCTGACTAGGTCTTTTCTGCTGGTCACCATCTGCTGAGCTGGATACTACTAAAGGTCCAGGACAACTCTGCGTTTACATACGTGCTCATACATTCATATGCATAAAAAATGCATATGTTTGGGTTTGTTTGGTTTTTTTTACAACAGCCTCTTGAACAGAAGAGCAGGATTTGAGTCCTTTTTAAAAAAAAAATATTTCCTGAAGGTGCTCAAAAATTTCTGAAGAGCAGTATGGTAGAGAAGAACATATATAAACAAAATTTTATGTTAGAGAGTTCATTGGATTTTTACCTTTTAGGGAGAATATTTTTGCACTTTATGGCCAGACAAAAGAGAAAATTTTGGCATCTGGTCCTTCCCATGTCATATATGTATGTCTGGAATTGTTTCACTGTACCTTAGGGACTCATTATATTTTAAGGGCTGTAATTATACATTTGAGTCTATCATAGGCTGAGCTACACTGGAACCCAATGGTTTCAGATGGTCTCTTCCCCAAGAAGACTCACACATTCCCAGAGAGTGGAAAAATGCTATCGTCTGACTCCACCTTGCTTTGTTCATCCTCTGCATGTGTCCCAGCTGTTGGTATAGTTATAAGTTGTGCAATGGCAAAGCTTACTAAAGAAAAGGAAGAATAGAACTGACCTTTTCTCTTAAAATATGAACGTGACAAAGTGTGTCAATCAATTGCTGTACTATTTCAGACATCAGGAAACGTACCTACAAAACAGTATTTAACAAAGCAACTGAGGAGCTGAAGGGCAGCTCAAAACTGATTCATCAGCCACAAAGTCTGAATACTTCCAAATCCACTTTGAATCAATGCCAGACGTTTACTCTGTATAACAAATAAAATCTATATTTTCAATTAGAACAGGCTTACAGTTCTCTGTGGTCCTTTTATCACAAGTGTTACCCCATGTCTATTATGCCAGGAGTTTTTACTAGTGCAATGTTAGTTTGTAGGTCAGGAAAGGCTAGGGGGAAAAAAGGCCATAGTCCTTTTGAATTAAGTCTATTTATATTAGCCTATAACATGAAGGGAAATTCTTAGACTAATCTATAAGCTCCTAGCAATCTGCTACATTAAGTATGATTAATTCAGTTATCTCTTCTTTATTAATTTATCTAGCTACATTAATCAACCTTTTACTAATAGAAAAGGTAACGAGGGTATTTATTTTTTTTTCAGGAAAAAGGTCATCTAGACCAAAAACATAATTATGTTTACTAAGAGATTCTTTTGTTCAACAAAATATTTGGCTAGTTTAATCAAAATGCAAATTATACCACTAATGAGAAAAAGATAGTACTTAATAGCTAAGTGTTCCAGGATTGCACAGACCTTGTTGCTAGCAATTTATTTCAGAAGATTTCATTCTTAAAGTTCAATCTCATACATCATGGATTGCATTGCTATGCGCTTTTCACAAGGGCATCTCATATCTGAGAGCAAACCTTCCCAAAGCTTCAGTGCTTGGCTTGCTCAACGCATAGCCCCCCTACATTTCCAATACCCACTGAGCATTGACCCAACACTAATTCTCTTGGAGTTTCTCTCTCTGGTGATGACCATAGCATAAAAATACAGTAGAAATATTTAAATATGAGCAGCCTCCTTACCCAGAAGCTGATGGTTTCTTTTCTGCAAAGGGGTGAGGTTGGTATCTACCAGCCACAGAATGCTGGTCATGATTTGTCACTCACGCTTTCCTTGGTGACATTGGTGCTGGAAACACCACTTTATGGCTCCACTTCATTTTCTCTCTACTTGCGTACTCTACTAGGCCTCTATTTTGTCTACTAGTTGGTGTTTGCTCTGGCTTTGCTAACCAGACTGTGGCCTTGAAAGCAGCTCAGTAATGTGCGCGTCACAGCCCATTTTCATTGCTTATCATGCAGGTTCCTGTCCACCAGCACATCACAGCAGCAGGATCTGTGCTTTGCTTGGGTTCCTGCAGTTATCTCATGGCTTCTCCTGCAGAAATCAGTTCCACATGATTAATTTCAACACATTTGTATTTGTTTTCTATATACTTCTTACCAAAATAAATAAAGAGATCAGGGAAAAAACACATGTTTCCGTGAAAGTTAGACACCCTTCATTTTCTCTCCAAGCCCTTCAGGCTTTCAAATGCTTGAGAAGTGAGGTTATGTTAGACAGAAGATCAAGGTCTTTCAGGTTTCTGGGCTGTTTCTTTTTAAAAAACTGAACCATGACATTTTAAAACTCTGGAAAAAAATTTCCCAATCTACATGGATAGTTCAAAGGAATGGGAACACGTTGGAAAGACAACTTGCCTGCCAAGTTCACAATAATAATTAGGCTAGCTGCTAAACTTATAAATCCTGTTTCGAGACCCTCTGTTTCAAGAGTCCTGTGGCACTTGAAGAGCAACATTTTGGAGAGAGACAGAGGGGGGATGGGATTTGCTTCTGGGCATCCACAAGTTACCTACAACTGGGCAAGTGACAGCAACAAGACTTCTAGCTTGGTCTTAAGCCCTACTGGGAACTATAAAGTTGCTGTTTTGTCTCTTCTGTGAAACCTGGTGGGCATGCTCAAAGTACATCTGCTGGGTTGGGTCCTGCAAGGAAGAGGAGCAGAATAGTCTGCTTTTAGGAGCTGCCTTCATTCCCAAAATTTCCAATGTCTCCTTGCTTTTCCATTTCTATCTCTTCATCTTTGCCATTTCCTTTTTCTCCCTCTTGATTTACCACATCGGATATCAGCTACAGCATGCCTGTGCTGAACCACACCTGTAATTGGTTTATTGTGCTTATTAATCTCTTCTTTGGAAACAATTCAACAGACTATTAAATATGCCTCTGGACAGAGAATGATCTTGAGCATGATTAAAAGGTGAGGAAATGTTCCTTCAGTGGAGAACCCGTCCCCTGTCACTGCTCCAACATCTCTTTAGGTATTTTGTTAAGCGTACATTGGAAAAGGAACTGAACTCCAGCCCTTCCCCTCTACAAGCCTTCCTCTTAGTTACCAGTCTGTATTAATTTCCCTAAGCTGCTAGGAAGTCTGTTCATGCAAGGGGAACCATGTAAGTAAGCAAGCAGAGATTAATGAACGTCATCTCAAAAATACAAATAACCTAGGAGCTATTTCAGTCTGACAGGAACTAGGGGTATGAATCCACTCAGGCAAGAGTTTGGTTAGGACTGCTAGAGACCAACTTCTTTACTACACAGCTGGGCAACACTGCAATGAATTCAGCCTCCATTGAATGTCATTGTGATTCTTTGAAATCAATAAATCTGAAGCAAAACTGTCTACAGTGCTTTTCTACTTGTCTGCTGCAGCACTAAAAGACTGAGGTTAAACTTGGCTACTTTCTTTTATCACATTGATGGTTTGTGGTGATTTGTGATTAATCAACTCTAATGGGGTGTCAGTGTTGCTGTCAGGCTTTGTGTTCTGGTCCCGCCTTGGCCTGCATGGTTTAAAACTGCTCACTTGAAGATCTAAATTGTGAAAAAATCTGTTCAAATTAATGCTTCGAATATCTGTGTCTGAAAGGAATGAGAAATTTTTGTCTTTGGCGTTTCAAGTTCTTCTGACTCTTCTTGGTAAACATCACTTAATTGTACAAAGGGGTAAAAAGAATGATTGATTTACATAGCTATAAAATATTGTATGCTCCTGACATGTGATTTGTTCAAGAATGAGATCCAGTGGATCTCATATCAGTTCCAAGAGATTCATATGAAATTACATCAATTAACCTTAATGGCCAAATCATATGCAAAGAATGACTATTTTATCACTGAAGAATCTTCGACCACATGGATTCCACCTTGTTTTGCCTACTTTCAGTAGTTAATGCTTTATATGGACCGACTAAGTCAGATTTCCAAGAATAAAGATGCTAGAAAGGAACCTGTTAGTTCCAATTAGTAGGTGATCTTGGAGTGTTTTTCCCAATAACAAATGGAATAGAATATCAGCGCAACACTGATGCTCTCAGCTGCTGCAATGGTAGCTCCCACATACAGAGTAATAATTTGTCTCATTGTATAATTATAACATCCCTAAAATTATTCATATAATTCAATATGTAGGCTGACGCTCTCCATGGCCGTGAGGACCAGGGCTTCATAGAAAGATGGCAATGTGACATGTACAAACAGAATGTTCACAAGGAGAAGCATGTGGGAAGACTATTCACAGTCATTGTGTACTTGAGAACATACAGTCTCACTGACCATACATCAAATGTCAACACAACCAGAAAAAAATTAACAGTGATAATCACACCTACAACAGCAGCGTGGAAGACAATATCACATACAACGGGCAAGAATCAACAGATACAGCCATCAAAAGCAATGTCTGGATTTGAACTTATGCACTGGATGGGAGGAAAGTACATTTGGACTAAATCCAGTGTAGTCTGCAAAATCTGAGCATACCTAAGGAACGAAAATACAACCTGTATTTAGACATCCATTTAAAAAATATTTAAAAGATTTTACAGTTTGGGTGTAGTGTAATATTCACTCTGGCAATTTAGCCAAACTGTTCGGTTTTTAAGGATAAAGATAATTCTTTGCCATCAGTACAGAATACATTCTCACATCACATGTCCTATTTTCTCCTCCTAATTTACTTTATTACTGTAGTAAAACACCCATCTCTATCTTAGCTATCATTTATAGAATTGTAAGGGACAGAAAGTGAGCTCTTTTTATAAATATCCTATTACTAATAATTCTGGATCTAGTTTTAAGAAGGTTTGTTTCTCTGGTATATTTATCTAATTTCAGTTGAAAAAATTGGAAAATGAAAACCAGGTTCTAAATAGGGAGTGACAGACAGTTGTAGGAAATGCTGACTGTACATGAACATGGAAATGACATTGGCATATGAAAAACATTTGCCAGGTATACTACTGAAATATCATTTTTATTATGGATTATTTATGACAACTTTGTAGCATTGTGGATATTCACCTTTGCAACAAAAATCTGGTAAGGATAACTTAGTCAGACATAGCAATTTGTAATATATATACAATGCTGTAATATTTTATTTATTCTGAATTACTTTATTCTGCCATACATAAAATTTTTCACATTTAAATTAATGACTAGAAGATTTTTCATTGATTTATATGATGACCAGGTTATTTTTTCTACTAAGCAGTTGAGATTTTTTCTTTTTCTTTCTTTTTTCTCTTTTTTTTCTTCCCTAAGAAATAAATCTTTCTACTCTACTCAAATGCTTTTCACAATATAAAGGGGATTTTTGAGAAAAATTTCTTGAGGATTATTAGGATCTAAGAAGGATTTATGTCTGTCCTAGAAAGAGGAGCTGCATCAGTCCCTTGCCTTGTGTGGTTGGGTGTAGTACAGATTAATATTTATCTAGTTCCAATGCCTTACATCACCATGCCATCTTCATTGCTGCTCCTTCTTGCTGTCCCAAGAGGGGATTAAGCAGACTCCAGTAGGGATGAGAAGCAAAGGGAAGAAATTTATCCCAGATGAAGTTTATGGCAAAATTCCTGCTACCGTCCAGTGGCAGCCAAGATTTCACTGGCAGAATTTTGCCAAGCTCTCCCTGGGTTGTCAATTCATCTGTTTTGATTTGATCTAAACCAACACAGAGGTTGGTCTAAATTCTCACAGTCCTGAGGAAAACAAAAAAGAGGCATATGTAATCTCAAGGCATACTGTTTGACCATAAATCATTCCAGACCCCAGTCCTCCCCTGATTTCCACAAATTTATTTCTGGTATAAAGCCACAAGAGTTCTCCTTGATCCAAAATACTAACTGAGGTGGGAAGCCCAGTGAAAAGCTTGGACTGCTTTGCACGTGAGCTGATTGAACTAATATTACATCTTTCCACCTAGACAAGTATAAATATTCAAAAGAAAAGCACGTTGGCAAATCAAATCAAACCTTTAAAAAGTGTACCAGGATTTCCATAAAAATGGATTCCTAATTCTTTTTCCACTGTAAGAGGATAGTAATTGGTAAATCTGACTAAAAAGTTAAGCAAGGATTTTTAAAATTGATACTTTTCCCATTTTGTTTAGAATCTGGTAACAGCTGAGGTGGTATGAAATTTCAAAATTATGAACACAAATAAAATAGTTAGCATGAAATAGCTTTTGTCTGCCTTTGAAAAAGTGCAGGTGATATTAGTGCTGTTTCCTGATTTCAAGTCACAAGAAGGGTGGGGCTATTTTTTATTTTAAATCAGCGCTGTCACCTAAAACCTGCCACCTGTTATCTCAAGTACTCCCTACTCATTGCAGAAATGAGTCAGATGTTATTTGTTGGCAGCAATGTTCACTGAGCTTTATCTCCCTGTAATCCAGCATGTGAATGATTTTCAACAGCTTTATTTGTGCAAGTCTGATTGTTTTATGCAATATTCGGCAAAACTAACTTAAACCCAAAGATTGTTTGTAAACCCTGTGTTGTTCAGATGTCATTGAGTAACCCAATGACATTTGAACCCAAGTCTTGTCCTTTCTTTAATAACATTGTGTTCTGGACCTGAAAGAATATTACTGTAAAAAATGAACAAATAATCTGTAATTTGGTTTGCCCTAAAAAATGAAAACATTAATGCTGCTACCATCTCTCATAGAAGTTGTATCTATGAATTGTACTTTTGCTTTCTTTTTTGTGGGTCCCTGGCCAAGCTACACCACAGCTTATCCTGTTTAAATATTGATTTTATTCTCGTTGCATTTAAGCCTTTTTAACTTCTGGGTCAATTGAATACTTGGGGGTACTGGTGCCCACCTTCTTCATATCTCAGCCTTATTACAGTACCCGTGAGCAAAACTAGGCAACCTCCCTTCAGCACACCCACGATGGAAAAGCAGAAACAAGGAAGAAATCCCTTTTTTAATTCAAATTACCAGGGAAGGAAGACAACTTCCTAAATCAAAATTGTTTGCAACATTGCATTGCCTATGCCTACCCAGTCTTCAGAATGAATGCATGCCAGGGATCTCCAGGGCAGCCACAGGACCACTGCCTGGACAGTTAGAAATCAAGGTCAGGTTTTCATCCCAATTGATTTGAGCTGGCTTTTGGTGAGTCAACTATTTTTTCTAAATTTTACTAAGAATTTTATATTAGCTATATCTTTATGTACATTCTATATTTTTCTGTTGGTTGTGAAATAAATAGATAGAAACTTATCAAACAGAAAATACTAAGCATTTATTCATACCATTCTTTGTGAGGACAAAGGCAGAAACCATACGGTCTTAAAATATCTATATTTATGGAGATTACTATTCTTGCTTACTATATTACATATAGTTAGTCCTTTTTCCCTTCAACTTTTACAAAACTGTAACCTATTGAAGGCAGATTTCTATTGATAGGCAGTTCTGAATGACTGTTCCTACCAAGACTTAGCAATTTATTTTCATATTGCTTTTACACTTTCTGATTCATTAAAATACAAACCTAGACCCAAATAGACCCAAAATAGAAACCTGAGCTTTCCAAGAAAATGTGCGAAGAGCCTTAAAATCTGAATGTAAAATTCCTATTCATAAAGCCACTGGCAAGATTCAACTTCAGTTCACAAATGCTTTCTTTAATCCAGAAATTTTTATTTAAGAAAGCTCTGATGGTACTAAGAAATCTCTCCAGAACAGTGTATTCCATGACTAAAATTATGCAATGCCATATTTCTGGAGACCACAGAACAAAATATGCACCTTTGTTTGTTCAGTGTTACTTCTTCAAAATTTATAGGAAAATGGGATACAGTAATAGACACGGGCCATTCTCATGACCTGCTGGAAAATTTTAGACCTGACCTGAGCAGCGCATGATCACACTCTCTGTGTCTCAGGCTCACCCACAGCATCCCAAAAGGGTTCCTGCATACCAGTTGTGTTGCATAGACACACACTCCTCCTCCCCAGCTGCAGCTGCAAATTGTTTTGACACACAGAGAACAAGTAGTGGTACACTCTAGGTGAAGACTATGGCTCTTCACCTAGTCTTTGCCCTTGCTTACTTTCCTAATAGCAACAACAATGATAATAAAACCCACTGATCTTGAACTTCCCAAAACCACAAGTCATCAGTTCTGAAGAGTGAAATTTCTTGTTGTGTTTTTTTAAATAAAAATATTTTTTTAAAAAATCTCTTTTTAAATTTTGTTTTAACCAGAATAAAAAAGAAACCATGCAGAAAGCTGTTATTCTCTCAGGACCCATACAAGTTCAAGCAAATTCCCTTTGTGTTTCTTTGTTTACAATGAGAGACAGCAAACTTCCCAGTAAGAACATCAGAACAACAGCTTGGTCTGTTGCATTTTAAAGATGAACAAAAACTTCCAACTCTATTTTGTAATCTGTAGTACTAATGTCAATAACAAATTTTAAGAACAATTTGAACAATCTGACTTTATCTCAACATGAAACTTGGTTTTGCTCCTCAGTGAGAAAGAAAATAAACTAGACCTCTGCAATACTAAATTCTTGTTATAAATCTAGTATCTTCTTGTGGATTCATAGCATTTTCCTACAGATACTTTACTGTAGTAGTTATTAATTTATTTTACCATAAATCTTGACTTCCACCAGGCATTGCGGCTCCTTTCCAAGCAGCTGACGCATCATTGTCTTTCAGGGCCAGTACTGCCTCAGAGCTGTGGCTGACCTAATTTGTCCTCTGGAGATGCTGCTCCTCAGGAGCTGGCATTACCAAATCAGACACAGCAAGGCTGCTGGAGAGGGAGAAAGGTCTCTTGTAGAGAAGCAAAGAGCTTCAGCAAATAGATTTTGAGCCCAACTAATGTACCAGCTTCCAAATGCCTGCATGCGTGGGAAAGGACACCATAGTGCATGATGAGCATTTACATGCTACTTTCGGTATGGAACATTTATCATGGTACAGGACCCTCAGCAAGCTGGGGTTGAAGGCAACTCTCTATTACGTTGACATAATGATGAATGCCTGTGCTGGCCACAGTAGATTCGCGCTTAATTTACACCTGTGTAAACAGCCGGAGACATGGCCAGCAGGATCTCATCCTACTGGAGCATAACCACTTTGGCAGGTTTGTACTGATGTTAGTGGGAACATGCAGCATTCAAGTCCTGGCTGTTTTAATAATAATGTGTCTAAGCCTCTGGAAAGTTTGATTTGTTTTTAAAAAAAAGGCCCTATCATTTATTGACTCTATAATATTCTTTCTCTTAACCACCCACACAGAGGCTAAAGCTACATTTCAGCATGGAGACAGAGAAAATTATGTGCTTTTCAAAAATCCTTGCTATTTTATGTAATCTACTATAAATAGATAATCTACAGGAGTCAGTTGTAATCTCACTCTAGTTTTAAACAAATCCAAGAACCCAAACTTCAATAGCATATCTCCTGATTTACGTACCCTCTAAGGTATCCATTAGCCTGCACCTCTGACCCTCTGGTCTCTTTGGGCAATATGGGCCGAACTCTTAGCTCTGCCCAGTCCTTCTGGCTGAATTCACACCTGGCCTCCACCTTCAATCTGTTGCTACCAGCAACTGCAAAACAGCTGCACATTACTAAAACTTTTTTGTGCCTCTGTCTTTCAAGTATCCACCTCTGTGCTCTTCTACAGTATTGTTTTTGTGCTGCTTCTTCCTTGGCCCTCAGCTGTCAGATCAATGCACTCATTAAGGAAAGCTTCCTTTTACTGCCCAGAAGACAAACAGACATCATAAAATCATTGTATTTGACAATTTTTCTTACAGGTTTTATATGGTGGCTACACTTCTGCCACAAAAAAAGACTCAGAAGACTTTTTCTGATGTACAACCTTTCCAACAAGAAGAGGAATGTAATTAAAGTGTGTTTTCTAGAAGTCTCTGCTTTGTTCAGTGTTGAAGCCAGGCCTCATTCCTCACATTCCCTTTGTTTTATGGTAATTTTGAATAAAGTGAAAAGGGCTGCAAATATCTTTACAATTGTTTTATATTACTTGGATAGATAATTATCTGATTATGCCAACAAATACATGCTTAGCCTTCCACCACTGAAAGAAATTATGTGAATTTCCAGCCATAATTGTGTGCAGGTGAAAGAGCAAAAATAAAATTTTGAGAGCCAAACTGAGTTCACTTTGGAAATCAAGAACTTAACTGTTCTCACCCTAACGGGAAAAAAAGAAAAAAAGGTTTTAGGGTGTTTTAAGACAAAGTTTTAGGATGAAAAGTTTTAGGATGAAATAAACATATTATTTCTATTTTCTAAGTGATTCAAGAAAATTTTGTTTGTGGCTGAAAACTGCAGTTAGGGGGTGGAGGGAGGAAATTTCCCCTTCCTAGTGAGCAATGCTCAGGGCTGTAACTTAACCTCTTGAAAGCACTGTAGCTTGTCCTTCCCTTACTATGAGGAATAATTTCTGAGATAAATTCTGTCTATCTTACAGTGATCGTTGTGGTATGTTGGGATAAGAATTCTTCATACAGTTAAGTCCAAATGTCCCTGTCTTAGTTTTCCATACTTTCCAATACTCATATTTCAGCACTGCAGGAAAGTATAAAAAATGATGACAAATCCAGTGTCTCTGTTGTGCTAAATGTCAGCATACAGTTAAAGTACCTCCCCAGGTGCTCATAGTT
Source organism: Nycticryphes semicollaris (assembly GCA_013400055.1). Classification (NCBI taxonomy): domain Eukaryota; kingdom Metazoa; phylum Chordata; class Aves; order Charadriiformes; family Rostratulidae; genus Nycticryphes; species Nycticryphes semicollaris. Next base: position 132,510 of record VXBJ01006814.1, read on the forward strand.
TACAAGCTTGGAAATATCCCATGTGGGCCACCCCAGTGGCACCTTAACAGGACAATTCTCAATACTGTTAATCACTGCTCTAGTGCATCACCGAATTACATCTTCATATATATCTCTGCTTTACATGCTTCTCCAATTCTAAGGGACTTAGGTCCACAATTCTGTCATTTAAAAATACATGATGCAGTTGTCTCTACCATTGCAGCAAAATGCACTGTAGTTATTGAAATGATAGTGAACAAGTATAGAATTTTTTTTTCTGTTTGAATAACCATCATCATAACCACGTTCTCATCTATGGTTTTGGTCATAATAATAAAATGCACCTTTGTAGAGAGTTTCTTAAGGTATTTCTTTAGCATCCTAGTTCTGAAGAGAGAAAACATCATCTCCTGCACTGCCTTGAGACATTATGGTTTTGGTAAGACAAGTAAGTGCAGCAACAGAAATAAAACTTAGCTTAAAAAAAATTCTGTGACTCAATCAAACCTGAGGAGAAATTCTCCATTAAGTGGATATTTTGGTGCACTCGATGCAATATGAATAAATAAAACCATATTAAAAACATATTTCTTAACATGTTGCTCTAAAAAAAATTAATAATTTGTAATGTCAAAATTTCATTATATTCAAAATACAGTCTCCTAGGTGGAGAGAAGTTTGCAAAAAATTTTAGCTCATGATTTGGTTGTGACAGTCAAAGAGCAGTGCTGGGTAATGAATTATTCTGTGTGAACCAGGAGAGTGAGAAAGAGCTGGGGATCACTACAAGTCAGGGCTGCCTAATAAACACCTCTCACCTGTGACAGTTACCACCTGGAGACTTGACATCCCCAAACTCATTGGCACCCAATCCTCTCCCACAGCTCCCTGTAACAGATACAAAGCATGCGTTTCCCTGCCACCTTGGGTAAAGTGCAGGCCTTCTGTGTCACTTAGTCGTTCCTTCCTCCCCAGGGTCTGTGCTTCATATGTTTTGAGAAGAGTTCCTCCTGCATATGTGGTAGATTTATGATTAAAATTCAGCTACTTTTCTCCCAAGCATGGAAAAAAACCTCACCTTTCAAAGCTTTATATGTGGCAGTATACCTTTTCCAGTTTATGGAAACCTTATAGGATCTCTTTCCATCTTTATATTTAACACAGAGGTGATCATATACCTGCTGTAATGCTAATATTCTGAAATTAAAGGTATTTGAGGCATATTTTAATAGTAACTAATTCAACATAACAGTTGTGGGGTTTTGGGGTGTTTGTTTTGTGAACTAAAAGGCAAGAAGTGGAGAGAGAGACAAAAAGACATTGACCATAGTTCAGTAAAGGGGGAAATTGAATCTTTACCTCTAGATATGGGGAAATTGAATCTTTACCTCTAGATATATGCATAACCTGGCACCTGGATGATTGGTTTCATCTGACTTCTCTGTTGGGCAGTCTGGAAAGGTTAAGTGTGATTACCAGATATTACATACACAGTGTCATCTGCGGTGTACATGTAAATATATATTAGTAATCTGTGTTTTATAGATCTTTAAACTGTTGAAATGTAGGATACTGGTATAAATTAACAATATTTTTGAAAATTTTTTTTTGCAAAGCAAAAATGTCGGAAGTATACTGTTTAAGGGTGTGTTATGGGTTGTTTTCTTTTTTTAAGTTACTATAGTTTAATTATGCTATGGTTATGAAATTAAGTCATGAGCATTCTTGAAATACAATATCTTTGCATAAATCCATTAGTGCACATAACTAAAGTAAAACCTGAGCATTACAGAGTAATTAACAAATTCTGGGGTCCCAATGAACCTCCAAACAACACAATTATCCAAGCAGGAGGTTTCTTGCTCATCCCTGTCTGCAGTCAGTTTAAACAGGATGAGAATACACTGGAAAACCACCAGATGTTGTGCAATCCAGAATGTCCCACTTGTTATGAAGAGTTTCACAATGTGCTATGCCTGCAAACTGGCGTATTCCTACATCCTTCACATTGCTCCAGTCACACCAGTGAAATTATGGCAAGAACAAATTTAGGCTAATATGTCTAAAGCAAGAGAAAGACCAAAGCATTGGGAAAAAATCAAGAATGTCCATTTTAGGGACTGATTACCTTATTGCCTTACTTACTAAATTATCTCTGTTAAAGCAATATCATCGACATGACAAAAAAGTTAGAGTTCAGGAGTCTTGCAAGGACTTGCTCTCAGCAACTGCGTATAATATATCAGTTTTATCCCACATAGGGAATCATTACCTTTTGACTCTGAATTTGCAGAACATAATTTAAGAGCTGCAGTCTGTTTCCCACATGATAGAAGACTAAATATTTCCATGAAGACTGCCTAGTCTGAGTGATATTTTTTGTCACTGTGTTATAAAACTTTAAAAATATTGGGAACTTGTAATGTTCCATTGTGCTGAAAGCAACCCTTCTGGATTTACTGAGGCATCCCAGAAGCTTTCATATTCTTCCAATCACACAAAGCAGAATAGTCAGTCTTCCTGTGTATGTCTAAAAATATTATTCACAGCTGTGTTTGGACACACATTTCAGGACTGCTATAGGCAGGGCTGGATGTAACTGCCTGTGGCTGCGATGTGGGTGGGAGGCTGTGCAGTAACACCGCATCTTTCATCAGGAGACACAGGCAACCACTGTGATAGACCCTCCCCTCCCTCATCCCAGCACTTTTGTGCTCAGTCACAGAGACAGTTGTCACAAGAGGAAATTCTCCCCTTCTCTTTGTTCTTTCGCTACTTTTCCGTAGACACATATAGGATATTTGAAAGGTGCTATAGTTAAAGCCTCTTTAGGCCTCAAAATCCCAGCAAAACCAATTTCCTCTTGAAACTTTCCTTGTCCACATAACCCTTGCCTGTTGGCTCCCAGAGATCCTCAGAAATATTGGGGAAAAATAAAAATAACTGAACATAATTGTATAATAGTAAACTAGTCTACTACCAGATCTCTGTACTTGCTAAATTTTGAAGACTGCATGTGATCAATAACAAAACACTGGAGGATGTTCTATATACAAGCTGAGAAACTCATATAACAAAAACTGTGTAGAATTTTATACCTCTTTATAAAGCAATTAATTCATAATCTCCACTAGAATCCCCCAAAACCATGTAAGCATGTTTTTTCCTTGGACTTTACTTTTAAGAATGCTACAATAAATAAACTGCATAAGGAACCAGAGCCACACCCTCACGCGGGTACCACAAGCAGCAGGGCTGTGGGACCCATCACACCAAACCAAGGACATATGTCTTCATTTTCAGACAGGTGAGAACATGAGCAAACCTCCGGAGGAATGTGCATACCAGAGCTGCTACATGGTAGTCATCACCTCTCAGAAAGCCTGACCTTAAACAGACTTTCATGGGAGTTTAAAGACTCTTCTTGGGCGTAATTTTATAATAAGCGTTAACGACTTACATACCTACCTTACATAATCAGTGGAGAGTTGATCTTTGACATCAGTAAACCAATCAGTAAAACTAACCCAATAACAGCAGGGCAGGAATGTGTCTAGTTTAAATAGTTTCTTACTAAGACATTGTCCTAGTTTGAGGTAAAATAAACCAATTTTCTGTTCTACAATTTTAATTTTTTAGCTGGGCCTCTTCTCACTANAACTCTCTTTCTTTGATGGCTGATGTCTGAGAAGGACCCCGTCTGTTTGTCTGCCTTTGACCCCGATCTCAGCATTTTTGACTCCAGATCCTATCAATCACCGAGTCCAGTCTGGGACTTTTCCTAATGCCTGCTGGTGATTTGATCATCATCATCCTAGGAGCTTGTTACGGTTTTGTATATATTGTATCTATTTCATTATTTTCTTTCTTTATTCTTTGTTTTAATTTTAGGATTAATACTTCGTTAAAGTAGTTTAGTTCACTCTAGACTCGTCAATCTACTTATCTTCTTCCTCTCCTTTCTTTTTAGGGGAAGGAAAGGCTATCTGTCAGTCTGGTTTTGGTAAATTTGGCTGAAACCACAACAGACATAGAGAACAATTTGAAGATATGAGTCATGGCACCTTATCAAGTCCTATCCAGTCCTACCCAGGTTCACACAGTAGTAAATATTACCACACTGATTATTTAGCATTTGTTCATGGCAGGCATAGTTCCCCGATAGCTGCAACCTAATTGTTGGCAGCTGTTGGGCATTTTTTTAAGTCTTTTACCAGCTCACTAAAAGCGTTCTTCCTCAAAAGAGATCTTAGACCATGTGAAAAAACTTCACTGCTTAATAAAATTACAGCCCTAGCATCCAAAGCTGCAACTATTGTATCGTTTGTAACAATGGTTAAAAAAAAGAATCCAACACACACCCTTTCCCTCCCAAAACAACTTTGTATCATACCCACGTTATTTGCCTTTCAGCCTTCGTAGAACTCAGCATGTCTTAAGAAGCAGGACCTGAAGCAAAGCAGAGGCCGTCTCCCCGCCGGAGAGGTCAGGATCCCCAGCTGCCCACTGACACCAGCAGCAAGAGGGAGAGGGCCCTCGGATACATGAGACAGCCTGAAGGGGTTTGAATGCCCAGGGAAGACGTACTTTTCCACTGTCAGGCATTGTAGAGAAAATATTTGTTGGTTTTGTATAAAAGCAGACCGGTGACAATATTCAAACCCAGTTTATGAAATTTACGTCACTTTTGTGAGCCACTTTCATGAACCGTTATCATCAAGCAAGCCAAGAACACTCAGCGGCTTTCAACTGACTCTCAATACCTAGGATGTTGTATGCCTTTTGTTGTTTTTATAAAGGTACTACATTCTTTCTTCTGCCTTTTGGATTTTAATTGCATATTAAATTATGTCCAGACATTGTCTCATAATCCTAATTGTGTGGTAACATCACAATGAAGTTTATCTGTGACCTTCCTCCTTCTGACAGAAGCAAACTATGTGGAGCTCAGACTTCCCAGAATTCAACCTCAGCACAGAAGCTCCTTGCCAGATCCACATCTGAGTCTACGAAAGATGATCTGTTCAAAAGCATCCAGCTAAGGCTGTGGAAGAACAGCAAAATACAATATGATATGAAGGCATTTTTTTATTTAAAAGCAAAAATATAGATTAGGCACAATTCTAACTGGTCTTTACATTGATTTTATACTCTTGTAACCTCTTTCAAAGGGTAAATATCTTTAAAATACAGAACACACTTGTAAAAGCAATGATTTTTAAAAGGGTAACATGACATGAGCCTAATCTTTCCTGTTCAATCAGCAGACAGAGAAAATTACATATAACATGACTGGCCGCATCCTCTGTGGCTTGAGCTCAGAGAGAAAGCTGATATGGAACATTTTAGTGGAGGGGCAAAAAAAGGGAAAGACTTCTTACGCAGAAAACACAGATCTGTTATCAGGATGATTAAAGCCATTTACTGTAAAACAACAGCCTTCCAGATCCTCTCAACATCCTGAACTCATTCTGCTTTTCTGTGGTAATTAGATGGGTTTCAAATATTTTAAAATATAAGCCTGTTTATGGCAAAATGTTCTGCTAATCAAGATGTCTGAGTATTTGGTACAATTTTTCATCTCTGTTCCTTCTAACATTTGTCATAGAGGAGAGTCAACAGAACTTTGCAAAAACATAACTAATACTTCTGCAACTCTAATTTCCTAGAGCTTAAACCAAAACACTGAAGAACAGAAAATTCTATATGAAAGAAGAAAGGTTGGGGTTGTTGCCAGACACACAAGGAAAAAGGAACTTCTGTCTGAATTCTGATTTCAGGGAGTCAGGATGTGCCTCTGTGTGTGCAAGTGTGTATGGGTGTGTCTGGGCTCAGGTCCTCCAAGACAAGTTGAGGAGTGAGCACAAATCTCCTGCAACCTGAGGAGAATTTTAACCCAGCTCCTAGTTTAAAACAGAGCAGATAGCAGAGCTACCAGCTTTAGATCTCCCCCTTAATTTCTTTTGCTTTTCTTCCATGTCAGAGCTTGCAAAGGAAGCTTCCTGGTGGCTAAATGGTTACACAGGGTTTTATTTCCTTTTATCAATTTTCTTTTTCCAGATTTCCCTAGTCCTTTGAGGTGCTGCACTGTTGGTCAATGGCTATTGAATACAGTTCCATTTTCTTTCCTCTGTCATTCATTTCACTGCCCAAGATCTCTTCAACAACAACCTGCTGCTTTCTGCAATGCAGTAAGGAGACCAGACTTCCCCTCCAGAGCCCTTGCTGCATTCTCACCACAGAGCACAGAGCATGACAGGTGCAGGGCTGTGCCATCAACCTGTCGTATTTTGGAGTTGCTTTCTCAGGTTGACTCCTGCTCGGGAGTTTGAGTCAGCAGCTCAGATTTACAATACATCTCAGGGCTCAAAAGGTTGAAGTGTTTCACAGGCTTCTAGACACTCAAGCTGCAAGAGAAGAAAAGGAAAAACCTTGAGGTGACTTGGCATATACATATGCATTACAGCAATAGTTCATCAATGGAGCAGATTTAGGAACTGTAACATATCTTTTGAAGAAGGCAAGACTTGATTAGCCTGATTTGCAGGAAGAAGCTTTTCTAGAGGGCTTTTAATGGCACAAGATAGATGTACAGACATAGAGGGACTTTAATGGCATAATACAGATGTACATTTATCTATGTACTTAAGGTGGTGTTTCTGCTTTCTCTGGAAGTGAACAAAGCTGTAAGTTTCAAGGAAGTGTAGAGTTCTCTAAACCCAGTTAAGGGATGAATCTTTTTCCTGGTAATTATGTATTATTTTCTGCAACCCAGTAGCATGAGGTTAGCCTGCCAAGATTGAGTGGCAGCCATCTGCTTCAAAACCAAGCCTGTGTGTAGCTGACTGCCAGACAAGTGAATTACCTGCACGGCTAGAGCCCAATGAAATACAAATTCAATGCCTGCAGCAAACTAAAAAGACAGCTCAAGCCAGATCACCTCATCAAATCCACTCTCCACACACAGCCACTGATTAATAAGGGCAGCATCCCATCACAGACAGCTCAAGAAAGCTAACTGTCACACAGCCAAATGCCACTGGAAGCTTTGAGGCCAGCTACACTAAATATTTTATGAGTGAAGAAATCTGTGGAATGGACATGTCAATGCAAGTATTCACACTGTGTCTCGTGGTTTAAAAAATAGAATTGTGAACAGTCACTGTGACCATTTCTTTCAAGACCGAACAGATAACAGCTGCGTTGTAGCAATTCCTGCTTCTTCAGAACACTTCTTACCATGCTAACGACACAAGAGAACAAATGGATGCACAAGCAGGGAGAAACCAGTCAAATGACATTTTTAACACCCTAAATTAGACTTGTCTATGGAGGACATTCTCCATTTAGTAAATTTGGATTACAGTCTTAGGTCTTCTGATTTACAAAGAGTTTGCATTCAAAGTAGTTTCATTCCATATTGATAATAATTGGCATTAACCTTGCAGGGGCTGCAGTATTTTTTTCCTAACAATGATAAAGGCAAATCCTGCTTGCATCTAAACACCAGAGTTGTTTGGAAAACTATACGTAAAATACTGACTGTTTTCTTTTGGTAGTGTTGGAAATGCTGTTTCTCATAAAAAATTTGGGCCAGATTCTGCAAACCACCAGGTTTGGTTCATCTACTGTGCATTGACATGAACATGAAATCCTTGTTTGCTACAGTTTCAGGAAGTTACCAGCCAGATTTTCAAGGCTAAAGGCTTGATATGTCCATCAGTCTGTAGCTACCTTGTTCTTATACCTTTATTTAAATATTAGTTATCATTTGCATCAAAAAATACAGTACAGGGTTAGATGGACCTTGGACAATACATTTGTTCTAGTGGTTGAGTAATTGAAGCAAAGTGCATTTCTGAAACATATCTGTTATTCATTCAGAAGCGCATAGTTTTAAACATATTTGTTGTTCAAGTGGAAAGCTGACTTTTTTTTCATCCTTCTCTTTTATTCAGAAGATTACCCACCTTGACATTTTCAATTGAACAGGTATTTTGAACATTTAGGCATGGATTCTTGTAATGCTTTGAACTGAGACTACTGAATAACTTAGTTTAGTCTATTTATTAATATACTAAAAGCAGTAATCAGATGCCTGAAATTGAATGAAATGAGCCAGAAAATAATATCAGAGAGGGATGTATCAAGGGAAAAAAGGAAAGGAAAGAAGAAAGGAAAGAGGAAGGGAAAGGGAAGGGAAAAGGGAAAAGGGAAAAGGGAAAAGGGAAAAGGGAAAAGGGAAAAGGGAAAAAGGAAAAGGGAAAAGGGAAGGGACGGCAGAGGGAGATTGAGCTGTAGCACCATATTGTGGTCTCAAAAATACTAATATTGTCAATGATTTCTCAGTATGTTCCATTGCGGGGGGTGGGGGATGGGTGGGGAGGAAATGTCACTGGCAGAACTATTTTGAGAATGGTTCCTGTTGATTTAGACAGAGAGGCTTTGCTAGACTGGTGGCAAAAACAAGAATAATTTACACTCCTATTTGCTCATTAACAGAAGTTCAGCTAATACACAGTTTGGACTGAAGTTTCAGCACATACATGCAGATGGATGGTATATTCAGGTCCAGGAAATTCAAGTACAAGAAATAGTAGGAGGGCTAGTGACATAGTGAGACAGCTTATATCAATGCTTTTTTAATTTTTGCTGCCAAGACAGACTCTCTCCAATTCTACTGTTGCTCATACAGATAACTTCCTCTTTGAAAAACAAAATCAGTTCAAAGCAAAGAGTAGCAGCCAATTTTGAGTTACATACAATAGATCTGCACAAAGAACATCAATAGATCAATGCCATTTATAAGTGACCGCTGGGACACAAATGACCCTGTCACATGGTTATACAGGAAGAGCCTGTCAGTGAAACAAAACTATTTGTACTTAAATGAAATTATATCTTCCACATCTATGATGTTTGCAAGGCCTTCTGTCTGCATGGGTATTGTGAAATTTCTCCACACTTTTGTAGATCCTCTGGTGACACCAAATGGTTAACAGAAAAGACATTATATAAATTTGACTTCTTGTCACACTGGCTTGGGACACTCACAGGTCTTGTTATTTGATAAAGTTACCTATTTTGTTTTTGCTCTTTTATCTAGTACATTGCAGTGCTGGAACAAGGGGCCTAACAACCTTTTATTTGTTCTATCACATATCTCAGCTCTCTATTCTTACATTACTTCAATTTACTCATCAGTACAAAATCTCCGATTAAAATAGACATGGGTGGGTGTGCGGCATAAATTGCACTTAAAACAGCAATCTAAAATGGGGCTAAGAAAAATTATGTCCTTATGATTAATTGCAGTACTTTTTTAATCTGATGTGAGGTACATGCTAATGATGTCTTTTAACGTATTCCTGTTGCTTCTTCTTTATTTATCCGTCCACAAAGGCATTTGATGGGGTAACTGTAGTGAATGGGGCTTTATGTAAACATGCTTTACAAACACAGAGGAATAGATTTCCAATAGGTTTTTTGAAGTGGCAGATTCTGGCAGCAGCAGTCCAGTGAAAGCAGCAAATGGAATATGTCAGCCTTTAACTGTTCAGCACTTTCATATAACTGATATTGACACAAAAGCTCCATTCTGCAGACAGTGGGAGCTAAAATAATGGGAGGAGGGGTTCAGTCTGTATCATACATGAAAATGTTCAAGCAAGCCATTAACTAGATCTTCCAACATCTCCTTCCATCCCCTGACACTTTAAACTCCTTCCTCTTCTGACTGAAGTGCAAATTAGGTTAAGAGAGAAAATCTTTTCTATGAGAGGACAGCAAAGGGACTGTAGGCTTCTTGCTGGCACAGGATGGCATGAGTTTTGGTCACTCAGATCAATACAATGGATGTTTGCAGGTCTGGAACAAGCTACCAGGATCAACTGTCACCAAAAGCAAAGAACATCTACCCTCCACCATTCCCATGTGCGCAAACAAACCAAAAAATAATAAATAGTGTATATATTTCACCCTTCAGAATAACAAAAGTTACATGAATATATGTAGACAAATAAAGTCAACTCAAGTAGTTATTTTTCAGATTGTGGCACACATTCAGTTGGGGTCTCTGAAATAGTTCTAAAGAGGCTATGGAAGTTAACTAAAGAAAGCAAGTTCCTTGTCCATAAGCCTACATCCACAATCCACTTGAAAACTTTAGGAAAAAGGTTTGAAAGTCATTGATTTCAGTAACACCACTAGTTGGGGTTTCATTTCTTTGTAAAAAGAAAGATCTATCATACAAACAAGATATAAGAAAGAAATGCCTAACGAAATAATAGCTTGTTTGTTTTTACACAGCTTATTTCTTAAGTATGGTAAACTTAAATCCAGTTTCTTAAGCCATGAATTTCTGGTGCCAACAAACCGCAAAAAACATCCACTTAAGTGTAAAATAGATAATATGCTGAAAAAAAATTTAGAGTAACTCCTTTTTAGAAGAAAGATGCTTTTATTTTCTTCTAATGTGATAAAATACAATTGTAGCTCCTTCCTGAGAGAAGTTTTGAATTCTTTGTCATGAAATTTCGCAGGAGACATCCCATGCAAGGTAAAACATGTGCTGCACAGTCCTCAGTGCTGGTTAGCAGCAATCTCTTCTCCTCAAGATAGGAAAATACAGCACACACTCACTTCTGAAGTACATGAGATGGATCTGTGATGACCTTATCAGCTGCCACCTCACCTTAGAGGAGATTAGATTTAAGCAACGCACACAAATGTCAAAGAATGACCAGAACTAAATGTCACTGATGCTGGAAGTTTGGTGCCTAACTCACACACCAGCACTGCTGGTATTCAGAGCTACAGCTGTCATGTAATCACAAATATACACTTTGTTGTGAAACCTATAAGGGCAAAAAGCGAGGGAGACCTATATTTTGGTCATTATAGACATGCAAGTGGAACTCGTTGGGCAAGTGAGCAACAGAGATGTTTTTTGCAGAACTACTGCCTCTGAATTTTCCCCCTTCATATATGTATTTTTTTTTCTTTCATACAATATGATTCTAGACTCATTTCACGTTCAGGATGCTATCCTGTCAACCTTTCCTCAAGCTAAAAAATGTTTCCAAGAAAAGTGCATTACATCCTCTGAGATGTACCCTGGGCAGGCCTGGGCTGTGCAAATACTTTGCTGTGCACAGGGTACCAGGGCTTTAAGTTGCACCTCACAGGCTCCCAGCCAGATATACACTGTTTCACTCCAGGGAACTAGGCAAGTTGGTAGGAAATTCAGTGTAGCCTTATTAACTCAGAATACATTTAGGCCTTCTCTTTTCTTTGCTCTAGTTTCTGCTGGCTGCATGCCACATTAACAAGTCACACCAGATAGTTTCTGGATGGGAAGGAAAAATTTCATTGCATTAAGAGCAGGGATGAGAATTGGCAACTATACCAAAAAACTGCCACTCCTGGAAGGTGAATGGCTACACTGAGAAATTGCTTGAGGAAGGACTTCAAGCTAATCATAATCACTAGGTGGATTTTTGAATAGGAGAGGGGAAACAAGTAGTTTGAGATGGGGCAGGACCTGAGACAGAATTGGCTTGGCAGAATTTAAGATAGACAGGCAGAGGATTAAATAGTGTAGAGAGGGAAGGAGCACGGAGAACTGTTGAAGAGATAGAAAACATCAGCAAGTCTCTGAGTAGGGAAAAGAGACAGTGGACAAGACTACAGATTGTAAAAGAAAGAAAAAGAGAGCCTGCGAAATATAGGAGAGACAATAAAGACTGTGACCTTCTCACTTCTTTCCTCTGCCCAGATATTGTTCGGCATTAGAGCAGGAGAATCTCAACCCATTCACCTCCCACCAAAATCCTGTCCATTTGGATTAAATACCCCACTGTTGGTTTGGTGTTTTTTTTTACTTTAAATTCTATTGAATTTCCAGTGATGGAGAGACACATCTCACTGCAGTATGTTTGATAAAGCTAAATGAAAAGAGAGGTTATCTTACTTCTTTTTAGATATTAATAGTCTGTGGTGAATAAATCTGAATCCTGTTTGAGCTCAATTCAGTTCAGTATCACATGGCAATATCATAGTTTCTGCTGTTATCTGCCACATCAGTGTCTTTCAGGGCTTCCTTTATTATGCATCCTTCCCTAGACAGAAATCATGCTCTTTGTAAATCATCTTGTAAGCACCTCCTGAAGCAGTAGCACCATTTCAAAATCAAATTGCATAATAATAAATACAATAAAACATATCAATATAGGTACCTCCTCTCATTTATGGGTTTTTTTCCCCACTTTTTTACTTTTTTTTTTTTGAGTCAGAAATAAGTTTACCACTCCTCAGTTTGCAAGAAAATTGCTTTGGTAGCAATTTGCTGATACAATCCTCAGCTTGTGTCCCCCATTGGACAGTCATGTGCTGAACTCCTCCCTTTGGCAGCATTTTAAGCCATAACACTCTGTTCAATATTAAATCATTCTAAAAAATATCATCAGCTAAAATTAATCTTTGGGAGGCAGAAGAAATAGCTTCAAGACACCATATGTTATCGTTCTTAATTTTATTTCCTCCCAGTCACATAATCCCCCTTCCATTTGTTCCAGTAGTTCATTTATCAGGTCCCTGAGGGTACCTCAGACTAGTCACTTCTTATCTCCTTACCACAAATGTGAAATTACTCAAAGCACAAGCCTGAACAATGGTATCAGTCACTATGTTTTTCTCTCCCTTTCTTTGTTAATGCACACTACTAACTCAGCCCACTCTTTTGCACTTGATATTTATGGAAATAAACACTTCACAAATACAATCTACTTTCTGTGTTTTCATAAAAAAGTAACCATTATTATCTCTTTCTAGATCATGATGAATTTGAAACTATCTGACTATGCAAGATAACCAAACTTTAATATTTGTTTATGGTGAAAATAGCATTTCACCAATAAACTTGTGAGCAAAGGCTGACAGCTGGGCTGATGTCAGCATAATGTCTTATCCTATGGGATTATTGGCAGGGCTACTGAGGAAAGTCAAGTTTAAAAACACTCCCACACTGAATATCTAGCATAGGATGCTAAATCAGAACATTTACTCCTGAACATAATGTTTTCTGCCAAGATTAGACAAGATGATTTCAACTTGCAGGATCAAGTTTGTAAGGCATCATCAATAAAGGACTACAGCACCATGACTTCAAGGACCAGATGGCAAACTAGAGAAAAATATGGAATGCCAGGATTATTCAGCCTCAAAAATGTCGAGATAAGCATTTATATGATACATATATTTTGTTAAAACCTTTGTTCTGAAGTTGCAAGGAAAAAGAAAAGGTTGTTCACTAAGAACAGCTGTGAATGAAAAGCAAGCTAAAAAGATAAAAGATAAAACCCTCCAAGATAAGAGATCAAGAAGCATCAGTGTATGATGACCAATAGAAAAGCTGGTGAAGAATGGGATGGTGGTTAGGAAATCTAAGCCCTTTATGGATGCAGAAGAGGAACTATGCTTGTATTTCAATCCTGCAGTCAAATTGCAGTGCTGAAAATTGGCTTTACCAGCAGAATACCAGTTAGACTCCAGTTATCAATGTAATACAACCAAGTGGAGCAGAACAGTGGCTGGTTTGTTTGGATTTCTTTCAGAAAATCCACAATAAAAAATGTTTAAAAGCTTTCTGATCCTTTGCAAATGTCTTTATTTGCAAGTGTCATGTGGTTTGGTGACCAGTACCTAAAAAACAAAAATAATTTCCAATTGCTACCAGTTTAATATTCAGCTGTTTTATCTGTAATTCCCAGAAAATTTGGTTTGTCCAATCAACGTACTTTGAATCAGATGTTTAGAGGACAAGTTTAAATAGCTAATCTTTAGGAGATGAAATCCTTTCTACCTGTGACTAAATCAGTGTTTGCAGAGAATCTGTAGAAAAATAACTATGTTCCTTCAGGGCTCCTGGTGAAAAAGTCATATGACTCTGGAAGATAGGTCCTTGCTTAAGAGCACCACTCCTAGAGCAACAAACAGAAAACACACGGAAATGAAGACTAGTAAGTATGTTTGCATGAAAGCACATCACTGTGTTTACTGAGAATAACAGGTTTTGATTCTTTTGATTCTTAGTTTTTTGTGTCAGGACAGTACCTCCTCTCTGTGGTTGTAGCTATTAGCACAGGCAAGGTAGTTGCCATCAAAATTGGCTTTGAGAGACCTAATGTAAAAAAAAAGTATTTACTTTAAAAGTATCGAGAAGCCTGGAAAATACAGCCACAAAGAAGTTGAAATCTAATTACTGGGAGAGCAGGAGAGACATTGCCTGCCTAAAATCTCTTAACATCAGACTTCAAAAAGGATCAAATTTTTAAACCATTCTTGAATAACATTTGAAAACAACAGTTATCATCTCAGGAAAAGGCTTTGGCATGCCCTGGTGGTCCTTGTCCAAGGCTGGTGAGCCCAGATACCCATGGATGCTGGGATCACCCTGCCCTTACCTTGCTAGCCCAAAGCACAGTTAAATGCAGCAGTGGTGAATCCAATGATGAAAATGAAGGCCAACGGCAAGTCCAGGGAGGTATTAAAATTTAGAGTGGTGTGCAATGCTTAAAATTAGTCTAGGAACTCTTCCAGCTTTGAATCAGACCAGAAATTAGAATATAAAACACATGGCCTGTGTTTTCCAGCATATATCTCTGGGAGGCTAAGCACAGGGTTTGACCCTGGATTTAATATCTGAATACCCTTTTCTAGATTTCCCTGAATGCCACCAGAGATTTTTGTTCCCCTGTCAGTGCCATGCAGCTCCTTACATGCACTGTTTCCTGACAGCTTGCATTTTATGATCTGGGGTGATTTCATTCCTGTTGTGGAAAGGGAAAGCAGGTCTTTTCTGGCTCAGTGGCCCTGTGTGCACCTCTCACAAACCACTATTACCTATTTCAGTTCATTAAAGGCACTTTCTGACAAATTTGTAGCTTAGTTAACCCACCAGTGCATGGTCCAAAACATCTCCCGTCAAATGAATTCTGTATTTTGGTCTAATATTTACATAACATTATGTAGAGTATTTTAAAAAATATAGGTCTGTTTCATGAATTTATGGAATATTATTTTTTATTTTAATACCAATAGTAATAACTGTTAAATACAATTTTAATGTAAAGTTTAATTTTAAATGTAAATAAATATTACCTTTATATATTTGAAATTATTATTTTTGAATGCTAAGAGAATTTAGAATGTTTCAAACAAATACCTACAGTTTACCAATACAGTACAAGCAATCACCTGTTTGTATTTCACATTTGGTCACTGGGATTATATCTGGCTGGACTAAGCCCTAGCTATAATTCCCACATGATCAAGTAAGACATACATGTCACTGCAGTTTAGAGCTGCCTACACTTAAATCTGATTGAAGTTTAAGTAGATGAAGAGGATGGTCAGCCTGTGCCATATTCTCAAATGCCAGTTATGCAAAAGAGGAGGAGAAGCCCTCAGATTTTAATTATTTATTTTTTAAATTGCTTGGCTAGTCAGTCCAAACCAAACAAGGAATATGTTCTCACTAAACAATCAAAAAATGCTTTCAGAGCTATTATCTGGTAACTCAGACAAAATTACATGCTTGTGTTTCTTTAGGATAATTTGACATTTTTAATCCTTGATTATGTAACAGTGCTTTAATCCAAGATAAATTGCAAGAGAGGAACGAAACCAGGGACCTTGAGAGTTTTGAGTTTCAGGTCCAGTTTGGCCTAAAGGCACCTTATGTTCTTAGAGGTCAGCATAAGTCTTCTGATCTCAGTAGAAGAAATGCCCGATTGGGTAGTGTTTCAGGCTCTGCCCAGAAAATGATATGGGGTTTTAACTTTTATGCTTTGTGCAGTTATAAAGTTTGATCAGTCTGTAGTGTGCAAGTCCAGAGTGTTGTGCACAACTAGAGTTCAATGTCCTTTTACTCTTCAATGGGACAGTTTAATTCCTCATCTGTGTCTCTGGTGCCTGCTCAGAATGGCTAATCAGCAAAGCAGCTTTAATCAGTGAATTGTTATTTTTCCATACCAAATATCCTGCCTGTAGTTACTTTAACTCCTACAGCCGACACAATTAATACTGAACAAATACTTAAAAAACAAAATCCATACCTCTAGAGAAAGAGAGAATGTAACTGGGGAATATTCTAGGTACTTTATGCTTCTTAGATACAAGATCATTAGTGTTGCATTATAAGGACAATGATACAGATAATTTTTATTTCCTCGATCATTGTTATGGCAGAGGTGATCAATGACTTTGTCAAATTCACAAAAATGACAATTTTCTAAGGGTAGATTTCTACCTAGGAGTGAGTTTTAGGCTCAAGAAAAATGAAAGCTTAAAAGCCAAAGACCTTAGGTATATAGCACACATCAGAAATGTTAGGCTTGGGCAAGGAGCATGTAGCATCTCAGATTTTGAGGCACTTGCCTCAAATTGGGCCTGAAAAAGGATCTCAGGGATAAAGAAAAAGACTCCTTCCAATTCAGTTAACCTCAGCTGAGACTGCAGAAAAATGACAAGAAAGCGTCACATACAGCAGAGGGATTTTTTTAGTTGTTTCTATTCAGAATAAAATGGAAGCCATCGCACCACTGCTTTGTAATAAGAGACCTCCAATCAATCATCATTATGATGACAAACGTAAGGCACTATTCACCTGAGCTGAACGTAAATTAGAGACTGCACTATAATAAATCCTGGCTAAAATATTAAACTCAATGAAATTACATTCATTAATTCAAGAAATAAATTATTCCCTGACATGTGAAAAGCTCTATACTGTTATGTGAGAGCAACTGAAATCTTTGGGGATGGTTAATGGAGAATAATAGAATTTTCTTCATGGAAAGAAATGTGGAAAGTCTGCCAAATATTTTAGAGAACATTCTCTTTGGATACACTTGAAAATATGAATAAATACTTGAATTAAAATAGATTCTATTTTTTTGAGCTCTATCTCCTCATAAAACTGGGAGTGGCATTGAGAGATCATGTTGAGTTCCAGGGGAAATTAAAGGTGTTCCCAGTAAAGACGGCAACCCATTGCAAAGTATACCTGTAGCATGGGTTCTCCAACACAGTCTCCTACCCTTCAAGTCCTCCTCCTTCCTGCTAGCATTTGCCCTTGCAGCCACTCGAGAAATGTCACACTGGAGAGAAACTGGTAAAGAATTTCCCTCTCCAGTTTACTTACTCTCCAGTTCCTCATTTGCAGCCCCAGGATGTGTATCAGCTGGGATTATCAGCAAATTATTTCAGCAGTGAGCTTTCTGCACCTAAGTCCCTGCTTGTAGAAAAGTGTTCAGCCAGCAACCAGCTGATAAGGTTACATATGGGGGAGGGTGCCCAGCTTTGATTTCTGATCCTGAAACTTATCTATATTTTACATAAAAAGGCACATGGCTTGGAATGTATCATTTGCTCGTCTAAGCAAAAGGCAGTGGTTTGCAGAGCCAGGTTCATACTTACTCTTGAAACCTTGAGATCTTCACCGAACACTGCTGTGCTTGAAAAAGAGACAGAAAGGATGTGTCTTCCACCTACCTTACCCTGTTTTTTCTAAGAAATTAACAAAAAATAGGAAAAATGAGATCTGTTGATTCATTCCAGCTGTCTTGCTTTATGTATGAGAACACTAGCACTTGGCTACTACTTACCAAACTTCTTCTGACATATTTTTCCCACTGAACTGACCATCTGAGCTCATCACAAAGACAGCAAAGAAGATTTGTCTGTAAAACACAAGAACAAAAGGTAAGCAGTGTGTTCGGCTGAGAAAGGCAACGAGGCCACAATGACAGCTTCAGTGTTTTGAAGATATATGAAAAAGGATGTAAATACTTTGCTCTCTGTGAATCACAAAACTTACCAGAGAGGTGTAAGTTAAACATTAGGAATCAATTCTAATAATTAAGGTGGAGAACACAGCAGCAGGTTACCAAAACAGTGTTTCAAAATTCCTAGAATGAAGGTGGATTTTAAGATCAGGGCACAACCCAGGCAAGAACAGGATGAAATGAAATGAACATGCAGGTGGTCTCTAAACACCATTGGCCTATAAGCATCAGCAGACTTTTCCCACGACACTTCTCACCGTTGCATCACTGACCCCTGCCTGGGAGATGCACACACCTGTTTGCATTGGGGCAGGAGGTGCAACACGGTGCAGAAGAATAGAGAGTGGCAGTGGCTGTAAGAATCAGCGTCTGCGTCTTGCTTTACCATAAACAGGTATAGTCCAGCAGTCAAATGCAACATGCGCTTTATGAGCTCCAAGTTAAGGCCACAGCATCCGATTTGGCATTTCCTAGCACCTGCATGCTGCAGGGAGAGGAGCCTCCAAACAACATTGCACCGTCCATCTCAAAGCTCCATGATGAAACCTTCCTTGCCCTGTGATCTCACACATCTCCAAAGCCCAGGAAGTTCCATTCATCAACAGCACAGTTCCCAGGTACCTCACTGCAGAGTTCTGTCCTTCACAGCTCATAGAACAGGTCGTTTACCAGAAACTGAGCCCCATAGGTTCCTGAGGACTTTCATATTTCATAATACCTCTAGTTATCCACACTGGAATGCATGATGAATACATCCATACAAGCTTAGTGGAAAAAAAATACTGGGCATTATCCATGTTATACTTTTCAAAGGGTCAGAAAGTTGGCCAAATCAAACCCAATTTCCACTGAAACTCTCCAAAGTCCTCCCCAATGAAAGCTATAATCACTGCCAAAGCCAGTTCTCAACTTGTAGTTGCAAAGCTATTCAAATATTAATTTTTAAATGTTTTAATAAAGGGCAAAAATATTTTTTTTTTTGCATTGACAAGCATCAACATTTCTTGAACGATGAAAGAGATGCCTTTCCCAGGCAATATTTTAGCTTCAGATGGGAAAGATTCTGCCTGAATGAAAAGTGGTAATATTGACGTCTGTCTTGGCTACCTGCATCATACAATCAGTCTCTGTTTTTTGCTAGAACACTGCAGTAAGTTCATAATGTGCGACATTAATGTTGATTCCTTGCCAAAATGAGGACACACTGTCATATCACACCCTGAGCAGAGCATCTCCCTGGGTGGGGGACACAACAGAACTGATATCCCAAGTGCTCATCCCACGCCTGCCCTCACACATACTCAGCTCAGAAGACCTTATAAATTAAAGCAATATACTGCCAAATCACATCAAAAATTTAGCACTAAATCATTCAGGGAAGCAAGACAGACCAGGAAGCACGTCATGATTCATGCTCACTTATGTATTTGTTTTTGCAGACTCCTTAAAGCTACGAAGAGTTTGCTGCATATAGCAGTATACTAAACTTCATGCAAAAGGTGCACACAAACCACGATTTAATTAATCATTTTCACTGGTATGCTGAAAAAACCTTTATTAAGCCAGCAAAATGGAGCTTTCACTGTATCATTTCACTGAAAGAAAACAACAAGTATTTGGAATGTTTTTGTTGTTTTTCTTGTAGGGAGGTACAAGTTCAAAGTTACCAGTTTTCTGAAACCTCAGGCTCTAGATTAAAAGAAAAAAATATAGCTGATTCAAGCTTACTCAGTAAATCTGTTTGACTATCTCAGGGTAAATTTTATTTAGTATTCTCATTCAATTCCAGCTTTCACCTGTTGTTTGAAGGATCTTATATCATTAGCCTGTGGGAGGAACAAGAATAACAGCTGATATTCTGGGGGAGGAAAGGGAAAATAATCATGATTCATTTTGTACCTTTTTTTAACATGGCTTGTTATTATTTGCTATTTTTATAGGCTTCATTAGAATGTACAATGAAGGAATTCCATCAACTTATGCTTGATGGTTTAGTGATTTTATGCACAAAATCAAATCTGAAAGAAAGGGGAAGAGAGTGAGAGCTGTCCTAGCAGAGAAATTGGAATCACCCCTTCCTTGGTGACAAAGCTCCTGACTGACATGCTGCACACCCAGGAGTGGTTGCTTCTCCAGGCTGCAGATATCTCTGGGACCCAAAGACAAACCATAACCCTTACCTCACCAGCCTACTCCTGAGACTGCAGTGCCATTTTTGGAGGGCAGACCTTGAGTCGTGGAAAGCAATCTGGAGAGGAGGAAAACACCACGTGAGAAAGTATAGCCACTACTAATCCCAATCCCTCCATCTTTTCCTGATTTTTTTCATATTATGAGTAAGCAATATTTTAGTGTTCACGTTCCATTATCATCTTGTAACTGGGTTTGAAATGTCCTTGATAAAAGCGCTGGTATCTGTATTTTACTTGGTTTCCACACTAACATGACATATCCAACTCTGCAAATACTAAAAGCTGTAGAAGAGTTATATCTTATCTCAATTAAGACTATATAGCCAGGAATGCCCAAAAGAGCTAGCTATTTAGCTATGGGATCATGGCCAATCTTAAAAATATATTTACGTCGTTTGGTTTGGAGAATGATTGGAGCTGGCATCAGACTCATTCCATGGGAGATTCTCCCTAGCAATCTAATAATTACCATCTTGTAATAAAGATTCCTCTTTTGGCAAAAAAATGTCTCTGCTGTTTACTGTGGCATCTGATAAAATTCAGTCCTGCATCAAGATTATTTTGGGCTACTGCAGAAAGCACCTAAATAAATCCAGAATCAATTTTAATGCCAATTTATTTAAATTAATTGGATAGACATGCATATTGAATGTATTTTAATTTTTTCTTTCAGATATTTTTGGTGAACAGTGAAAACAGGAGGAAAAACAGCTGTTCCAGGTGAATGACATACGTGAAAGCCATCAACAGGAATATGATACAAAGACTGGCTGAGCCACCAACATTTCTGTACAAGCAGCATCTAATGCATCTCAATAGCCTAAGCTCAGAAACTGTAAGAAAGCCTTTGTTTCTGAACAGTTATGTTAATCAAGGTGAAATATACATAATCAGATACAGAAGACAAACTGAGTGCGCAGAAAAGAAAATTGATCAAAGACAGGAAATTCTGATGAGGTACTTAACAAAATAAAGGCCAAGTTCTACTTTCAGCTCTGCTGGTGCGTTGATTTCAGTGTTATCACACCAGATTTAGAGCAGCAAAGCTAAGATCTGAATCTGGTCCGATCTAAGTATAGGTTGAGAATTAACTCAGTACCCAGCAAAGAATGTGTGATGTACCTGTAAATCTTTTACAAATCTTACCTTTTTTTTTTTTTTTCATCGGGTCCAGAATTATTTGAGCCTTATCAAGAACTTTGTTTAGAATTAAATACAGAGTTAATGAGTATTTTCCAGAAGCAAATACCATAGCAAGATAGAAGGAAAAAGGACCTAAGTGTATTACTTGAAAAGCAGCTACTTTTGAAAAATGAACTAGCTAGTCAGGATGACAAGATATTTAAATGACTTATTAAATGAAAAAGTTTCGTTATCTAAGTAAAGGGTTATTCATTCCACTTACAAGTGATACATGCTCATCGTCATGCTTCAGAAAACTAAGGATGCCCAACCACTTTGCCTGCTCTTGCACACTGCAAGCAGGAGTGATCATTTTGAAGGGCTGCTTTATAGTTGCAGCACTTTCCTCGCAGTGCAATCCTGTTAAAGGAAGAGCACACACACAGCACACACATAAAGACTTATCAGCAAGGAAAGCACTTTCTTTAGACTGGCATCCTTTTATATCAATTTGATTTTTTCCATAAAGCTTTATTTTTCATTTCAGCTTCTACTGCTTCTATTGGGTCAGATCTTAAGCTGGCACAATAGATAGAGGAATATGTGTGGAGTTAATTACAGGCGCTGGAGACCAGCCAAGAAGATATACTACTATGAAACATTTACTCACATTCCAGAGGTCATATGAACAACAGTAATGGGATTCCCAGCTTCAAGACTGTATGGAAATGAAAGTGGAGAATCTCCCAAAGGAATATAAAAATGTAAGCTAAAAATGGAAAGTCAGACAATAGGGAAGGAAGTTTTAGGACTCCTTAATGAAAGGCACTGTGCCATAATGAAGTGAACACACACCTTTTTTACTGACACACAAAGAGCAGATTTTAAGATCCAGTCCGTGAGTGTTCAGTGTTAATATATAAGGAAGAACTTGCTGCCCACAGGTGAGCCCTGTCTCTACAGTTTCCTGGTTTTGAAAGAAATGCTGGTGTAGTAAATAGCAAACATCATGTGGATTAGTTCCAATCTTTCTTTCTGACTTCCTTTGTGTTGATTTGATACTTAAAAATATGCAGCCAAGATACAGAAGATCCTGGATTGGATTCTCTGGAATGGAATCTCCACTGGTTAATTCTCCCGTTTCTGTACAGTCAAGCTGCTGATAGCAGGGGTGCTTGGCCATGCTTCCCAAAGCCTTCACCAGGACATACTGACAGATGCACAAACATGAGGAGGGTTAAGTTCCCCAGGTACAGAGAGGATAAACTGCGTGGCCTGCAGTGCCTCTGTGTTCATTTCGGTCAGGAGCACAATTTTGAAGCAAATATCCTGGTTGATCTCACTCACTGCATTCTGGTTTGTATCCCAAGAATATCTCAGAGCACACAATTAATTCCTTATGCACTAAATTCAACAGGACAATGTGCTTCAGGAGTGCACATACTGTGCTAACGGACAGCATGTCCGCAGGATCAGCCTAGAGCTATTAAACAATAAATTCCCCCAAGGCATATGCTGTAGACATCAGGCTCCCCAGCATTAACTGTTTTACCTTACAAATCATCTCCTACTGCAGAGCACTTTTTTGTTAATGTCAGCATAACCTTAGAGGAATAATTAGCTCATACAAACCAATCTGAAAAGGAATCAAGTGAGACCTGAAAAGATTTATTCTGCCTTGTGTTATCTATTCATAGATACTGTATGGTCCTAATTAACCTTCTTTTGACTGGTTTTCCATTCACAACATCTCACCTACAAACATACCTCTCTCAAACATAACTCTTTTATATCAATATTTGTCATTGTCACAATGAGTCCCATGATGGCTATTAGAAGAGGTGGGTCTCTTGGTCTCAGTAGGTGTTCAAACTTAACAGCAGGAGATACTTTTTACCGCATGTCCTCATAAAGATGCTGTCAAAGGTATGGCCTCCCTGCAGAATTCACTACCAAGGCTTCTAAGGATGAGATCACCTAGCCGCAGATTCACACGTCTTTTTATACTTAGAAACTGTTTTGCCAACATGCAGTCAGTGTATATCCAACACCAATTACTCAAAGACTTGTCAGCAGTCTTTGAAAACACACAGGTTTTTTGAGCTGACCACAATTCAAGTTCCTCACTGCAACTAATGGAGAAATGTTGTATAACAAAGAGAAGCCATATCCACAGCACAGACCAACCTCTGATTCCATAATTCTGCATGGAAACGTTAGAAAAATATTTAAATACCACAAATCCTTAAGTCGCTATCAAATTTCCCATTTGAAGAGTAAGCATCATCTAATTCAAGTAGACTCAACTCGATAGAACACAGTCTGATCCTTCAATGAAAAAGACGGTATCATGAACTAATGCACCCATTTACATGCCAGGTAGAATATGCTGTCCTCTGCTCAGCAAAATTCTGATGTGCAAAATGACAGTTTACATGTTCCCTTTTCCGGGTGCTTTTGTTTATCACTGTTTTCCAGGAAGTTGTTATTCCTGCTCAGGGCATAATTGACACTGCTCATTTTTCTCATGCTTTAGCTTAATAATAATAATAATAATAACAATAAAAGATAAGGAGATCCTTAATTTCACAGTTGTCTCTTCTCGGGGTCCAATCAATAGGCTCTGGATATTGGTGATCTCTTTGTTAGTGTTTTCCCTCAAGCCTTTTTCAGGAATCAGCAACTTCTGGAAAGATCCTCATTTCCATCTCTTTGTTACATATTCACTTGTTTTCTAAAATAAGTTTCTAGTCCTGGTAGCTGTAAAGGAAAGCTTTATAGTGTAATCCAAGAGCATCATTTCATTTTGTGAGCCAGAAAAAAATAATAAAAAAAAAGAAGCCAAAATAGTTAATATGAAAATAAATTCTCCTTATTGTAATTTAACTGGGCAGAGGAGGCAGGGAGAGAAGGGACTAATGCTTAAGCTGTAAATTCTTGTGGTTGACAGCTCTTTCATCCAATCCACATGCTGACACAGCCCCATAACAGTATTTGCTAACATTTTGTGCAAAGTGAGACCTGTACAGTGCACTTGCAAACCACAGAGCTCTCTCTAATTGCACAAAATTCAGAAGCTGACAAGGTATCTTTTCAACAACCCCAAAAACCTGACTGGAGGTATATGGAAACCTCATCCCTTTCCAGATACCACAGACTGCAGAGTAGCAACGGATTTCTCATCTTCTCGACTGCTGCATGAATTCTGGATGAGCTAAATTCTCCTGTGTGAAAACGAACAGCAGCTGGCAAGTGCAGTGGCTTCTTAGGAGGTTCAGAGCTCCACATACAAAATCTAAAAGTGACATAAAAGCACGGATGCGCTTCGGCTCAAATAATTAACTGTACAGAATCTTTTCACTTGCGTTACAGCACAATAATACCACTGACCTCTAAGTTGCTGCTGCTTTCATATACAAAAGATCTGAATCTGGCCTCTAACATTAAAATGACAGAATCTTTCTTCTGTCATTCAGCCAAGGGTACTTTAAATCTGTCTTGCTGACATCCTGTAGCCACAATGTACGTCCATGTCATATCATGCTTTCCAATCAGACTTATGTATGTGTGGGAAGCAACTGTATCCTTAATGCAGGCCTCCAAGAGAAATGCAGACTATTAAAAGCATTCCTTCCAATTTTAAACAGGATTCTGCCAAAATACTTAAATATAGCTGGTCAGCAGACTGCACAGTGGTTACTGTGATGAAGTGAGACACCAGCTTAAGCTCTGTCTGCACCACAAATTTAACCAAGCTGGTAGCTGGTTAGCAGTACAGCCTGTTGATCTGGGCTATCTCTCAGTATAATACGTCCTAAGTCATACTTGTTCCCATCAACAGAGTGTCCAAACGTGTCTGTGGCTGTAGGAACACATGTGAGTGGGTGTGTTCTATTCACAGATGTGATGCTATAGACCTTCAGGAATGCACCAGAAGAAATTGCTGAGGGTTGTTTATCATTTAATTTAAAGCCAGGCTTTTAAAGATGAAAAAAAAAAAAAAAATGAAAGACTGGCTGCCAGCATCACTTTGCAAAGTGAGACCAGGTGAGCTTATCTTCAAACAGTTGGATGATTTACTTTCCAGTTCATATCCCTGGATACTACCCTCTCCTTTTTCTCACCATGCTGATGCAAAAATCACTAAAACAACACAAAAACCAAATGGTAATTAAAACTTTCCATCACATTGCACTGACACTATCAGGCTGTGGGTGGATTCCCTGACACAGTAGTGGAAGTACAAAATCAGCATTGGTTCCATTCTTTAGAGATGCAGTGCTGCTGGCACCCATACAAAAACGCCTACAAGTCTTGAGAGAATATGATAGTTGACCTAAAATATTTGTATACACTAGGTTATTCAAACAGTTTTCAAGATATTTCTGAGAGTAAGCCTTATTTCAGTTTGATCTCTGGCTCCAAGCTCAAGAAACATCTTGCACTTAACTGAGAATTTGCTGGGAATCTAGATTACATCCTAGTGCTGAAGGCTTGGCCAAGGAGATCTAGGGTCCCTGCCAGCAGAAATATACACTGAAAGACAGGCTGCCTCGGTGTGTTTTACCAGTACTCCACCACATATTGGACTGATTTGAATCCACGGATTTCAGTTGTATTCCACCACAAAGAACGGTAAAATCAGACACATTTCACCATGAACCACCTCAAAAGGATTTGAATTTATATGGAAATTTTTGTAATGTAATCTTTACAGGGAGGGAAGCAATAACTCACAGAAAGATTAAAGAAAAAAGTAGCCATTACACAAGCATGTATGGATAGCCATTTACTCTCATTTGGCTTTATCTTTCTTTGCACATGTGCCTCCAGACAGAAACACAGAAGTTTTGAGCTTTCTTTTCCCTCAGAAAAGAAGACATCTACAAAATATGATCCTTTTTGCCATTACAGCCACCAAAGATCTGCCATGGAACAGAAATTTAATTACTTGCAAGTATATGAAGAGGAATAAATAATAAAGGCATTCCAAAATATCAGAGCTGTCTTACAGCACAAAACAAGCCCTGGGCTAAAATTCAGGGGAAATGAAAACAACCCAGGAAACTGACTATTGGAAGAAAACTGCTAAACAAATTATATGCCCAGATAGCCAAGGAAAATGGCACCAGTCACCTGGGGTGGTAAGAACTGATCTACACGGAGCACAAGAAAAGGTATTTCAGGAGGGAGCCTTCAATGTTAGGGACAGGACCCAAACCACAACGGTCGTAGACTAGCATTAAAAAATCAGCATTCACCAGCAAAAAACATAGACACACACCTACTTTATATAAACCACATTTACTCTTTTTTAGAAAAGTCTGGCAATTAGAGGCACCCAAATCCCAGTCCTCCCTCCCGAATGAATACTCTGAGCTCTGGCCTAGGCCAGGCTCTCTCCTCTTTCCCTCCATCCTCCTGCCCACTGGCACAGCTTCAAGTGGGAGGTGGAAGTCCTGCAGATCCTTCAGCCAGGTGCTGCCAGTTCCCTGGAGCTCTCTCCTGACAAAGAGCAAATCTGCACATGCACTTTCACGTGTCAAGGAAGAAACTGAGCCCAGGGTCCCCAAGATATCTGGATAAGATATCTAAGACCTAAATTAGTTCATAAAAAGCAGTGCCCTTCTCCTCCTCTGCCAGCCCCATTTTCAAGGACGAACAGTGAGTTCTGCTCAGATGCCTCATAAAATGCCTTTGCCTGCCTGCCCACTGGGAGGACCCCAGTTTCTGGCTCCCAAGGGGACAAGTATCTCCAGCAGCCTCAGACATGCTTTTCAGCTCTGTTGAACACGGGAAATTTCCATACATGCCTCAGTTTAACCAACAACTCTCTCTTCTCTGATCAACAGCAGAGATGCTTCTTTTACCCATCTCACATCCTAACTCTCATCAAATACTGGCTGCAGATTCTCAGACCCTAAACTGTGAGTTAGGGGATGAGTTAGGCTAATGGAGCCGACCCTTTGACTGTACCCAGCCTTCAGTGTTCATGGTCACATAGGAAGTCTGTGTCATCAGAATTCAAACCTCAAAGCAGTAATCCCTGGGCTGGGTTTCTGTCCTGAACAATAGGTCACTCTTCCTATTGAAGCCATCCAGAAATAACATTGACATAAGATCATTGGTTGACAGTCGTTTTCCAAGTCACATATTTTTCTTAACAGCATTCACAAGCTGACCTTTTCTAATGCTATTTCTTCCTGATGAGCAGCACCTATACAAATTTTGTCCCCTGCATGAACAAAAAGGGCTTGAGCACACAGTGAGAGCATATACGGCATTTGTGCTACACTGCTCAGGGCTGATCACTGATGCTGGGTGATGGTCTACAGCATGCAACTGAGCTGTGTGAGGCGGAATGGGGCAAGACCTTCCAAGAGCGGTAATGTCTTCCACTGCTTTAATCACCCCTAAGAGAGGGAGGAAGGCTCATTTTCTAGATGTTGGCTGCCCTAGGGCACAGGGGTTTTTTAACCTGGATCAGGAGAGAACTTCTAAAGCAAATCTGCTGGTTGTTGTCACCTGAGCATGCTTCAGTTCACATCCCTAAGCAATTTCACAGGTTGCAAACCAGGCTCATGTGAAACCTGCTTAGAAGATGAGCCTCAAGAGGACACCTAACATCCTCCATCTGGTACGGGTCATTCAGTGATGCCAGGCTAGAGGTAGCTGTAAAGCATGGATGCTAGGAGATCAGCTCCAAGTCTTTAGAACTACAGGTTTGTTCTTGCTGGGCTGAATTACTTTTAAACATAGACATAACTTCTGTTAGTTGAAATTAGGGCCCCTGATTCTGTCCCTGAATTATTTAGTTGCAGAGGATTTTCATTCAGTCATATTCCAGGAAATTGCCTTATTGCCCATAGTTAGACCCATGAGAGAGAATTTTAGAGCTCATTCTCAGGTATGTAGCTTATGAGAAGCTCCTCTTCCATTTGTCAAGCTATTGATGTCATTGGAGCAGACCTTGAGCAGCATTCCCAGACTACACCTCTTCCTGGAATTAGAGTTTGGATAGCCTCATTCCAGAGTTTCCAGATTATTATTTATCACTAGAAATCGAGTTCCAGCACTCAAAACCTACACCTATTGATTCAATTTCCTCCTCTAATGATTCACTCTGTAAACTTGCCCACATCATTACCCATTACCAGGACCCCACCCTGCTGTGGACTGATAGTTGGTCTTGTACCCACCCAGGCAGTATATGTCCCAAAAGTTCGCCTCTCTATAAAATCTTCACACACATCATACATTCCATTAAAATAAAAATAACATGGCAACGCAACGCAAAACCATGAAACTTATAAATACTGCAGCTTCCCCTCTCCTAGCCCCCATGACACAAAATGTACTAAGAACAAATGGGAAAGGTTGGCCACCCTTCTAGTAGGTGTCCCACAGTCCTTATCCTATTCCCTACTGATGTGGCCTTGAATTATTTCAGGTTGTAATACTTCCCCCAAAGGACACCGCATTATTTACCCAACAAAACATCATACTGATTTCTAAACAGTAAGTATAATGAACGGTACTATTAGAATAAGTGCATGGATCTAATTTCCTCCCTGTTCTCTCATCCTGTGGACATTAGAGAGGCTCAGACAGCTTTATGATCTAGTTAAGATTCTCCTCATATCACAAGATGGGTGCATATTACCCCAGTAACTTACTGATGAATCTAATCTCTTCTTGTTGTTCCCATGACTAAAATGTTTACCAAACTACAAAACTAAGGCAAACTAATTTAGATTATAGCAGAGTGCCACCTAGTGCTAAGCAGGTTTGAATTCAAAAGGAGTGCTCTCATCTGTAAGAAATTGACCAAAAATTCATTCTTTGGTTGTACTGGCAGTATAACACACTCGTTCTCTCTGAGATGGTGGAAGGAAAGCTTTTGAAATAACAGAGAGGAAGATTATAAAAGAGCCTGAACTAATTACATTCTTTGTAAAATAGATAAGGTTCTGCCATTAACAAAGCCCTGCATTCCTAGGTGAGTGTATTTACAGTATTACACGTGCTCTAGATTTTAGCACATAACATGATGTATGTGAATGGAAGAAAAAAAATGCAACAAAAATATGTTCAAACTACTCTAGAAATGCCTAAGAACTGGGGAAGGAAGTCATGTTTATGACAACCTTTGCTTTATAAAATTTAATTTATTTTCCCTCCAAGAGAAAATCTAAATTCCCTGCTGAAGTGACCATGTCACACAGGGCTAGGAACATTTTCTGTATTTCAGATGAAAGGCACCTACTGACCCCAGCAAACACCAGCTGAAAGCTTTGTATGCCTGACAGCTCCCTGAAAAGATATGAGGTGAAAACTGCTTGTGGCTCTGAAAATGGCCTTTAGACATGAACAGAGATAAAAGACAGAAGTTTTCACTCCCTGAATGCTTTTACTGGTGTCCCATGGGAGATTTTAGGCTGAGAGAGAGTGGAGGTAGGAAGAAGTTCCCTGATAGCTCCAACAGAGATTAAGCATTTCCTAGTATCAAACTAAGGAAAGCATTTTCCTGGCTAGGGTGGTGTTCCAATGCTGTAGATATTTTTCTGCGAGAAAAACAAAGGAAAAATTGAGAAGTGTCAATTATTTTTATTTTAATTTCTTAAACATTCAACATACCAAACAACAGGTGTTTTGTAAAACAAGATTTCCCAGAAAATTATACCCAGACTACAGAAACCTCAGTCCCTTCTCTTGGTGAGCACTACATGTGGTTATGAAGAACTGGCTCACATGGACTGTAGGGGTGGAGCACAGGAGAACACATTCCCAGGAAAACACAGTCTGAGGTAAAGTCTATTTGCTGCTCAGTGATGAGTTCTTCTGTGGGTGTGTTTGAGAGAAAGCTGAGATTAATTGGCATTTACTATGACAAAAGCATTCTAACTTTAGGCTAGTAGAAATGGGCAGAGTGGATCAAGAAATAATTTGATAAATCATTCTGAATTATTACTCTGATTCTTGTCTCCTGCTATTCAGTGTTTTCAGACTGGAACAGAGCCGCAAAACACCACTTTCGCTGTTGGTATTTGGAGTCTGTTATAATTTACAAGTGTGGATAGCAGTGTAAAAGTTATCAAATTCTTCTGGTTTAGAGATTTCATAGCTGCTTAGTAAATGTTTCCAAATACGGCAAATACACCCTTGCAGTGGGAGAAATTAGAATGATTCATGAGTTGCTTTTTTTTTCCTTTTGGTTAAAGTCGAGTTTGAGATGGATGAAACACAAAGGTGTAGCAATTTGAACCCTTTGTCTACTGTGCAGCTACTGTATGAACAAAAGCAACCTGAACTACTTTCCTCCTGCTTTGACCCAAAAGTCTTATCTTGAAAGACAAGAGAGGTGCCACCTTGCTGACACTATGCCTATTTGTAGGCATTGTTACCACCGTGGAAGAATTCGGTGCAAATCCAGAAGCACATTAGCAGAGTGTGGAGATGCCTCTCTAGGCTAGTGCCCATAGGAAGACTTGCTCATGGCCACCCTTTTGAAGCATCAAGCTCATCCCACTACACACTTGCCCCACTCCAAAGCTTGCGATGGGTGTCTCCAGCTAGCAGAAGTGTTGCATACATGCATACAGTTTCATTCGGCACATAATGTGACAGAATTCATATCATACAGGTAAATGAAGGTGCCTCATTTCTTAAGTCTTAAAAAGTAGAACTTCTCTCACTCAAAACTGAAAATAGCAATTAAGACAAAATTGAACTTGAACTGTAGCTGATTCCAATTATTAAAAAAACCAAAAAAACCCCAAAGGAATGATGCACTCCCCCTCCCTTTTCAGGACTATTCCAGCATCCCCCAGAGAGCCTATATCTTTCACTAACCTCAGCATCCCACCATCTCCAGCACACTGCAAGAAATGTGTCCTCCTCAGCTGGCTTAGTGCTCTGGTCTGCAAAACGTCTTGCTTGAGGCAAGAGAGAATTAACTCCATCCTGATTTGAGTAATTTGGAAAAAGCTCCCTTTCCTCTTAGAGGATGCCCAGCTGGAGGTGAAGGGAAGTGCTGCTGTCCCTTACATCCCCTGTTTTACTAAGAAGGGTTTCTCTTGCTGTGTGAAATGAACTTACTTCAGCCCAAGTACAACAACCACAACTTACTCTTTCATCAGGTAAGTTCCTGGCCCACATGCCTGTTTGCCATGGAGAAATTTGTGCGTCTTTGCAAGTAAATATCATCACCATCACACCATCTATTTTCATATGCTTTAAAAATATTATTGAATAATATTTATCTGTATATAAATACATATATCTTTTTCTGGCAGGGCAGCACACCTCACTTTTACAGAAGCAAGATGCCCTCACTCCGCACACAAGGAAACTGAGACATACAGATGAAGCCCTTTGGGGAAACTTTCCTGGTAAGTTGTGAACAGCACCCTTCCATCCACTCCAGCTTCCATCCAAGGTGCCTCCACCCATCTGCAGGCCTTCCCCACTGGTGCTCTGGAGGCACCATCTGCACAAGGTCAGCCACTTTGTTTAAGCTGAGACTCCAATTTAATGCAAGGTCAGCCTCCTCCCCAGGACTCTGGTTTAAGAGATCGCTCTCCACTGGGAAGCTGTTGTCCCAACCAAGGAGCTTTAAACCCAATCCAGCAATCAACAAGAAGTCCCATCTGACAAAACATCACAGACAAAACAAAAGGGCTGAGCCCGAACAGCCTGCGTGATACCCTCCGGTAGAATCCTCCTCCTTGGGTTGTTGCATTTGAACTACTCAGAGTGAAACGCAATGCTCAGCTGTAAAATATTTTCTTTTTGGCAGCTCACAATCTTGTTCCAAAGGCACATGTGAAATACATTCCTGGGTAATCTTGGAGTGAAGTGGGCCAGATGGTAGCAGTCAGATCTGACCCAGTTCTTCTTAAGCTCTCATATTTTCAAAGATGTGTGCTTAAAAACCTCATGCTTCTCTCCCACAGCAAATATATATATATATATACGTATTTCAGACCAGGTTTTTGAGGCAGTTGCAGGCATGTACAGAACTGTCACCTTTTGGCACTCTGTGTCCTGGGGATAAGGAGCTGTGCACATCTGTAACGGAACAAGTCATCCCATCGCACTTCTCCTTCTGTTTCCTCTGAACCAAGGGGATATCAGGCAGCCTCCTGGTTTAAGGAAGGCAAGGGAGTGGAAATACTTTCTTCAGACTTTACTGAAGGGAATCAGATAAAAGAGGGATGGGGATGGATACTGGTTCCAGCTGTTATATCAGCTGAGGGTCATAAAATGGCTTTCAAAATGGCTGTGGAGCATTTCAGCCTATGGTTTAGTCCTGTTTTTGTCCAAAAGACCTAAAATGCCTGGTTCTTTTTCAATTAAACATGCACACAGATATTCCTCTCCTTCTGGAGGGTTTGCTTTATGTTCTTATTTTTGTTTCATGTATCTGGCACGGGCATCTGAGTCATACCCTTGGTGTCTAAATGTTTCAACGTTCATTGTGATATTGTGGAGCTCAGGGCAAGCCCATGTAGCTAACGCTGCAAAACCCACTACAGGAGAGCCACCTCCAGAGAGCAGGGGAAGGAAAAGTTCTGTCAGCCCAGATGGCAACAGGAGCTGACTAAGGTCAGAGCAGGGGCAGGACAGTCCTTGACCCCACTTTGTCTGTGACTATTCACCATCCTCCTAGCAGTTTTAGGATGGCAGGTCAGACTTCACGTATATCTCAGACAGACCCTTCCATATAACTCAACCTTTTCAGTGCTTTTCCTCATGACAAGAAGTTTATTAGTACTCGGTCATTACCACCTCACATAATCGTGGTCCCTTCAGAAAAACAGACCAAATAATTGACTGCTGATCTGTCTTTCCCAGATTAGAAGAGGCAGAGTGAGACTCACCAATTAAAATGGCTTTTCTCCCCATTAGGAGAGCTCAGCAAAGAAATCCATACATGCAGCCCTCCAAGAGCCTTGGCTGGAAATTTTAAAGGTGCAGCATACTATGAAGAAAACAAAACTAATGTTCAAAAGCTGCCTGCATTGGCATGCATGCCTTTGGAAGGTCTGTGTCTGGATTTTGGATTTGATAGGAAATGTGATGTCACTCTGCTCATTGAGCAGGGCCCATACGTACCCTTTCCTGTGTCCTGTGGTCTCGCACTACCACGGTCCCTTCCTGGGCTCCCCTGGCAGCACCACTGTCATGCTCCAGCCTCATCCAGAGTTGATGCAAACCATCACACCTCCATAGAGACACATAGACATACGGATTGATTTAGAAGGTCTATTTACGCCTTCAGTGGAAGAACTGAAAGCAACTTGTGTATTAGAAGCATGATATATAAAGACAATTAAAAAATAATACAAATATTTGCTTATGTACTGTGCACAATCAGGTCAAGCAGCTGAATTTAATTTACAAGGCAGGGTTCGGCCTCCCTGATGGCACCTGGGTCCAGCTGCTCATGGTGGAAGGGTTCACACCCACACTGCACACCCAGAAGCAGGTGTTGGCAGCAAGAAGCGTGATGTGAGGATATGACATCATTTCACCAGTGTAATCGGTTTTCACTGTCTGCAAAGAAGAGATAAATACATTTTATTTAAGATGTTGCTAAAGGTATTTTGTGGAATTTCACTTGCCCTTCACGTTGTCTTGAAGAAGCTGTTTGCAACACAGAGATTGAGCTCTGTTTTCTCACAGGCAAATACAAAAAACAAACATCATCAGTGCTGGCAGGACACCTGTGGAAACCCTTCCCAAAAAATAAGAAGCTTAAATCCAAGCCTTATAGGCCAACTGCATCAAAATACAACTTACTAATTAAAAAACAAAACAAAACAAAACAAAAAAAACCCAAACAAACCCACAACCAAAACCATCAACAAAAACTCACCTTGAAATGTTCTTGAGAAGTAAAATCCTATTTCTACATGCTCACACTCTCTGGTGAAAAAAGCAGAAACACTTTTTTGGCCACTGCCCAGGCTAGAGATCCTGATGATTGATACTGTTCACTATGGGGTCAAAGTTTTGGTGAGAGATTAAATAGTTTCTACCTGCAGCAAAGAGAAATACCAGATGTTCTGCACAGAATCAGAAAGGAAAAATAAACAACATGAAAAATATATCCAGAATGGGATATATTTTTGGAAAACATTTACAAAGTTAAAAAGCAACTGTGCAGCACTGTTTAGTTTCAGCCTTAGCACAAGCCTACGCAGGGCCAACTTAGATAATCATAGCTAAAACAAAGGTAATGTAGATTAATCAAAAAAAGTTCATCCAAAAAGGGAAGATATGTACAAAAAAAAAAAAAAATAAAATCCATAATTACTTTGTAGAAATTCCTGCAGAGCTGTAGAATTTTCTAAGTTATACACTAGTTCCGACATGAGAAAAGAAAACAGTCTTGTTGTTCTGCTACAAAACAGAATATCCCAGGATCTCATAGCTAAAGAGAGGTAGCCTATATAGCCTATTTAGCAGATGGGATGTTAAATGGAAGATTGGACGATGAAGTTTGAAAACTTAGCTTGTATATGTAATTCACCAATGGCAATGTGTTTCCTCTAAGGGCAATGGTCAAAGTAACCATTATCAATGTCCATATGTTAAGGAAAGTGCTAATGCAGAGTCACAGAATACCTGAAGGAGTGAAGACAGTCAGAACCTGCTCAATAGAAGAGCAAAATTATGAAGTCCAAGTCTCCCAGAAGGTGTAGTGGAGGGCGAGGGCATGATTTTCAAGGAACAGGGAGCTTGTATCTACACACTGACTCCACGAGCTCTTTTTTAATGGAATAACATCTATGGATAAAGACAGGCATTGGAAAACAAGAATTACAAACAAACTTTAAGAGCACTACTGGAAGTATGTCTAATTCTAGTAGCCCTAGAAAAATAGAGCACTGAAAAAATTGGTTAAAAATAATCAGTGAGGAAAATCCTTTAGAAAAGTCTGCTTTGTAACAAGTTTTGACAAAGCATTGCACAACATACTTCCTATTGCCTTTCCTCTACTAGAATATAAAAGACCCTTTTAAAAGGTCAAATTCTTGTAGTTTAGAGAATGAGAACCATGAAACCACTGTCTAGCCTGCAATGCGCTGTAGTAGGGTGTATACTCCTTTGCTAAGAAAAGTAGGATGACCCAATCCATGCAAATACCCTTTTACAGCTTTCTCCCTCCCTTCAGTTTTCAAATTACTCAATATAAGTCTTTCTAGAATATAGCCACTGCTGAACTAACCCAGCTAGCCATACCAGTGTTTCAAGACCACCTGTCTGTTATGATTATGAAAATTCAGTGGTGCATACCCTTCTTTTATGGTCAGTCATATGAGACCACCTATTTCCTTTCTGTAATCAACTCTCAGAGTCACCTTTCCGCTTCAAAGCTTAGATTTGTACCTGTGAAATTTCTTATGGGAATATTTGCTAATGCTAGCTTAAAATTTTCCTGGTGTGAAATTTCCATGTTCACGATAAGAAGGGGAGGATCTTCTTCCAAATGAACATAAACAGAAAAAAAATGACAGATTCCTATGCATAACAAACAGTGAGGATGCAGAAATTGCCATTATCTTCATATATGGTCACTGGCTGGTACATGAGACTCGGGGGAAAACAATCATCAGCATTGTTTAGCCAAACAAGTCTAATCATCCTGTCTACATACCTGTACTAAAAGAGTATGCCTTTACTGCACTTGGCTTTTATTTGCCATTACTATTTAGAATTGGCTTTTTCTCGCTACTATATTCAGTAACCACAAAGCCTCATTACTGTAATGAATGCTACATCAAACCATCAGCAGTAGCTTGATCGATTTTTGGGTCATGGGGTATATATAAAATATACCAGTGGTGTATTTTATTGCTGTTTAAATGCAGCTCTGCCTTAAAAATGAGTCTGAACTGGAATTCCTTGAGAGCTACCAGGAATATACTTCATGGAGGGCTTTTGAATATTTGAAGGAACAATGGAAAACAAACAAATCAGGTTAAGGATTATGAAAGACTTGCGTGTTGAGCTGACCAAAAACTTGCCCATTCCTTTTCACACATGATATTAATTTTCTCCATTTCATTAAATACATATTTTACAGAGACGTGGCACGAGAGATGTGGAGCAAGAACATGTGCACAGAGCACAGCACCCCCAGGCCAAGCTTTCTGCAGATACAACTTCATGCAGATGCAACTAATCTAACACTCAGGAGCCAAACCCCCTGATTTTCAGCAAGATGTCTCTAGAAAAGTTTTCAATTCAGCAAAAGCTAGACCATCAATTAAGCCATTTATGGCAGCTTTCCCCATCTGCAGCCCTCCCCTATATGCACAGAAATCCTTTCTGTTCGCCGCTGTAGGGTTATGATTTATTCCCACAGGGTAATTCTAGGGAGATAGTGCATGGGGTAGGGAGATATTGTAGTTGACAGTAATTCAGGACCCAAAAATGAGATATAGCCTACAGTTTCCCTAGTTCTTTCCTTTCAGAGAGCTAAACCAGAACCTCTTTCATGCTATCTATGAGATTAGAATCTGTGGTGTTGGTCAGGCTCCAAAGAGATGGTGGGAACATAGAAATAACCTTCCCAGTCAAACCTGTGGCAGGCTTTGTGACAATACATTCTTTTACCTATTTCCAGTCAAGAAAAATTAAATCTGTAGAATAATGAAGGAAAAAAAAAGGAAAAAAAAACCAAAGCAGTAAATGAGAATGCTGCATATGAAAACCTCTTCATCACCTATCTGAGAAATTAATGCATTGGGATAGCCTACTTGTTGCCACTCAACTGGAAACACTCTGTGAGAAAGCCATCTGAGGAAGTGAAGCTGCTACAGAAACATCCATGGGTGGGTAAAGCTGATGTGCCACAGCTCAGTGCTGGTGGCAACAGGGTGGCCCTGTGATGGAGCTTGGTGAGCTGCTGCCTTCCACCTACCCCTTCAGCATCTGCATTTACCCACAGACATGACCAACCCTATTTAGTCAGTGGCTGCAATGCCGACACAACATGACTTTGTCTCAACAACTGAAGCCTTAGCCAAAATTTTCAGAAGAAAGGTGGTCTATGCCAGTTGCAGACATTCCCCTCTTTGATGGTTATGGAGACTGACTCTGATTTAATTCTTGGAATTAACCTGGAAGGTCATCGTATTCTTAAGAGAGAAAAAACATTTTAAAACATAATGTATAATTGGGG
>VXBJ01006814.1:169900-250907 GCA_013400055.1 Nycticryphes semicollaris
GCCTTCTCAGGGAAATATGTTTCAGATGCACAACTCTAGGAAGGACTCTGATAAAGTAAGCTGGAAGATAATTATTCGTGGAGTTGTCTGCTTTTCTTTCCTAGAAAATTATCAAGTCCAATTCAATATACTCCAATATAAACAGAACTAAACACATACACATACAAAATGTAATGTAAGCAGATCTGTAATGTCCTGGCAAAGGATGGAATGGACATCTGTCCTGAAAAAGCCCTTCTAGGTATGCTCTCTTGAAAGTTTAAAATGTTTCACATCTGTTTCCATCCCAGTTGGCAGGACTGCATATCTCCCGATTCGTGAATCAATCTAAAAAATGCATTGCAACTATTGACATTTAATTTTCCATTTGCAAAAATTGGGGCAAAAAGGATCCTTTCAAGCACCCTGTGTACACTACAGCCATTTCACATTAAACATTTGTGACAAATCTCTTTTTTACATCAATGATGTTGGATACCTGTGTATGGGCAAGATGCCGGCTGTTCTCTACAGTCTTAATTCTGTGTTGTCCAATTCTTCAAGGAAAAGTGCTAATTAACTCAATGCTGAAACGAAGGTTTTCCACTGAAATTCCACCCATAGTAGAATCTGCAGCGTCACCAGGAAAGAGAGCATCCACCCACAGCAGAGTGCTCCTCATACCCACCTCTAGACCAGAAGAAATGCAGTAAGAGCAAGCGTGGCGTACAATCACCTCGTCTGCACATGCAATGATGCTCAGCTCTACTTCCTCCCTACTCTTTTGCTGTCAAATTGAAAACTTTTTTTTTTGCCTTGCTAAAGCCAAAGGCTTTAGCTGTTTGGCTTATCTTTTTGCTTTTATTGTTTTCCTGAGCTATGAGGCGAGCCTCCAGGACTCTGACGTAGCAATACCACAAAGTTTGTTCCAAATTTCTTTTACTTAGGACATAAATAGGTTTTTAAGTTCTACTACGTGTCCACGCAACATCAGAGACTCCCATTTATGTAATACAAAATACAAGGGATTTTTATACTTACATACTAGATAGCTTTGGAAGATGTATCACTTGTCTGATGCAGACAGCTTATGGTTATCCTTCCCTATGATTTTTCTGTATGCAGTTACAGATGTATAATAAAGCATGAACAAACTTAAGAGAGACTAAAAGGAAGAATTATTGCCAGTGCAAGGACTGATTTTTCATTTGATAGGGGGGAAAAAAGGGGACAGACACACATACACACAAACTGGTATGACAAGATAGCGTATTTAAAGGAAGCCGAAACAAAGTCTGAAGCAGCGTTAAAAGCAAATGTCACCTCTTGCTTTTAGCCTGGGAGAGTGGTGATGTGCACAGGATGAAGACTGGGCTGCGTGACAGGGAGGATTCAGAGCAAGGTCAACTTGCGAAACAAGCGATGCATGACAGAAACATCGAATTGCTGAAACATGCTGCTGCAGGGAATAGAGTCTCAAGAGCTAAGAGGACTTATTTGGCTCACCATACAAATGCGTGTTCTAGAAATAGTAAGGGACTTTATAAAAAAAATAGAGCTGGGACACTGTAACTGACTATAATTCAGACAGTCCTTAAGAATTTATAGAAAGTGTTTTTTACAGCTCTTCCAAAGCACCCACAAACTGTGGTGGTTGTTGGAGAGCAGAATAACGTGACACACACACAGAGGGATGCAGCAGAGGCTGCTGACAAGGCACAGACCTTGCTTTATCTGCAGGGGATCACTTATCTGGTGAGAGATGGGAAGTGCCCAGAGGTCACCTTTAGAAGGAGACACTGAGAAGTAAAACCCTCCACTTAAATCACAAGGACACACGTACCCCTCGAAGATGTAGACTCTTTCCAGACTTTGGTTTGTTAGTAGAACTTTTGGGAAGAAAATGAGTTTTCTAGAATTGTTTGTTAAAAATAAAA
The DNA here is from genome assembly GCA_013400055.1 of Nycticryphes semicollaris. NCBI lineage: Eukaryota > Metazoa > Chordata > Aves > Charadriiformes > Rostratulidae > Nycticryphes > Nycticryphes semicollaris. The sequence continues at coordinate 171,817 of VXBJ01006814.1, forward strand.
CCTGGCCAAGATCTCCACAAACTTCCTGTTTCTCAAAGCCACCCTGTACTTCTAACAGAAGTGAAAACTCTGGTAGGTTTTAGCACACAGATAAAACCTAACAGAGAGCAATTTGGATGGATGGATGTGGAAAGTGTTAATTATATATATATTTATTATTATTTTATATCTATATTATTTATCTAGTCATAATGTTGCTTTCTTTCCTTAAAATCAGTTTAGTCATTTTGACACAGTGCCTTAAATACAGTATCAGGAGATTTTTGTTTTGGCTTGATTTTCCCCCTCTTTTTCAATAGCAACAGAAGACTCCACTGGAATCTCTTTTCTCAACAGGGCATTTAATCCCTCCTCCCTCCTTGGTGCTCCTGTAACATGCTCAGCTATGCCTGGAGGCAGCTGAGCTTTCCTATTTCGTTTCTTTTTCTCTGTCTTTATAAAGAGGAATCTGGGGCCTATGCTCAGTTTAAGATAACTATGTTACAAGACCTCTGAAGGGGGCGTTCATTTATCTGAAAGTGTCCTGCGTTTGTGAAATACTGCTTAGGGAACTTCAGCCTTCAGAGGATGTGTCAGGAGCTTCTTCTTAGCTCATCGTGCTGATGGGGGACAGTTGGACCTGCGCATAGGAGGGTACTGAGGACCTGACCTTGGAACAACAGCTCTGGTTTGACCGCTGTTCCACCACTGAACCTCCTCTCCCAGTCCTCTTGCCTGAAACCAGTCTTTGCCCTCCTGCTGGGAATGCATTTTGACCCTGTGATCCTAAACCTTTTTAAAAACACTGTGGCATGAAATCATCCATGTTCCTCTTTCAAACAGAAGAAATGGCCGTGAGCAGCCATATCTGCCTGATGCCTATAGACACGTACGCACACAAAGACACCACCATGCACATTACATGCATTAAAGTGTGTACGCTGCCCAGTCTTCTAAATTGTATAATCCTACTCTAAGCAGTTTTTCATTCTCCGTTGATTAAAGTATTAGTACATAAAACATCTGTCAGAAATAAAGATTAGGCAATGGGCTTGGACCTGCTCAGAAGGAAGGCAAACAAGCACCACAAATACGGCGCAAGCAAAATCCACCTCATAATATTAATCCTTTCATTGCCAGGAACCAAGATTTTGTTGGTGTGAGGCAGTGGAAAGAAGAGTTTGTTTGGCTTTGCTAAGCTCATATTTGACAAGGACGTTCTACTTATCTCGATTCAACCAAAATACTGCACGCAACTGAAAGAAACATAAAGGGTAAAGCACAAAGTAGAAAATGTACTGTTCAATGGAGACCATAATCCGTATTACAATAAAAACTTAAATTCTGCTTTATTTTCAAAGACAAGGCCAGTATCAATGCATTCTATGTATGAGTAATAAGAGGCTGGAGCTTGCTATGCATCATATACAAAAACAAGTACTTGTTATTTATAATGTGAATTACAATAAGATCAAACCTAAGAAATGCTTGGTTCATAATTACCCATGGACACCCACAGCCTCTTTCTCACCTATCCTGGAACTTCCACAGGGAAAATTCCCAAACCAAACTACATGGTCATATCCTTAAAAGTGCCCTTTATATGTAAATCTAATTAATATCACTTTGCCTGACACGCACCCAACATGGACACACAATGCAAGACTCCATAAGCTTGGCATTTCCTGAAGTATTTTACCAGGCAACCTAAACAAACATTTTGGTGCAGGATTTGAAGTTAAAATTTCAATCATGTAGAATGGGATGCCGTAACAGCATTATGCCTCAGCAGAGCTCCCACCCTGAACTTCAGCCCAACATTAACAACCACCACCGCTACAGCTACCAAAGTTGGCAGCAGATACTGCTGTCCCAAATAATATTGTCGATGTGGCTGCTTGGAACCTTATCCTGCCTCCACAGTGAAGGTGGCTCACAGAAAACTAGTTTATCTGCTCTTCAGGACCACTCTTGCCTTACCGAGCACCCCAGGAGAAGTGGTAGCAAAAGCCTTGAACTGAATTTGGAGAGAAAGGGAGCAGAGCCCAGAAAAGTCCATCACTGCGCAGCTGCCCCCAGGGCAAAGTGGTACACGGTGCTTCCAGTGTGCTGGGAACAGCACAGCATGATCCGAGGACATCTGCTTGCTGCTCAAGTTCCAACAGCAGCATTCTCCTGACAATCTGGTGGAAAAGAAGAGTCATTGAGGTTTACAGTCAAACTCAGGGGGTGGGGTGGCAGTGATGTTTTTTTGTTTGTTTTTCCTTTAAGCGAGGATAAACATGAGGTATTTGGCTATCCTGCAGGTTTCTTTCTTCTCTACCCCACCCTCCCCTTTTGTGAAGGACAGAGACCAGCCGCAAGAAATGGAGATGACTCAAAGCCTTTTAAAAGACCAAGAATCTTTCACAAGGAATATATTAGGCATATTGCAACCTCCTGTATCTGCAATTGAGGCACCGTCAGGAATGTGGAAGCATAAGACATTTAACACATTATTTACAAAATATGCTTGTATTTTTTGCATGACTTCCAGAAGCAAGCTTCTGGCAGAGCCCTGGAAGGCAGACTGCACCTCACATGAAAACAAATACCTATTTGTATTCCTCTGCTGCCCCTCAATTAGCTACAGTAGGATAATGCTAGTAGGCTATTAACGAAAAATGGGAAAGGGAAATATCATAAAACCTTCAAAAAGTAAACAAGATCAGTATTTAGAAGTGACAGCATTACTCATGATATTGAATTAACTTATTTTTGAGTAGTCTGAGAGGTTATCAAAAAGCACAAGTTTAAAAGGTTCTTCCAAAATCATAGACCCAGACATTGCAACTGTTATCACAACACCCACTTTAAATACAGAAAGAACCAGAACAGATATGGATAAAGACAACACAAAGCATTATTTTGATTATTTTATTTTTTTAATCTTCAAAATTCTGCCTTGAGACAGGAATGCATGATAGATAGAAATGGCTCAAACATCTTCACATGAAACACTCTTTATCATAATTCATTCACAATTATTTTTCTAAAACATCTACAGTTACATAATCCCACCCATTTCCATCCATTATCACAGATTTAATTATTTGTTAAACAGTAGTTGCCAGCAATTGAAAGCTGTAAGGCTTTTTGCATATTAGTAGAGTCTTCTGAACTACAAACACAAGAATATCACAACTATAACTCTCACTTTACATGGCAACCCCAGGTGGCAGATGTTCCAAAAAGAAATGTGTTGCTTACGTGGAGTTCATAAAAATGACAAAGAGAGCTCTGTGCCTCATTAGCCCTAAAATCCTTTCTCCTTTACTAAGATTACTTTTTAAACCTACAGCATATTCCTCATTTGGAACCAAGAACTTTGATGAGTTGACCTTTATCTTCCATTGCTGCTATTTGGCAAATTTGCAAGTCAGGCATGCTAGAGCTCTCCAGTAAAACTCTATGTACAGAGCACAGTTTAAACAGATGGGTTGCTTGGAATCCATATCTCCCTCCATCTGAAGGGAACTACTTTGAGGTTTTCTGGAACTGTTGTAAACAAGAGGAGTTCTAAATGTCCTTTGGGAGTCCATTTGTTTTTATCTTTCCAAATGATGACTAAATACCTGATCTGTAGCATTTCTCCTGAGAAGATACTAGTAAGGGAATGACAGTTTTGATGCACTTTGGAATGGCACAATCACGTAAACGCTTGCACAATTAAGACTTATGAACTCATCCAAAGTTTCTAAACATGATATTCTAACTAAGAACTAAAATACCAGCACAATGCAGCAAGTTAAAAAAGAAAATTCTATGTCATCAAAATATAAACAAGTACATAAGAAATGGATATCTGTCAGTAAATCTATATCTTTTTAAAGTAGGAAACATATGCACTTAAGAAAAAAATGTAGCTATCTGACAAACTTTGTAAAAAAAGTACTTTCCAAATGCATAACAAATGCCAAGATATCCCGTAACTGGCCAGGTATAGCCACATGAGAGCTGCATGGCTTAGAGCAACCCGGGGAGTGGTAGGGTGGAAAAAAAACAAACAAAAAAAATAATCACAAAATCAGCAAGTCTAGAAAAAAAAACAATTAAAAAAATCACATCATCATCTAAATTACTGTATGCTTATATCACAACTGCTAAAGGAGCTGGGGGGGCGGGGAGAGATTGCAGTTTAATGATTTTTAGAGGTAACTCTAAAAATTCAGAAAGAAAGAAAGTATCAACTTAAGCCACTACTCCTAAGCACCAATTTAATAATTTAAGTTAACTGTATTAATATTTATCCTACTAGGATGGAGCAAGTTCTGCTTGAAGGCTTAAACTTTAACTCTGGAGCCCATCTGGCTTCTGTGTTCTTGCCATGCTTTCGCTGCCATACACATCAAAGTCACTGTAAAGACTCTCTTAAGTTTCAAACTCTCTAGGCTAGCAATTCTTTGAAAAGACAAACACGTCTTACAGTTTAAATCAACTTTCAGGTCGTGAGAAGTGAAACGCGCTGGTATTTGGTTAGTCTGTTATTAAATAGTCTGTGAAAATGGAACATCCGACACCGTTCCTCGATGGGATTTGCCTTAGGACTAGCAGCACCCAGGGCAGACCAACCGTGGACACATCCGGACTCCACTAGGAATTAGTAGTGTTAGAAAATTGCATATGTGTTAGATCAAGAAGGCATCGCCATACATGTGGCATCGTTACATTGATTTTCCTCTATTTTTCTCATGAAGAAAAAACAAAGGAAAACAGCCCTACAAAGAGCTTTTTGGTTGGTTTGGGTTTTTGTTTGTTTTGTTTGTCTTTGCACCTGGAAAAAGCAGCACAGTACTCCCCAGCTGGAACAGCTCAGCGCTTCCCATCAGCTTAGTTCTTTCAGAAAGCACTTTCACATAGTTAAGGTGGTCTACTTCAGCTAATTCTCAGAGCTAACCTTTTTTTCCAGTATGTATTTCATGCCACTTCCTGACAGCAATTCAATTTCAGAACTGAAATGGATCTATGGTAATGTTCACTACTAACTGTGACCAGATCTTGACACAGACCATCAAGCCAGGCCCTTGGGATGGTTCCACACATTGAACTGAAGCTCAGACTAAAAATCTCACTGAAACTCAAAAGCTGGAGTGGTCACGAATCTCAGCTACTTTTCCTTATTTGAACCCTCACCCTGTAATGAAAGCACACACACCAAGGGAAAATAACAACTGCCTGAGCTGGGAGCATTAAGACACCGGTGAGTTATCTTGCTGCTCTTCAGTGACCGTGGATTCACTGTGTTCCTCGCTCGTCTCATTGGAGGGCTCCTCATAGCCCGGCTCAGCGGGATCTAGGCTGCTCCCCTCACTTTGCTCCTCGCTTTGCTCTTCGCTGGCCTCCGCAGACTGCTCCAAGTTGCTCTCCAAAGATGCCGGAGAGCTGCCAGTTATGTTTTCATTTTGGTTCATCTCATTAAAAGACTGTGGGAGAGGTGCAGGAGACTGTACAGTGTTTTCACTGGCAGGGATGGGCACTTTGGTTGCACCGATGTCTACGACAATGTCATTTTGTGGTAGGGTTACCTTCTCCACAAGTTTCCATTGAATAATACTCATGTCTTTCCCTCCAGTTGAAATCAAGTGACCATCGCTATGGGTGAAGCTGACATTTGTCACATGACTACTGTGAGCGCTGTATTTGTGGCTTGGAGCCTAACAAAAGCAAGCAGAAAGATAAATCACATGCTTGATTAGAAAAGCACATGATAGTGAAACCTAAAACTACAACTATTTTTGCTTAGCCCTTCAAGAGAGCTCTTTATTCACTTAAAGAATTATATATATATTAGGTTTCCTCCCACAACACATCCTCTCCCTTCTGAAGTCTTGTGATATGGGACAGATTTAGATCTTTGTGCAAAAAGTAATGGACTTAACACTGAGGCCAGCTTCTGAAAGCTTCAAACCTCTGCTCCAGAACTTAGGGATAACTATTGCCACTTCATATTTAGGTACATTATTTTATATTTTATATTGGTTTATGTTTCCTATTTTATATATAAACTTAATGCTTTGGTCTCTAGCACTGTTCTCAGACAGAAATGAGCTATTTGGCTGCCAGGCTCCCAAACGACCTAGCTGGAAGCAGGTGTCTGGCAAGGAAAGCTTTAGGCAATGCAAACAAGCACATAGACTAGACTGGTCTAGACTTACCTTTGGCTTGGAACAGGGATATTGAAAGAGATGGACTTTACAAAAATCATCAGCAACTGCTATCACTTTTCGGTTATGGGATCTGACAAGGGCATTTATGTCTGTCCCATCTGATCCTTCAGGCCAAACTCCTAGGGGACAGTCAAGCAGATATTTAGCGATGGCAGTTTTAGAAACAAATTATAACCAATAATAAAATCTATAAAGCTGTGAGAAGAGCAAGCTTAACAAAAGGTAAATAAAACATTCAGCTGGGAAATTGAATTTGTATTGTATTAAATGTCATTGATATTTTGCTAGTCTAATGCCGCACCCACACCCCCTGTCCCTCCAAACCCTCAGCCTTGGCCAGGATAACCTCTCGGGCTCGACACTTTTCCCGTTCAAAATCTCACTCTTCCTTAAAGCTTATTTTAAGATTAAGTTTGCTGCTAAATCTGGCAACTCCTAATTTAACATTTTCATTCATGCGCAAATATTTCAAAAGCAAGACTGATGCTGAAGCATGAAACAAGCCCAGGTACTGTGCATCATGCAAAGATTTCTTGTGGTTTTATTTTAAAACTGGAGCAACTTCTACTATTTGCATGATTCAAAGGAGACAACTGATCGATGATACTTTGCACAGAAACCCAGCCTGTGCAAGTTTCATAGATGTAAGTGCTGTCAAGTGCTTAAGTACAATTCAATATGCTTTTCACATAAAAGAAAGACACTGATATGTCTAGACAAAAGAATAACAACATTGCCTGGATGAAAAGCAGTGAATGAATTGGGGAGGGGGAAGGCTCTAGTTTTAACAAAAAATAAAGACCCTAGAGATTCCCATAACAAAACCGATGATTCCCATCTGCAAGAAAAGCTGAACAAATGGTAAGCAAGGGGTTATAAGATACTTACTTATTCCAAAGGTACCATAATTTTACAACTCAGACCTGGGTTTCTGATTACTTCAGGAGCTAGAAGGAATTTTCCCCTCCTGAATTTTCACACCCTACCCCAAAAAATTGCATGTCTGAGAGTGATGTCCATTATCAGATATGAAAATATCTTCTTCCTCCCTTTGACTTTGGCAAAATAAAGTACATGTGCTGTCTACTCCTTTATACAGCACAAGATGTTGACTTAGAATTGCCTTATGTTTTTCAAACTCCCACACTCTCTATTCTTGTTTTTTAAGCAAAACGGCAAATAGCATTTGTGTTTAAAGTATTTTTTACCATTGTCAGTGAATGGAGTAAAAACTTTAATTTTTCTGAAGAATAACAAAAGCAGCTTGTTAAGCTTGTTACAGTGCCAATAAACTATACTGTAGGTAATTTACTACAAAAAGACAAGAAATGCTAAGGTAAGTATTCAGAAACATTTTAGTATTCTCACATCAATGAAATCAATCTGAAAAATACATACTATTTAGGAATTTTCAAGTAGCTCAAAATTAATGAATTTTAACTTTCCCCTGCATTCTATATATAAAGTACTGTCATCAGGAGGGAGTAATAGATGAATGTCAGTTTCCTGAAGTTTCAGTTACCATTTTAGGCAGACTGTGCCAAACAGCTATGCCATTTCCTCTTCATTTTAGTTCTAGATTAAAAAGACTAATATTCAAGATTGCAGCTCTTATTAAACGTCTTTTGTGTTAACAAGGTCCTTTAGCAACTCTAAGACAGCCCTCTGTCATAAAACAGCAGGATTTGCTTTATTTGATGCATCAGACAAATATGGAAAAACAAGACATTAATATGACCAAGTTCTTAGTTTTTAATAACTGTAAAAGTAACACCACCACCACCCAAATAATAGGGCTTTGTTATTAAGTATGAGAGCATCACTTCAATTTTAATAAGTTCTGCTAGTCAACAATAAGCCTCTTTAAAGAATTTGCTGAGACCAAAGTGTGGGGAGTGTGCAATAAATGAGAGAGTGATTTGAAGTGCTGGGGGTGCAGACTGCTGATACTGCTGAGCCAAGATCAACTGCCAAAAAAGAATGATGCTATTCTCATCCAAACTGTGCATTTCCATCCTCTTTCCTCTGCTGACAACAGTTCAATGCCTGAGCCTACAGACACACTATCTACAGAGCTAAATTAGTAAAACACATACCCCAAAACCCCCAATCCCATAAACTTAACTCTCTCCTGAACATCAAAGTGAGCAGCCCCCAACTTGTTCGGATCCCTGAGCCAGCTGACCCTGGGGTCAAAGCCAGACTTCTCCTTTGGACAGCAAGTATCTGCTAGGTTGGCTTAGCTGCACTGTCTGATTTAATGGGAAAATACTTGCCTTTGCCTGAGACTAAGCCATAATTTTAAGATTCTGAAAAGACTGTCAGACTACCAGACAATATAAAATTAAAACATGATCAATGTTGGCTAGGAAGTTTAAATATATTTTCTGTTCTGCCCCAGAATAACATCACATTAGCTGCTTTATCTACTTCACTCCCAGGTTCCTCTGAACACTGAAGATTTTGGAAGCAGTTGAGACTAATTAAACTTAATCTGGAGTGGTTCAAGTTTGTGTTATTCCAAAAGGGAATGCAGACAGGATGAGCAGACTTATCCACTACTTAAAAACAAATAGTAAAAAGGCTTCTTAAATCAGCGATTATGGGAACTGCTCATCTCCAGCCTGGCCCGAGTCACCAGCAGCTTCTATCCAACAGCTGCTAAAGAGACAAAGCAAATGGTTTAGATGTGAAACCAAACTTTCTGCACTCCCACACCTTAGCTCCTGAGGTCAGGAGTAAAGGACACTTCTGAGAAAGCACAGGGATTCAGAGAACTGCTCCCCTTGTTCAGTCTGCTCTACCACAAACACAGTGGTTAGAGTTTAGTAGCAACAGAGCCACCATCTGCTACCCCCACTTTTCTGGTAGATTTAAGTACTCTGCATAAAATGTAAATCAGCTTCAGCTCCAAGCCTATTCTAGAGGGAATAATTGGTCCTTTAAAAATTTTTTTCAATGCTCCTGGAGAAAAATGTCAGATTAGTGTCAAACAGAGTTTTACTTTTCACTTTCTCTAGCGTCTCCTGGATATTCTGAAACTCCATTTTGGGGAACTTAAAAAAAAAAAAAAAGCATTTGTGCTGCACTATTACTTCAGTTGTGACAGCAAAGATGGTGGGGAAATGACTGCTGTGGACCAATTCCTTGTTAGCCTAGGCTTACTAGGCTTACAAGCACAGAGCATCAGGAGGAAAACAAGGAAACAGCCATCCACTCTGTGCTTCACCCAGACACATTGAGTAAAAGCAAACACGTACACAGTGTGGTTCGCAGTGCTCAGCCTAATAGGATCCAATATTTTCATCAAACTATCAATAAGCAACAGCATTCAGCTCCAGAAACAGTATTTTCCTGTTCATTTCTGCTGCCTAGCTCAAGCTCCAAACAACTCAAAAATATTTATGCAGCTTTATGAAATCAGTCAGCTTCCTTCTCTCCCCCCTTTTTCCCTGCTCTGCCTCAGATCTTTGGTACCCAGAAAGGAAGTCAAGCCTGGTTATAAAGCACCAAATGCCCCCTTCCTGGTAATAAGTGTTGGTGTTGGCCCACAAATCAAATACAATCCTTTAAGACTATTTACTCACTAAGCACATGACAGTTCTAAATACACACAACTGGTGTCAGAAGCTACAGAAAGACTTAACCTGATTTTCTTCTGCCCTACATAGGAACTGAGATTCCAAGTTCAACTCCTAGTAGGTGTGAAGAAAAGATGCATAGACCTAACCCTCACCTCTACAGAATTTGCTGATTTACCTGTTTCTGATGTTTCTTACATAAAGAACAATGGCAGGTATCTGATATCAGTGGTGGAAGCGCGACATTCAACACACTGCTCACATGGCTTGGTTTTACACCACTGACAAGCTGAACCAAACTTTTCAACCCCTTACAGAGGGACTCCTCATTTATGCCCAACAGAGCAGCCTTCTGCAAAAGCAGTTTGAACTGCCTGGCCACAGCTTCAAACTGCACTATTAAAAATCAGGTCTGACAGCTTTGTAAATTTTTTTTTTTACATTTAAAAAAACCCCGTACACTAGGTGAATAATTTGTTTAAAGCATTTTTACTCTTTAGAAGCAATGTATATTAACTCACCTTTGACTGGGTATCAAAGTGCTGTCATGATTTTAACTCATGAACTATAACCTACACTCACATTGTCTTGTTCCTATCCCAAAAGAAGGAAAGCAAAGGAGAATACACATGTACTATACGAGCACTTCAAAGTAGCAGCTTTTTGCTTCAGTGCCTACAAAACTGGCAGCCTAAAATGACAGCAGAAAAATCATATCCCAAACTTCAAGGCTAAATAGAAATCGATTACACATTGCCTGTGGAGCATCTCATGCTCTGTATCACAGTCCAGTGTGGTGGTTAGTCTCTTTGGTCTGTCATCTCAATACCATCCTCAATAATTGTTAATGGCGTTATTTCTAATGACAAACTGAAGCAAAAGAAAACACAAAATCACAGAGCAAACAGCTTGAAAGCAAATTAAACGGTGCTTACCAAACACCTGGAAGCCTAGCACACACGTGTATGTTGTCCAATCTATATCTTTACAGTCAGAACGATTCCTGATTAGCTTACAGCCACTTGGAATGTCCCCTGTTAAAAAACAGTAGTGAATTATGAGTTATACCATATAATTTTATATTTATGTACATGCTCTTTGACAGTGCTAAGACAGTAAATAAACCTCTTAAAACCAATCTGGAATCACATTGTAGAGGCAAAGGTGGAACAGTAACTTTATCAAATTCCAGATACTTGAAGCTTTGCTTAGCATTTAAAAGTCACATTTACTTCTTGCTTCCCTCTTCAGATCATCGTGCCTTGAAAACACTTCCCTGCAGCTTGGATCCCCTGCTACCTACTCTACAAATTGCTCTACTGGAATCTATAATAGAATAATTTCTCCTTCCTACCAGCTCCATTGATGTGTTAAAACTCAATCAATCATTCAGGGAGCTCTGCTTTTAAAACAGTGCTAGAGGAGCCTTAGGACTGCTTTTCTTTCTTCGAACTAGAAAAGGAAAGACTGTGTTTCCAAAGAATGTTCATCTTTCAATACACCAGCCTGGTACTAACGGGTCACAGCTCTTTGCTTCCCTGTACAGGCAATTACAAACACCAACACCTCCTTTTGGTAGACTGAGGTTTTGCATTATCCAGATTTGAAACCTAAATTGTGACACAGACAGCACATGTTAAAGAGAAAGGTATTTAAAATGATGGCTCCTCTTGCAAGTACAGGAACAGAGCAACAATGCTCTTGGATCTTGTTAAAGCCACAGGAAGACAAGAATACAAAACCCAATTTAAAAACAGACTGATATGCTCCATTCATGTTGAACTTCTGACATCACAAGTATATATTAAATTTATATTTTTAGATATAGAAAAAAGGCAAACACAAAACCATTATTAACACTAACTCATTGAATTGTTATCATTGCTCTGTTTAGCTTTCAACACCACTGGCCAAGACAAAGTTTAAAAAAAGAAGCCTCAGGACAGAACAGTGGCACAGACCCACTAATTTTATTCCCCCAAAATAACTGGTACTGTTGACATTAAACTCCTGTATATATTATTTTCAACCTACAGAACTTTGGGCTGACATCAAAACGTATGGCCACTTGTTCTGGAAATTCTATGCTGTTAAACTGATTTATGACCTTGTAAAGAAGTAAGCTATATTTGGCATTGCCATTAGGTAATTCACAGCCCTGAATAACATCAAGATATAGGGTTACACAAGTTCAAATCGGTTCCTTTGTCAGTAAGCATTTTGTGCAGTCCTGATCAAACACACTCTTCTAAATATTCTGACAGATAATGCATACTTCTGTTTCCAGTGTATTTAATTTCATACTTACAGTATAGTATTTCATAGTCTCCTGAGTTTGACATTATATACTTGTTGTCTGGGGACCAGTCAAGGTGTGTAATATAGCTGGAATGTCCCTGGAGAAGAATGCAGTAACACCAATGTGAAACACGTATTTTAATTTAAACACAGGCAAAAGTTCCACCCACAGACAGGACAGCAAAACAGCACCTTCCCTCCCACTCACCCCAGGGGTGCCACAATTCACTTGGGTTCCTTTAAAGGCTCCTTACTCCCCAGCGCCAAACAAAGCCAGGCTGGGCATCGAGCCTCTCCCACCGCCTGGCAGATTCCTCCCTTGTCAGCTGTGTTGTCCTTCTCAGATTCCAGAGTGGTGTACTCCCAAGAAGGTATATTGCTAAAATATGGATCAACTCAAATTTTGTACTTGAACTAAGAAAGTTTACATTGCTACTGATTGAGAAAGGAAAGTAACTTGCAGAGGCTCCTTTTTAGATCCCAACAGAAAAGTAACAAATAGGACTTTATTTTATTTCTCTATCCTTTCAAAGTAACTCCCATTAAATGCACATGCTTTCAAATTACCTTGCTCATCCTAAAAACTTCAGATAACATGGTAACAACCACCATGTAAAATTTCAAGATCAAGGACTGGTGTTACAAGAATGCCTTCGTAATCTTTTTGAAAGTTTCCACTGTGCTTCGTACACTGTATGCATGTTAAGTGCCAGCTTCGAGAAGAGTCTTCCCTACAGGCACAGGGTCATCTATCACTAAATACTTCAGTGTAATTGCTTAGTTATCACTATGAAGAGCACACTGAGGGCTAAACACCCATCTTTGTTTTTAAGGAAGAAGCTAAAAGCAGCTGTTCAGAATAGTCTTCCTGTGCACAAACTTTTTTTGTAGTAATAATGATGCTGCTAGTAATAATCAAGACATAAAAGACTCCAGAAAAGCCACAAATTTGTAGAAGGCAGGAACAGATTATTTCTCTGTACCTGAACGGGTAGGAAATTAATAAAAGTGACATCTATATCACCCTTTTCTTCTCCTACCATTCCATTTCTTATTACTGCTCCCTCTTCCCCTTACAAGACCATGCATTTTCTCATTTTCCTAGTCATTCTGCCAGGAAACAAAATGCTGCTTTCTTGATTGACAGGTGCCAATTCCTCTCCTTCTTTTGGTGGGCATTATGAAGATGGTGTCCCTCGGTCCCCTGCAAGGTCTCTTGGCCCAGCCTGCACCTGCTGGAGCACTGCCCTGGCTGCCACGCCACCCACCACGCCAACTCCCTCTACAGAGAACTCCAACAGATGCTGATGGCTTCCAGAATTAAAATGTAGAAACACACTTGTGTCTGTCTCCCTGTCCCCAGGTCCTCTATGCGAGACTGCAAAAACATTCAGAAGAAAAGCTAGCCTTTAAGATTTATTTACTTATGAACCACTCTCCGCCTCGAGTAGAGGAACTGTGTATTGACATAACTACTTTGCAGTCATGGGTGGGATATATGATATTGACACGCAAACTTGGTATTTCGGAAAAAAACTAAAAGTGCACAATTGGCTAGGATTTTTTTCTCCCCATCTTATTTTCCAAGTCTTCAAATTTGCAAGCGAACTCCAACATGGAAAAGAACTGGTCAGTCATTTACTAAATCCTGCCAGACATTTGGCAGCTGTTAAAATTCCTGGGGGCGGAGGGGGAGGGAACAAAGCAATCGGCCAGGGGGCTCCATGCTGCAAAATACCTTCAGGCAAGCAATTGCCGAACGATGAACTGCAACATAACATTGTCATAATATTTGCAATGGGACTGTCCCGTTTTCTATCAAAATCTTTCTTTGGAAGCTTCCCACTGATAAGGCAACATTTTACACTTTCCTTTTCTGTACCTTTATGTGCAATGAACATAATTACTCACAGTAGCACTGGCTAATAAAGCTATCTGACTAAATGGAAACCCTCTCCTTCCTTGGCAATGTTTATCTGCTTCAGCCTTGAGTGGTGGAAGGGACAAAATGCCCACACAGCCTATAGGACAGGCACGTGAATTGTTTCAGGTTAAGTCCAGTGTATCACATACTTCATCATTGCTGCCCATATGGCTTTCATCCCACAGCCCTCTCGATAAATGCACAGCACTCGCTTCTCCTTTGCTAACAGATATCTCCCACATAAGACAGTGACAGTGCCAGCTACCTTGGAGCTGCTGACAGGCTGGAAGTTCATAACCCAGCCCATACCTTCACACTGCTGTCTGCATAGCTGGAGCCCTCAGAAAACAGCTGCACAAGTCGAAACGGTTGTTTCAGCTCATCTGAAATTCTTTCTGATCCCCACCAACACCATCCCTCACTGCAGAGACACGCTCACAGGTCAGAAGCTGGCTTCTCTGGCAGCAGCAGAAAGCCTGGTCGTGACTGAAAGGGGATTTAAATCTACAAGTGGGCATACAGCCCTTATGCACAAGCTGATATTGGTTCAGTAGATAAAATCCTTGTGAAAGTAGTCAAACAATGTATTCAAGTTGGAGGACACAACCAGAAGTTGACTACCCGGAGGACTGAGTCATGCTACTTGGAGGTCATGCATGAAGCTACTGAATGACAGAAAAACACCAGAAGGACTTGGTGCCAGGGCCCAAGCACCGGCCAGGAGAGTGTTCCGGGTCCCAAGCATGCCTGGGTGTCCCCCTGCCCAGCATCCAGCTGGTACCAACCCAGCAGCATGCTGGCGGGCAGCTGAGAGGGGGCACAGGGCGTGTGAAAATTGAGCAGCACCCTGAGCCAACGTGCTGCTGCCTCTGCACACCCTGGGAGGGCCAGGGCAGCTTAGCCCCGACACAAGCCGGGTTGCTAATTTGGGCTTCTACACACAGTCACTCAGACTGAATTAAAAAAAAGGTTAACGGAAATCAGCTTTGAAGCCTTAACCCTCAACCCAATTATAATTACGTTCATTTCTCCAACCCCAAATTCTACAAGCCCCTTTCCTGCCAGAGGTACAGATAGAGATACAGATGTCTGAAAAGAAGCTGCCTAGACAAAGGAAAAGGCAAGAAAAGAGAGAAACCCTTTTCAGTAGGGTGGCACATTCTTTATCAGCATAGCTTTACCATACTCAGTACACTGTAAAGTGGTTACTGTTTAATATTCCCAGATATTAGCAGCTTTAGAATTATGAGGTCACTTACTGACATTACTAACACTACTAAATAAAGTGGTATTATCTGTAAGCTAATTGCATGTCCAAAACACTGGTGTACAATGTAGGGGCAAGGGGTCCCAAGTGTCAGTCGACAATAGTTTAAATCGAACATACAAAAATAAATGATCTCATACATCTTCAGAGAGTTCACAGAGACCCTGAAGTACATAGTGAGCTAAATATTGCATATATTAATATTAGCCATCTTTGAGTGACTTTATCTTTTATGGTTAAAAATAAATATATATAAGTGATGGGGTGAATAAGATGGACTGAAGCGCAGCCTTCTGCTGCCCTCCTCCTAGCCCCACTGTCCCACCAGGGTCTGACCTCCCTATAGGCACAGTCCCTTCCCCACTGCCTGAGCTCCCCAGGAAGGCTGCAAATCTGATTTCTCATCTCACAACCGTTTTGCTGTCAAGTTAATCCTGTCACCACCCTCCTCGGGGGTTGCAGGATGCCCTGGCTCACCCTGCACCACAACCCTGCCATTGAAGGAGCCTCCAGCACACCCAGCAGTCTCTTCCCTCCCAGTCACATCCCATACGGAGCCAAGGCCTCCCTGCCAGCCTGCACACTGCAGGGATTGCACAAACCCACTGCTGCTGACCCCCCTGGCAGCCCCCAGCAGCACCTAGACCCAGGCTGCTCTGAGCCCTCATGCTCCAGCAGCACAAGGCATCCTCAGCCAAATGATGGGTAGAAATGTCTCAAAGGCACTAAAAGACTGGTTAATGCCTGTTTGTTTCCCCCTACCTAACAGGTTCCACTGCAAGTCTTGCATCAAAAGTGGTAAAAAAGGAAAAAAAAACCTAAACACTTAGAAATTAAAAAAAACCCCACCCATACTTTAGCCTTATGATCTCCTGACCTTCCATTTTCAAATTAACAAAGCAGTTTGAGACGTTCTTGTATTTTTGAAAGTAAAGAAATGCAATTGGCGACAAAATATGAAAAGTGTTTGAGGAGGGGATGCATTCCATAAAAACCCCAACATTTCACGTATCAAATGTGAAGCTATTGTTATATAATTTGTAAATCCCATTAAGGCTTAGAGAAATATTTCCACTAACCTAAGGAGATACTTGAACTTTAAGCCAGGTTGTTAGACAGCTAAACACTTGAGGCAAAAGAAAGTATGTCTTTTTAGCACTGGGACAACCTCATGTGAGTGTAAGGATTAATATAAACTCCACTACTTGTGCTACACTGACATTTATTTACCCTGGGCTGGAAATTTATACTTAACACATCTTCCCAATTCCAAATTCTGTAGTAACAATTACAGCTGAAATTAGTGCATATTTGCAACCTCCAAAATTACATATTCCAAAGAAATTCCAGCATCTATTGTATGTTGGTCCAATGAGTACTTGGCAAATAGGGGGAAAATACCTCCAAACAAGTGTATTATTTTCCCTGAAAGAGTTTCAGAATATAGGTAACAAGGCATCTCTCCATTTTACCTCTAATTTCCCATTAAAAAAAAAAAAGTCAATAGTCGGCGAAATTAGTCATATTTGATACAAAAGTGTTCACCTAACACTAATGGTTGCAGTACCCATCAGACTGAAGTTAAAAATCCATCAAATGCTGAAAAAAAAACCAAAAACCCATAAGACTTATAACAAAAACTAAAACCAGAAAAGCATCAACCTTGGGAGAGTTTCACTGCTTAACCACTTAGTGTACATCTAACACTGAAATGCAAGAACTGCTGGTTATATTTGCTCCAAAACTTACAGTGCATTTTCCATATCTGCTATACTTTCTTCCATTTTCTGTTACTACGTAGAGGTAAATAAAGTTGTCATGGGATCCAACTGCAAGTAAGGTGCCATCTACAAGAGAAAATATTTGACATAAATTAACAGAATGTTTGTTTTCCAAATTTTAATCATTTCAGATTTATCACTAAGACAATAATCTGAAATGACCTACAGCTTAAGAATTTTTAAGGATACGTAACTGTTTACATTATGTTGGTTTTCAGTCAGTATCTTTACATTATGGGTGTGGTTTTTGCTTTTTTAAATCAGTGTCCCATGGACAGAGTATAAATACTCAGATTGCACGGGATTTCTGAAAACAGTTGACAGCAGACAGTCTTGAGTTTTCTGCATCACAAATAATACACTACAGTACTTACTCTATAGTTAGCTTAGCTTTGGGCGGGGGGGGGATTGAATATAAATCAGCACTGAATAATGTTTAAAGAAGTGCTCCATTCAAACATCAGCAGTTTTAACCTACATTGTCTCAATTTAAGAAAAAAAAAAAAAAAAAGAACATGGACAAGAGCTCCCTTGAATCACAATCAAACACCTCTCATGTCAATAAACATCAGTGTTTTCAACAAATTGCTGCACAGGGCAGATGTAGCAGCTGCAGATAAACATTTTGCCCACTGACATGGTATGTTATCCAAAAGCAAACAAGAAACAGATTTATGAGTGCTCCTCCATCCAGTTTTAACAGGGAGCAGTCAGCCTCTGATGATCCATCATGTCACGTCTGAAGAGGAGACTCAGTACTGGCTTGGGCTCCTTGTAATCCCACAGCAAATACTTAACAAACAGCTCTGAGGTTCAGACAGATCTGAGCTTAGTTTTATGGGTTTTCAGTTTGAAAATTAGCTAAGAAGTATATTGAAATATCACTGAAATACTAGACTTTTTACAGACTTTTCTGTTAAGCTGTCAACTACTTAGTTGAGAACTTTGCATTTTTCTGGGAGCAAAGCTAACAGTTACTGTAACAGCACAGTTTAACAATAGGGAAAAGCCATGAAAGGCGACTGTAATGTCTGCAGTTACAAAATTCCAAGATTTAACATACACGAACAATTCTGTAAAACCAAGTATTCAGTTATATAGATTAAGCATCTTAAAACAATTTTTTGTTCTCAAACTCTGCCTTTCTAGTGACTGGCGAGTAGCTTAACACTGTTTAACAGAACAGACATCTCATTTATCTGCAATTATTCTGGACGTAAAAGTCTGCCTACCTACTGAGTAGCGCATCACTGAGAGCTGTTCGTTGCCATCAGTGTGTATTGAAACCAGATCCCTCGTTTCTGCATCCAAAACAAACCACCTAGGGAGAGGAGAATTCCAGTAAGTATCACTTCCACTAAACAAAAGAGCAAGCAAAAGAGCAATAATCACTGCCTGCCTTCATCATCTTATGCTAGCCCCTCAAGCATAAGAACAGCGAACATCTGTTTTTAATGGAATGCTTTTCTGGTTCACAAAGTAATACCAGTTTCAGTGAAGAATATCTAAAAGATTCTTAGAACTGGCCCTTTTTTTCCCTTCCCCTTGAACATTGTAGTCATCACCAAAACGTCCACTGGATGATAAACATGCCACCAGACAGTTAATATGACTGCGTCTTATCATCCTGAAGGTTACAGCTGAATTTCAATCTGCTACCTCCCTGTTTTGAAGAACAACTTTAATATAAAACCTGATCTTTCAAATTGTGTGAAGCAAAGTTAAAAAAAAATAAAAATCAAACCCCAAAAATAAAAGTAGCACTATGGAGTGGAAAACCTTTCTGTACTTATTTTAAACCCAAAGTGTATTCTAATTTGGTATTTTCCACTCAGTCCTTTACATTTCTATGAATAATTTTATCAAAGAAAGAAGGAATAACCATTTACTGATATTTGATGGTTCATAAACTAGCATGTTTTTAATTTCCTGCTTGGACGATTTATAACTAAGGTAACTAATTGCCATTTTTTATTATTTAACAGTAACTTTTAACCTCCATTACTAGTTAGGTGTCACGAATAAAAAGCTCAGCAGCTTACAGAAACTCAGTGGCCAGTATACTGAGATGTCTACTGATAGCAAGATGGGCGAGATCAACAGAACGTGAGCATTTTGCAATGGTTCTGATGCCCATCTAACTCCTAAATACAGTGAACATTAGCAAAACAAAGACAATAAAGTTTAATAAATATATACATACATACACAGACATGTTTACCATGAAAATGTAATATGTCAACATGACTGAATACAGCGAAGCTGGACTCGGAATTTAATTCAGTTGCCTCAAACGGATCTCACAACTGTGAGCATACATTGCAGCCAGGTTTGCATCCCTAGAGGCAAACACCAAGTTCACATGCTGTGGAAACTGGTCAGGCAACTCCACCCACCGTCTCAGACTGGACTCAGTGAAACGCCACTACAGCTAGGACCATTTACCCCACAGCAAACTTATAGAACCTAAAATAAACTTCAGGAGCAACAGCGCAGATCGCTGCTTTCTATGGATGGAGACGAGATTCCAGCTCTTGCTGATCCAGTGTCCGGGAGCTAGGTGTCTGGAAAGTGGCCTGGTCCCAGTGGCTTAAAACCAGCTTGTGGTTAGGGAACCACATGAAAGAAATTAAATGACATACACATAAAAAAACCCCTCAGCCCCACATGGCACGGACTGCTGAATAATCTGTGTGCAAGACAGATGGAATCAGTGGAAAACAGCTAATATATTTGCATTGGACAGCAATAGAAACCACGCTCAATGCTTTTTTCTCTGCTGAAAGTGGACTTCGGATTTCTTCCAATCTACACCTTTGAAGGTTCTCCGAACATGTTAGGAGCTACTATTCTACTATACCCTGCTTTGGCCCTGCCAAATTCTTCTCCAAAATGTTATCTGGCTGATAACCCTGATGGGGTGTGGCTATTAAAGAAGAAACCAAAATAAATTTAAAAAAAAAAAAAAACCTCACAAAAAACCAAACTCCAAACCACAGAAGGGTTTGGCAGGGGGTACCTATGCCATTTTTGCCACCATAGAAAAAAAATCAATCACATCATCATGAAGCAAAACTGCTCTAAAAATACATCCTGATGGGATGACAAGAAGAAGTGTGAAGAACACTCGTGGAGGCATCACTGAGTTGGAGTCATCTGGTTTTCAAGCAACACAAGAAGTTGATCTGAAAACTAATGTCCCACTCTCTCATTTTTATTTGTCTTTCCTAGAATCCAGCACAGGGTGGAGGCTCTTCACCGCTTCAGCCCAGGTGGGCATCACACCTCTTGTGCACAGACAGCAAAACAGGAGATAGGAAGACCTTTTGCTTTACCAGAAAACTTGGACTCTACACTGTAAAATCTATTTACCTAGCAAGACAATGCATTGGGATGCCTGTTAGTTCATTTTGAGCAGCACAAATACAGTATATGGATATAAAATCTGATTATGAGCACAGTAACAACCAAAAGCAGCCTCTTCCACAAAGCAGATGGGCACCCCCTCTGCATGCCCTCCTGTGAGTGCTGCACAGTGCTTCTGTCAGATAGACAAGGGGAGGGCTAAGCTCTCTGTGTCCCAAAAATACACAACCAGGGCACAGCAGGGAACCTACTGTGGCAGGGCCATGCCTTGGTGCTGGCCTTGTTATGTTGGTCCTTTGAGACTGTTACCTGAACCAGGTAACCCTCCAGTTAATATTATATAAATGAAAAATAGCCAAAGCCTAAACACAGAGTGTTAGCGATAGGACAAGAGTTAAGGGCTTTAAATTGAAAGAGGGGAAATTTAGATTAGAAACTAGGCAGAAATTATTTCCTGTGGGGGTGGTGAGACATTGGAACAGGTTGCCCAAAGAAGTGGTGGAAAACCCATCCCTGGAAGTGTTCAAGGCCAGGCTGGATGGGGCTTTGAGCAACCTGGCCTAGTGGGAAGGGGTTGGAACTTGATGGTTTTGAAGGTTGCTTCCAACCTGAACCATACTATGACTTTACTGAAAGCGTAGAGGTGGTATTGCGCAGGATCAAACACAATGCAAAACTTCTGCTGCTGACTGAACGTCGTTTGGCTTTAGGAGACAGCATTCACCATACCAGCCCTTCTCCAAAAATTCTTCTGAACAAGAGGTGCTAGCAGCAAGCTTAGCTGACCGTGGAAAGAGTCAGTGCATCAATTTTGATGTTAGTTTCAGAAAGGAAGCACTGGTCACATCTAATTCAGCTGTTTCTTGATGCTTCCACAAGCTGTAGTAAGACATGGTCTCTTCAATCTTCCAAGATCTCTTAATGTTGTGGAAAACACTGCAATTGCCAGCAAGAAAGCCTGTCTCTATTACATATGTCTCCAGTCTAGTGGCTACAGCAGTTCATCTGCATGCCCCACAGAGGACCTTCTAACAAAGAGCTGGACCTCAGAACAGGATCCTCCTTCCAACATGAAGATACACAACATGCAAATGGCAGCTGACCCTGAAAGAATTTTATCAGGCTATGAAGTGTAAAGCCTGGCTGCCAAGTGAATTTATGATTTGTAGATTTGATGAAGTAAATGGATAAATGGTATCCCAGTTGTAAGATAGTGGCTCGCTCTTTTTTTTTTTTTTCGTGATCTTTATTGATTTTTCTGCCAATTGTTACTGAAGTTAACAGGCTTAACTTGTTTGTGAATTCACATAAACAGGATAGAACTTTTGACATTTTCATCTGCTTTTTGTCTTTCTATTCCTTCACTTAAAAAAACCCCAAACCCAATAACATATCTGAAAATATATTTTTAGAAACAAAATCTCTTAAAACTACTCTCTTTTGGAAAAGTAATTCTGACCCATGTCAGACATTTATTACTGATACCGCATATCTGTGAATGCTGATTTTTTCTGATGAAATCACCAGGGAAACAGTGTTCCAAAGAAGTAATATATTTTTGCACTTACACTTGCAATTTCCACCTTTATCTAATACTGAATGTTGAATCTGCAAGGCATTAATCAGAGTGAACAAACCACAAATCACTTAGGGCCACAAGGATGATCAGGGGGCTGGATCACCTCTCCTATAAACACAGGCCGAGAGACCTGAAGTTGTTCAGCCTGGAGAAGAGAAGGCTCTGGGGAGATTTTATAGCAGCCTTCCAGTACCTAAAGGGGACCTACAAGAGAGATGAGGAGGGACTTTTTACAAGGGCATGTAGTGATAGGGCAAGGGGTAATGGCTTCAGACTGAAAGAGGGTAGATTTAGATTAGATATCAGGAAGAAATTCTTTCCTGTGAGGATGGTGAGACACTGGAACAGGTTGCCCAGAGAAGTTGTTGATGCCCCATCCCTGGAAGTGTTCAAAGCCAGGCTGGATGGGGCTTTGAACAACCTGCTCTAGTGGGAGGTGCCCGTGCCCATGGCAGGGGGGCTGGAGCTTGATAATCTTGAAGGTCACATCCAAGCCAAACCATTCTATGATTCTCTGAATTGACCCATCTTAGAAATTTGGTTCCCTGGGATATTTAATCATCATCATCTTATAACCACAACAGATCCTGAACTGGTATAAATCTCAATAGCTCTACTGACTGATGTACTATCTTGTGGCTCTAGCTTACACTGGTCTTGTCCTTCAGCCTACAGTTTTCTTAATAACATCAGTATTTTTGTAAGACTCTCATTAGTCTTTCTTTTTTCTGCATTGCACAGCCCTCAAAACATTCTACACCATTAGTCACAAACAGGTCTATTTCCCTGCAAATAATATCACTGGCAACATGGCAAAAGGACCTGTGTATAGTGCCTTGAAAAAGCCACTTCTCCGGTAGGATTTCTGATTGCCAGCCATTTTTAGTTTTTGAGCAAACAGCAGGATCCCCAAAAAGTATTAGTTCTCTCTAAACCAGGCTTAGTCCCAGAGAGTTGAAGATCAGGCACGCAGAGGTATTTAAGGAAGTGGTTAACAAAACCTGCAGACCATTTGCAGACAGCCCAAAAAGGGAAATGATACTGAAATACTCATCATGGGAAGTGGTACGTGAAAAGCACACGAAAACCATGATGTGTTGGCCTGATAAAAACACACCACTAAAATAACAGGAAAGAATGGGAAAATTCAGGGTTTTTTCTGACGCAATTTTAACCATTATCCATTCCCTACCCATGTCTTACTGACCTCCGTACTGGAAGCAGAGCAGCTCTAGAATGAGCACAAATAGGCACCTCCAAGGTTTACTGAACCCCAAACAAATTAGATTCATTTAATACTGGCTTTATGCATTCTGGGCTATGAATCAAATAAGTTATTAAATAACTTGTTAAGGGCCCGAGACTGTTTTCTCTCTTACGTTAATCGAGACACATCATGTAGCCCTCGTTCCTTGGGAAATAATTCCCTTGGACCAGATTATCTGGCACAGAAAGCACTCCGTGATGCCTCTGGTTAGTCAGTAAATTTAAAACTCTTTTGCTTACTTTGGTTCACAATTCCATTTATTTCTCATACACTTGTACACTTACCAGACCTCATATCAATTCAGTTTAATTTGTATATCTCACACCTAACATTGAGTCGTGCAATTTCGGAACGCAATAAAATATAATGGTGCAAATGTAACTGCTTAGTTCCGAGAAGAGCAGGGTAAAAAGCAAAACCACCAAAACCATCATCATAAATATATCCAACACAGTATAAACCGGTTGTCTCAAGTAATTAAAAAATATTAATTTAAACTGAAAAGTGCTGAACTGAAAAAGTAATGTTAACACTCAGGGGTGGGGGAGAGTCAAAAGCAGGCAAAGACTGAACACTTCCGCTGCCCAGTATGTCTTCACTGTGCTTTGATGTAATTTCAAAAATTACTAATAACTCTAAAGAAATGTAGCCTGACCTTCTTTTCCCTTTTCCCTCTTTGAAGCGCTATTAGGCCACTATCTTCTACTCTGCTTAATGAAGCTTGTTCAATGAACTCTGCTTGTTCAATTTAACGTTGTCATTAGTCAGAGATGAAAAAATGGAAAGGTACATTCCACAAAAAGTGGAAACCAAATATACAAGAGCTCAGCATGATTTTTTGTAGGTAAATCAGGTTTTCTAGCCTGATGTTATATCCAATGAATTTAGCGCAGACTGCATCTTCATCCTTAGGAAGCAAATTCCTTTAAAAGTGTTTAACATTTTGTTTTTCCAAGATAGTTTAAGAGTGTTGCACACACTCAGCAGGTTTTAAAAACCAAACTTTTAGTGGTTTTTTGGCATGATGTTAGGTAGAAAAAAAAATTTGTAGGGGGTAAATTAAACACAAAAAGAATCCCAATTTCCTTACATGCACTACACATTATTTTATCATTGAGTTATTAAACATGAGGTATAACTGAAAAGTGGAACAAAAATGCTAGTAGATTTAATATCTGCTGCTCTCACCTTCCTAATGCTATAGGCATACTGTTTTTTCTTTTAATTGGTACTTGCTAAAAATCCATTGCATGAGACTCCTTTCTTGGGAGATGACACCAAGCTAGAGTCTGACTATGAATTAAAACATTTTTTTTCCACCATTTAAAGAAGCTCGAGTTGAAAGAGTCAGCTTGTGTTTTGATAGCTTTGAAATGTGCAATGATTTTAAGAATATCAACAGCTTGATAGCCCTTCATTGTAGCAATGTGCCATGTTGAACTCTGTCTTATACAAAAATCAAAATCCTAGCCTGTTCGCATGCCTCTCCATGTGATTTTAAAAGGTTGCGAGTGTGTTTGAGAAAAAGAAAGAACTGTATTGTACCTGTATTATAAACTAATGGAACAATATATGATACTTGATGAAAGTGCTCATGGAAACCCCTGAAAAAAAATACTTAAAAAAAATAATTTAAAAAAATCAAGATCTGAGCTTTCAGGAAAGAGAATTTAAAAAAAAAAACAAAACAGCCTAACAACAGTCAAACATTCCTTCTGTCTTTACATAACCCACGTAAGAAAGATCTGTTCCCTTCCCCCAACTTTTTTAGGTTACTTAATCACAAGCAGAGAGAATAAAAAGCAAATTAATTTCAAAAGACATAATACACAGTATCGAATTGTCTGGTTTTTAATCATCACAACTCAGACAAAAGGTGCTTACCTGCCCGAGTGCGTTCCTATTGCGACCACTGCTCCACTGGGATGGAAATCAGCACAGTGCCCTGGTTCCTGAATAGGGAGACGCAGACCCATAACTCACCCGCTTTCCTACAGTCAGACACCTCTCTCTCCCTCTAGTCTGAGGTGAACTGACTCAGGCAAAAACCTGTGTCTGTCAGGCAAAAACCTGTGTCAGGTTGGTTAGCAGCATGCTCATAATCCTCAGATTTTCTTTTAACATATCCGTGACATGTACTACATGACCTTCTTGAAAGTAAAAAGCCTAAATATCTGTGTTAAAAGATACTTGGATAGAACTAGCCAAAATATGAAATGAACAATGACAGTAAGGAGTCATATCTAAAGTCAAACCTTGCACAACCTGTATGAAATCATCTTCAGCTTGTTTGAATAATTGTGAAAAAAGTTCAACTGTAACAAGAACAAAAGACCAAGTTTTCTTCAACTTGGATTATCAGAATGGCATCAGACAATGGTAACCAGATTAGTCTATGTCTGATGAGCCTGGTTAAGTCTAGCAAAGCTTCCAAAGAGCTGTTTTATAATATTAAAGTCACAACTACAGGATTTTTGCTTCTCCTGCAATCAGATAGGACAAGGGTGTTGCAAAAAAACTAACACTTTTTCCTATTTTTCAGCTTTATATTTAATATTAAAGGGTTGACATACATCTAGCAGCCTGGTCCATTCCAGTGTGTGGTCCACAGAGTTCCACATACAAACTTGCCTATCTTGAGCACATGTTAAAAATAAGTCTTTGAAAGGATGGGATGCCAGTCCCCAGAGTTCATCTGTATGTCCCTGGAAAGAAAACACATATGAACGTTATAATTATGAACGTATTTAGCAATAAATAAAATAAAGACTCTCTTAAAATAACACACCAGCAGGAAAGGCCTTTACATTTTTGGGTTATAGTTTAAAAAAAAAAAAAAAAAAAGTAAAAAAAGTTGTGCTCACCTGTACCTCTACTACAAAACCATCATCAAATGTTCCCCGCAAAACAAAGTTTCGTGAAGTGCCTACTAAAAATTGATCTGCTTTTCCTTCTGCTACTGCTCTGATTGTTCCATACTGGTCAGGAACCTAGGAAAAGAAACATCTGTAAAACCACATCATGCATCCTGATAGGCATTTTTTTTTTTTTTTTTTGAAGGCCCCAGTGCCCCTAGTAACACTGTCCTTCTCCAGATGGCAAACTTAAGAAAAGCACAGGTGATACTAAGGAAAATCCTCAAAAAAGGGACAAATAAAAGAAAGTAAGGAAGGGCTTGGAGGAAAAGAAAAACCTTAAATTTTCCGTTCAACTTAAACAGAGGAAAACTGAAACCTCACATAGACTCATTTATAGGCTGAAAATTCAAACGTTATTATAATAAAATATTGTCATCCACTTAAAAAGACAGCAACCAGAAGATACTCCATCATCCTAACTACTGGTTCTCCACAGGGCAAGGAGGGGCTCTGTTCTGCTAGTTAAAACCTTGCTCAAGGCAGTCTCCTTGTTATTCTTGCTTTCTTACCTCAATTTCCCTTTCAGGATTCAAATCATGATCCCACAGGATGATCTTTCGGTCTTTCCCACCTCCAGTTAGCAGCATCCCATTCCTCATTTGACAGAGTGTGAACACACTGCCATCATGAGCTTTGATTTGTTTGCTTATCTGATAGACTCCTACATGCACAAAGAGAAAACAATGAAGAATACTACTGTATTTTTCACCTGGGGTTTACAAGAAGCTGTGCCTTTTGGCGGAAGAATAGAGTAACAGCATATAATAAATAACGATATTTGGACTGTCAGGCTATTGGTATTGCATTAGTGCTGCAAACACAAGGTGGTAGTGTTTTCTTACAGCATAAAAAGACAAAACAAAGGACCTGCCTTCCCGAATAGAAACGTTTTTGAGATTGATTGTCCTAAAACTTGCGAAGGCAAGAACAACAACTATTTGCAAAACGCTATTCTTTCTCTGATATCCAGGGGAACACAGTTTTTCTAGATGCAAGAGAAACTGTCCTTTAGTGTCCATAAATATTTATCAAGTTATTATTAGCAAGGAATTAAAGTTTTTGTATTAAAAGAAACTCAAAGACTTGTTGTCTATAGTCTTATGGGAATAAAAAGCAAATTATTTACAGCAAAGTTTTCAGGATGCATGAATCTAATATTTAATGCTGGAAGTTGCCTCACTTAAAAATAGTATAAACACCATTTAGCATATATCAATATAAAAGGAAAATAATAGGAAGAAAGAAAGAGATTAAAAAATTAAACAACAAGGGTAACAATCCTTTTGCATTCTAATTTGGTCTTCATGTCAAAAGAGCTGCTGTAGGAAAAAAAAAAAACAAACAAAAAAAAAGAGCAAGATTGTGGTAGTTTGAGACTTGCATATTTTCAAACAGCAATCGCAGAAAAAGCCTAAAACACTACCCGAATAAACACAAGTCTAACTTTGCTGACTCTGCATGCGTCTGAAGTCAGCACGCTCTCGCACCCAGAAAGTTTGAGATCAAGTCCTGTGACCAATCTAGTATGATAAACCAACTAAAAGATCTGTTATTTAATTAAGCCAATGTAAATAAATGTTCTATTTGATATCTTTTAAGATTATACTGGGAAAAGGTTATTTTTGCACAAGAACTTCAAAATTAAGCATCAAATAATTTGTTAAATTACTTTTCCATTGCAGTTAGCTAGAAAGACAAGAAAAAGATTTACCTACAAAACCAGACTTACCGTTAAAAATTTACTTTTTACATGAATGTTTTCCTGGCATACCAATTTAAACCAGAGCGTTTGAAATAGCTGCCAAGTGAAATAAATTATCCTTGAATTTATAAGTTACCTTAGGGCTCAACTGTGCCAGGTCTGCAAATGTTGGGTAACAAATAATTTTCCCCTCTTTTTTACAAAAGCTTTACCCGAAACAGTATCTTTAACCCAAATTTCAAATAATATGGGCTTTAAAATATATTTCACAGCCAAGATTTGAGCATTTGTTAAACCAGATACTGTTATTTGCAAAACTGGTATAACTACACATTACATTTTTATTTCACATACAAGTTCTATTAACATCAGCTTCAACACTTAGTGGTATTCCTCTGAGACTAAGCATGGTACAGCATAAGCCTTCAGAGGCAGAGGTAGCCTGCAGAATCCTCAAACTGATCCTACAGCCTTTTTCATAACTCAGGATGAAAGGAAAGCTGATTAACTGTACATTTTTAAAAATGCAAAGCATTTAGAGAAAATAGTTTTCCATCATTTCAGGCACATTCTCATTAATTATTGAGAAACTCTACATTGCTCTTAAGTCAGAAAATTAATGAGACTTGAAGAAGTTTAGGTCACCCCCTGCTAATAATAGCAAGTGTACACCCTTACTCAGATCTGTTTCCCTTTTCTAATGCAATATCTTATGTTTGTCTTCTACAGGCTATCTAAAATCTGTGTTTAACTATTAATATATCCTACCTTTAGGTCCTTTTCCTGGAGTAGATTCTACAGTAGTTTTGCCCCATATAAGTATTATCCCTCCTGAGTCTCCAGTGAGTACATCTCCATTTCCCAAAAAAGCCAAACACTGAACAAATTTGGGTTTTTCATATTTCTGAAACAAAATAAGCAAAAGGGGTAATCACTTGTACTCTTTACGTCATTAGCATAATGTATCCACAACCATACATTCTGCATACATGTAAGCAGAATTTAATCTTTTTTGTTTTCTTTAATCTTTAGTTTACTTCTCTGCTGAAACAGTACATGGTAACAAAAGAGCAAATTTACAGAAAGCATAAGCAGATCATTCCACTGATTTATAACTGACCTGGTATCAACATGCTCTTACCCCAAATATCCCTTGCTTCCTTGATAATGAATTGCCACTCCAGGTCCAGAAAAATATATGAGATTTGCCACATGTTATTATGGTATTTGCATCAGTTGGATGGAATTCTACAGCAAGAACCACTTCATTTGTAGTCTGAAACAATAACAGAAATGTTACATGCCCAAATGTGACATTAACTACAACAAACACATGTAAAATCAAGTTTCAGAACAGAAATACGAGGAACTAGAGACCTCATTGTACATTTGAAAGAATCTGTAAGTGTTCTGTGCTAAATCAATTGTCTGAATGACTGCACATACCATTTTAGAGATACTGATTTTTTTATGTTTGTAAGAGATATTTATAAAACTTCAGTAGAAAAGTCAGGGGTTTACATTTCCTTTTTTAAATCACAAAAGCATCTGCATTCTGGAATAGCTAAGAATTCTGCTACAGAAGTCAATAAACTATAAAAGACACTTTTTTTGGTGTTGAAAATGTTGCTTAGTTTCTACAAAGACTAGTCTGTTATTCTAGATAGCAAAACTGTGACAGAGGCAACTGAGACAATCGCAACATAGTACAATTGCACACAACGTTCTCTTTCTGAAATTCTGTAAAAACTCCTTTGGGTTCTTTCTTCCTCTCGTTTCCTCCTCACAAAGAAGAAAAAACAGAAGCCTGCATAACTCAAAACTCTGAAACACAGGGTCCCACCTTCGCATTTTTACTGGCTGCACTGCATGTACTGATCCTGAATTACTAACACCTCACCAAGTATTTCTTCCTTTTTTATGAACATAAAAACCTGACCAGTCATTTATCTAACTTCTAATGTATATTCAACTAAATCATCTTTAAGACAATCTCCCGGAGGCAATAACTCTAAGAAACATCAATGCATTTACTTCTATGGGATTTAAGCCCATGCTTTAAAGGACTATTACTTAAAGTGCTGCTGAATCAGCACCTGCAGGAGTACACTTTCCCACTCCACCGCTTTTGGCTCACTCAGTAAAACAACCTTCTTAAGTTTCATTTTTTATTGATGCCCATATTTATTGAATCATGCCTCTCATACAGTTTCCTCCACATGAGTGGATCTGCTATATCCACAAATCGTATGGAAACTAAGGACTGACAAATTTAATTGAGCCCAGCTGAAAAAAGTCTTCTGCTCTGCACCCTACCTCAAGGGATGAAACTCTGCTCACACCAAACCCTACTAGCATAGAAAGTGCTTAAGATATTGTGAGATCAAGTCCTAAACAAGAATAAATACTGAATGTCAAGCTGTCCCTGTCAAACTGTTTTTAGCCAATTCTGCAACTCTAAGGAACTCCCTGAAGGCTGAAAATAGTAAAACCAGCATCAAATAAAATGGACATATGCCATATAACTTCACATCAAATATCAGCAAGGAAACTAAAATACTGACGTAGAATTACATTAAAATTTACAGTATAATTAGTATTAGTAAACATAACGTAAAGGAAACGGGTCAAACCAACCTAATTTTATTACCCAAACTTGCAAGTTCATAATCATATAGACTTACATGCTTGTAGAATATTCTGCTTGCTGAATCATGATCAAAAAGATTAAACAATACCCACTTCCACATCCATGTAATAGCTCCTTGGTTGATGTTTTATAATGCAAAGCTAGATGTCTCAAAATATGGACTTCAACAGCAAGTTATTATTAGATTGGGCGTTTCCAGTGAAATCCACTTTACACAAACATTGAGCATTAAGACCTCTGAATGCTTCTCATCGATCAGAAATTTAGAAGGTTACAAGGAAAGCAAACAAGACTGCAATCTACAAAAGTACTAATGGACTTCAAATGAGAAGAGACACATCTCAAGAATCAATGTCTGGAACTCGATTCAGACAAAAATGAAAATAAGGAATGTCTAAGAGTTGGGGGGTTGTTAAAAAATAAACAACTACAGACTGAATCATCACTTCGGTTTCTTAAAGTTCCCAGGGTTTATTTGTCTTGAATTAGGAAAATATTAGAGAATTGCTTTATTTGGATTGGCCCTTAGGGATGAGTAAATTGTAATTATAAGCGCTCCAGTATTCAAACCCTTTCCAATATACAAATTAAGAATTCATTTCTTTCGTGCTCTTACACAAGCCAGCAGTTGTAGTTTCCAAGTAAGATCGAATGTGTGTCTCAAACCCGGTTGTATTTATGGGATTAAACCCAGTTGCATTTAAGAATATTAATTTGTGCAATAATTACCTTTATTTCTGCTATTTTTGATTTCCTCTGCCAGTCCCACACAGTGAGCATATGCTCATTAGAGTCATCAATTACACACAAATGAGTACCAGAATCCTAAAGGAAAAGGAAAACAAGTGCTGAGAAAGAATTAAGGGTAGTACTATTTTTAAAAAAATCCCACAAAGGTACAAGTATAAATTAAGCAAGTCCTTTTTTACAGGAATTCTAAGCTTGGTATTCTGGTATTTTCCTTTACTCTTAAAGACGTAAATTTTTGCATAATCTCATAAAAATGACCGTGCTTCAAATAATATTCTAGGAAAGCTTTAAAAGTATCTTACAAAAATCTTGCCCTTTTAGTTTGGTTTTGTTGTTGTCTTTTTTTGCTTTCTTGATTGCAGTATCATGGTAGCAGCAAAGGGGTTTCTCCCTTTTACTATTTTGCAAATATTTTGTTTTGCATTGGGTCTCAGAGGACAGACACACAGCTCCATTTGTGTCTTTCTCTTAAATGTCCTCACAACTTTACATTACCAAATTTTGTAAGCACATCTCATTTTTCCCTCGTGAACCATTAAGCACCTCCAGTTACCTCATGTAGTTGGTAAAACTGCAGCAAAGGTAACACTTTCTGAACAAAATGATGCTTTCAGAGCAGAAATAACCGAAACAGTTTATTTTGAAAAAATTTACAACAAAATGGTAAATATGGCTATGCGGAATTAAAAAAGCAGCCAGAAAATCTTAGAACAAAAACATACTTATTCCCACAATGCATACTTGCACAAAACAGTTGTTTCAAGGACATGTGTAGAAAGATTTGGAAGAGGCCTTATTTATTTTAAAGTTGATTCTTGCAGTTCAACCACATTCTCTAACAAATTATGAAAATAGAGGCAGCTGAAATTTTTATTCCCAAATACTACTATGAGCAATAACATGCAAATATACATGTCAAATACTAAGTGGAAAGAAGCCCTGAAGACAGCATTGGTGATACACACAGCTCATGTGGGTTAATGAAATTATGTGGTAAAAGCACAGTTTTAGACACTAGACATTCACTGTTTCATTCTAGTGAGGAATCACGTAAGACTATAATAAGGTATCAAAACCAGTTTCAGCTGCAAAATAGAAGTAATAAAAACTAAAATCTAATCCTCAAAAATTCCTTAGTGGCTTGTTTCATTTATAAAATGATGGAACATGTTTTTATTCACCTTGCAATAAAACCCAACCTAGATATAACTAAACTATCAACACTTCAACATTAAATGAAACTGCAGCAAGAAAGTTTAAGCATTTCTTTTCAACTGGTCGCCCAGTGGACTGTTGAGTCTCCATCCTTCGAGACACACCGGACAGCTGGACAAGCCCTGAGCAGCCCGCTCTGGCTGAGCCTGCTGCATGCAGGTCGGTACAGAGGGGAAGGGAGGTCTGGAGATCACACCTCAACTGTCCTGTGAATCTCTTCCTCTATTAGCAGAAATACAGTAGACCTTTTTCTGCATTTTTTATTTTTTACACATATTATCTCTTCTTGCTGGCAAGCAAGAATCACAGCCTGCGTATTCAGGTCTGATATGTCTCAGTGCTTTGGTGAAAATATTAAGGTAGCTTAAAGATTAAAATATACACATATTTTACAAAAAAAAATAAACTTATTGCCAGTTTTGAAATAAGAATTTCATCAATGCCAAGTACCACATTCCCATTTGCTACTGTTTTTTTTATAATTTCCATGGGCCCAGTGACCCCCTTTTTTTTTTCCCCTATGTAAAAGTAGTGGCACAAATTGAACAAATTATTCTTCACGGCAAAAAAAGCACAAGATAATGTGTTGGGGTTTTTTTGGTTTTGTTTTTTTGTTGTTTGGTTGGTTGGTTGTTTTTTTTTTTAATTTCCTGGTAGTGGATAAAAACCTACTCCAGCTGTGCAAGCAAAGAATGTATCAGAAATCACTAAAATTTGTCTTCAAGAATCTCAGTAACAAGCTTATTTTTAACATCCAAACAAGAATACCAAGTCCCTCGCAAACAAAACCAAACCACCAAACCCAGCACAGACACCAAATTCTAGTTAAGGCTTTTCTCACCTGCTATTTATTCACTGTACTAGTTTGCTACAACAATTTTACATGTGCAATTTCCTGTTTTACCAACTAATTCACTGTCACCTGGTTTTATCAAGTATACATAAACTTTACTGACACACTTTTAATACCAAAATGTATCAGAGAGACAACCACACCCAAAAAGTCTCCAGAGATTTCTTTCCTGTTTATGTAGGAT
This sequence comes from Nycticryphes semicollaris, assembly GCA_013400055.1. NCBI lineage: Eukaryota > Metazoa > Chordata > Aves > Charadriiformes > Rostratulidae > Nycticryphes > Nycticryphes semicollaris. Next base: position 205,337 of record VXBJ01006814.1, read on the forward strand.
TGGAAAAATTATTTAACACACCAACACCAAGTAACTGTACCCATCTTACCGCTTTTGAAAAATCCAAACACCCCACTCCACGCTCAAAAGTCCCAAGGCCAATAACCTGCAGCGTCACCAGGCTCACCGAGTCCCACACTCTAACATGGGGCTGCAGAGGCTGCGTGAGAAAGCAACATGACAAGCAGCGTCATCAACAGTGAAAGCATCATGTGCAGGTGTCAAGTTTTGTTTAAGCAGATGCTACCCGAGTTACAAACTACAGACCGAAATGCAGGATGACCTGTGCTAACGATGCCGCTGGAGAGGATCTTGAATGTCAGAAGGTGGGAGTCAAGACAATCTTGCTGCTTATGTCTGGGCTACAAATACTGCAGCAGCACCGTCGAGGCAAGCAATTAAGTATGGTGGCATTTGGTAGTTGTAAAAATAAATCTTTGCTTAATTTAAGTCATTTTAAAAATAATGGAAGCCTCATCCTGCATTTCAGACTCCAGACCTAGCAATCTTATGCAGCAACTGAAAATAATGATCAAATCATGGGGTATTTTTCTATATAGTAGGAAACAAACCTAACCAAAACAAAACCCTGGTGCACCGAGTCCTGTAACCAAAACCAACCACTTAGTGAAATTTTCCAAGGTTATATTTCATACACGTACTATCCCAAACCAGCTTAGCTTAAAAAATGTGAAACAACCACAAGTAAAATAGGAATTAATTTGACTTAAGGACAGCATTTCACCACAGAACGTGACAATAAATCATCCCACTAATGGAAAACCACCCAGCCCTAACAACAGATGTTCAGTGGAAATCATAACAATATCTGTACAAAAAAATCCAAATAATTTTTTTACAAAATCTAAGAAATTAAGTTGAACATCTGAATAAGGGTTATTTGATGTGCTTCTACACCTCACAGTATCTGTCTTCACTCCCCCCCCCTTTTTTTTTCTCTGTCTATACCTTCTGAAGATAATCCAATTGTTCAAATTTTGATAGAGTTCGCCAATAGCCAGGGACAAGAGCATTTAAACACATTTGCTCTTAAATGAGGAAGTTTGTAGAAAGCTTAACACACTTTCCATGAACTCTCAAAGTTGGTTCCCTCTTCCATGAAGCCTTAAGAGTACACTGACTCACAGAACTAGGGACTTGTTCGCTTCTGGGAGGAAACTTGACAGAAGTGTTACCTTATGGGGCCTTATAAATTAATTACAAGCTTCACATTTACTTGCAGAACTAAAATTGAGTTTCCTATGTCACAAATAAAGGACTCTATGAACTTCTGCTCTTTTTGATGTATGGCTGAATGCTTAGTTGTTACTGTCTTTTGCTATAGAGAGAGGCTGTTACCTTAGAAACAGCAAAATATCTCAGTAAATGCAGCACATAAAATAAACTGCAAACAGAAGGTGAGAATGAGATTAAAAAAACCAAACCACGTTTTCCTGATTTTTCAAAACTGCTCAACAGCTCTATTACTTACCCTTCCATCTTTATCCACTCCAGCTAACTGTCCTGTTGCAATTCTAATTTTGTCTGGATGAACTGCAAGACTAAGACAGACAGAAATATGACTTGCTTTTGCTGTCACAGGCCTTCAAAACTGAGAGGGTTTTTTGTATTTTTTTTCTTTCTTTCTCAAAAGAAGCCCATGAAAACAATTATGATCCTAGATCCCACTTTTAATGAGACAGCTTGAATGTTTTTTTATCAGATTATTTCATTAAATACTGTACTTATGGGTTGATCAGGCTCTTGCAATGGCTCCCTGACACAAAACCAGGAGTGCTGCAAGAACCACCTCCACACGTGTTCTGACAAATCTAAGGCTTGCACTGTATCAGGAGTTCACTGTAACTGAACATATACTATTGCATTATGAAGTTCCTACATGTAGTTCCTACATGTGCCATATTCATAAACACTACAGCATATTTGATTCCTAAACCTATAGTTAGCATGAAACTGGGGAAGAAACAGCTGAAAAGTTGGCTGAGGGCTTGCGCACCCAGGAGTTGGGGATTACGGTCACTTGCAATGAGTTACCGATGTAACTGTACTAATGAAATTCTCAAGTATGGTGCATTACTACTGTAAGTAAAAATCTGGTTCTGCTTATCACATTTTGCTTTGGAGCTGATGTGGAAAAAACAGTGCAATTTCAGAGTACATATACTCTTACTTGCGATTTTTTGACCTTCTCATTTGCTTTCTCTTTTTCTTGTAAAATTACAAAGATAAAGAAAGCCATTGAAACAGGAAAGGGAGAGCAGGCAGGGGGCCTGAAGAGGTCGTAATGATGGACAACAAAACATTCACAGTTCAGTCTAGTTTTTTGAACATGAGACTGACAGCGTTGCTCCCATAGGAAGCAATTACAATTATCAAAACATAGACAGGAGAAAAGAGGTTTAGATGGCACCTCTTCTCCATTCAGGTGCAGCAGGAAGCTTATTTTCACCATTATATTATGTGCACTACTCTTCATAATAACATTATAGAGTCAGCAACTGCCACTGCACCCACAATGATGTTGAATTTTATTTCCCTGCTCTTCTGTTTTCTCTTGCAAACATCTTTCTGATTTCCCAGTCTGAATACTTGGATGGGGCATCTATTAAAAAAAATTAGGAAATTAATGCTTAGTCTTTCATTTGGTTTCCAAATTCTTCTTTAAGACTGTGCCTTTGCCATACTGCCTGTAAGTCACTGATTTAGAATTAGGTTGACAACAATTTTTAATTTCTGAGACACTTATTTAGAATAATTTCTGCACACATCGTTTCTCTAATCTCACACTCTTAGACTGTCTACATATCCCATTATTTTACATTTAAGCCAGAAACCCCAAGCTGGCACAGGCTGCTCTAGCACAGTTCATTTGTGCAGTGTTTACTATAGTGAAATCTACTGGGATAAAACAGAAAATAACTACAATTACGATGACATTAATGAGCTCATACATATGGTAGGAGAGGATTAAAAAAAAATAATACATTTCTGTATTATTAAACACATACTTACATACAAATGTTATATACTAACCATTTAACACAGTCGGTATGACCCAAATAGTGTCGCTGAGTTCTCTCCTCATAGTTAAATAGTACCACAACTGATGCTATGAAATATACAATTTCTCCGGTAGGAAGGAGGTAAACATTGGCTCGACAGTCTCTTCCACGATACCCATATCTATAAGTATTATTTTTTTAAAGTCAAGGTTTTCATAATCACTGTATACCAGAAAAAAAACCCAAAAAACCAACACAACCTCCCCCTCAGCTAAAGAAGTCCTGGTGAGCTCTCATGTCAGCAAATCCCCTCTATGGTTTTCCTGTGGAACTAAAGCACAATTTCCATAACACAGTTCAAAAAAAAACAACAAACCAAACCACACACAACTGGACTTCAGGAAACCAAATCCCTTTTAAAGTAATGTTCATTGGTTTTAAAAAAAGAACATATACAACACACACAGAAGTAAAAGTAGTACAGTGTTGTCATTTTATAAAAATCCTCACTGTACAGGACTCACTGTACTCACTTAACCTTTTTTACAGCAACGGAGTTGTACATGTGCACGCTGGGCACCAGAGTATTACTTCCATTTGGCCTTTTAAAACAAGCGTGTGAAAATTCCTAATGCCCTTCAGAAAAAGGAAAGCTTCTGCACAGCAGCTGCCAAGTTCAGGAATTGTTTCTTTAACATGTTTTAGAGTACTTTTAAACCAAACAAAACTCAAAAGGAACTGACACAGTGAAAAATACCGTATCCACATCTACCCAAAATATATAAAAGGGATGACTTTTGTAGGAAACCTCCATGACTCCTAATGACATTCAGTTTTACACACTGCAAACCAGTCTTGATCAGCACTGATCAAACCTCACAACTTATTATTTCTTTGAAACTGGTGCAATTTTCTTCACCTAGACTACTAATGTGGCTGTCACCTGTATTTGAGTTCCCAGGGTCACTTGCTACGATTCAAAACATAACTCAGATTTTAACTGTAGCTCTGTAGTCTCAAAAAATTATAATTTTCCTGTTAGGTCCTGCACTTCACAGAGCTCTCAACTTCAGGGTTAACTAATGCACCTGCAACAGCAAAGAAAATATGGGAAATACATTAAGCAACTTTAGCTGAAGGACTCCAGACTTAGGTGCTGGTTAATCAGGAATATAAAAGGGAGTAAAAGACCCACAAGGACAAAGCTGGATGCATGAAGCTGGCCCCTTCTCATAAATAAAAGCAGATGCCATAGTCCACGTTTGGGAGTATGTAAACTGACATCTCCTAAACTGACAGCCTGGCCTCTATTCTTCTTAGAAAAGGGCAACCTTTCCATCAAAAATACCACCACCACCCTTCCCAATGCTAGCCCCTCTCCCCCAAAATCCTCCTACCACACTACCTTTCCTCTTTTGTACTTCCATCAAGCTACAGGACTGCTATACCATAGGAACACTTGCAAAATAAAACACACGCTGTAACTAAAGAATAGTTCAAAGAAGGATGCTGCATCCAGTTGTCAATCAAATATCTTATTTCAGCAGAATACAATGGCTCCTCTGAAGCAGAGATTATTCGCTGGCTTGCTTAGCAAATGATATCAAGAGAAATGCTGAGGGCAGAAAAAGGATGCCTTTGTTTCTCCTTCATCAGTATTTACTTTCCCACTAAATTTTCCACTTTCTTCTTTTTTAAACACCAATCAAACAAAAAGAAACTCCAGAGTAGCCCTTTATAAAAAAAAAAAAAAAACAAAAAACAACAAACCAAAAGAAAACAACCAGACCACAGAACTTTCAAAGGACGGGCTACAAACCAATGAAAATATTTTTTCTATCCTGAAGCATGAAGAATGCTATTCTAAAAACATTCACAGAGAATAAAGACAGATCTTGTTCATCTGCTGCAAATAATAGGGAGTGTATTGATAAAGACTTATTAAGATTGACATCTTTGAACATTCATCCTAGAAAAGTATTAATGATTTATGCAAACACGCCTTTCCATGCCAGAAGTCCCCCACACCAAAGTTAAGGCTAAATATTTTGGCACCACCACTGAGCTCTGGCATTCACGACGCTGCAAAAAATGGCTACATTCTCTCACTCCAATCCTTTTCTTTATGCCTCCCACATAATACAGTACCAAATCGTGGCTGCATTTTCAAGGAGTATGTTTTTTAGGAGCACATAAAGGGACAATCTGTTTTGTGGGGGAATTTTTTTGCCTTCTGCATCCTCCATCCTGGACTATCTAGAAAGAAAAAAAGAGGGGTTGCTGCTCTGCAGCAGTTCTTGCCTTCTCCACATGCTCAGAACAAAGCAGCAGATATGTTAATACAATAATTGACTGTCTCTCTCAACAGAAAGAGGAGGGGCACAACTTTGATGCCTAATTTCCACTAAATTTCAATGTTAATCTTCCAATGAGAGTAATGTTTCAACCAGGGAAATTTAGAGAGAGTTATCTTCATACTGTGAATTATAAGGATTTCACAACATTTAATATGCTTAAAAGCTTTTCTTTTTTTTTTGCTTTGGGGTTTTTTGGGGACCAATATCAAGCCCTCAGAAATTTTACTGTCTTTTCCTCATTCTTTTCTTCACAGTCTTTCAGATCTGAAAGATACCTTATGCTTGTAAGTACACTGGTCTGATTTAGGATGGCATCTCCTTAAAGAGACTCCAAAAACATATGGACAGTCTGTTTAGACTAGATTTATTTCACTTTAATTAGCCCTCAGCAGGAAACTGGTTTAACTAGAACTTAAGGTCCTTGGACATTAAAGAAGTGAGTCCACACTGGGATTTGCACCTACTTAACAGAGGGTGTGATCTAATGATCAGTTTTCATCAGTCCAAACTCTTCACTGCTGCTGAAAAAGTAGGTCTGATCTCCCTCCACTATGCCAGCTCTAGCCCTTGCGTGTTTGTGGGACAAATCAAATTAACGATTTGATCCTGCTGAGAGTTAACTCCCCAGGAAAAGATTACGCTTCAGCCAGATCAGTGGCTGACCCAATTCACTCCACAGTCACATGAGTGCCAACATCAGCACTCAAGAGCTATGACAGTAGGAAAGCTGGGCAGCACAGCTTTGCAAAGCATGAACAAGAGCTCCGTTTTCCTTCCAGACAGACTTTCCTTCTTTATGGCCTAAGCTTCCAGTCTCACTGAAAAGTTCAGAGGGCATGAGCTCCACAGCTGCTTTTCATAACCAAGTACTCAACATTATCTGTTCCAAATATCTATTAGTTAATAAATGCAGGGAAAATAATAGAAAAATCTTCATTCCTAAAGGGAGTAACAAGGGCTGGTTTGAAATATATGTACGCCTTACTAACAGATATGCTGAAGGAGGCGTAGGCAGTCTCTGTCTGTACATATCCTGACATATGACAGAGTATCATCAACATTCCTAAAAATCTTCCTGCTTTCAGTAACATCAGAAGGATCAAACTTGAGATTATCTCACCAACTCAAGTGCTGCCTAGACATGTTATTTTACTGAAGTACTACAAGAAACTTACTTTTAAAGTCACAGCTTACTGGAAGAATCTGCAGAGATGGGGTTGCAGGGAAACCCAAATATGTGCAGAAGCACATCCCTTATAACGAACTTAGCGTCTGATTTACTAAATCTGGAGAACTGTTGTAAACCACACATGAACTAACTCCATTCTTCACATGATAAATATATTTCATGCATACTATTCTCCACGAAGTGAACCCCTTCACTTTAGAGCTGAAACACAGAAGTAGTGCAAAGCACCTTGCCAGATGACTGCTCCTGCAATCCTCGCCCAGAGGTAAGGACAAGAAGTTCTGGATCTTACTCAAGATCTTCCATAGCTCTAAAACCTCCTAAAAGCAAACAGAGATTGAAAACTAACAAAGCTCCTGAAAGCAAAGTTTACATTAATTGGGGGGGAAGGCAAGAAGGGGTAAGGAGGGGAACTTTTCAAACTCAGTAACTCTCCAAAGACACTTCATTTCTAATTACAAAAAAAATATTTCAATTAGTTTCAACAGCAAAACAAACAAATAAAAAGTACAGCTTTTCTGTGCCTACATATTTTCCCGCTTAAAGTTGTACTATACAGTAGCTACTAACCAGTTAAATAATTATATTAAATTGAACTTTTTTCCCCCACTTTTAAATATTTTTTACCTCCAAACAGAAAAGACTCAAGAGCAGATTCTAAAGGAAAAAAAAAAAAAAAAAGACAGACAAAACAAAAAGGGAACAGCAAGTAATTACTGATATCAAGGATACACCCACTCCAGTTTTAACTTTTCAGGAGGCAGCTCTGTCCTAATATCATCATAGTTTTCTACATCAGAAGGAATGAACATTGTGATTGGTCGACCTCGCATGAACATCTTGATATATTCTCCCTCTGTTGAAACAAAAAAGTGCATTAATCACGTGGCAGGTTTACACAAGAAATAAGCACAAAAGAAACAAGTAATAAGCACAGAGATGTGAATAACACTTGCAATATAAGAATTATTTTTGAGATGTGAGCTTGGGAAAGGCACAGAGTTTGGGATTTTTTTTTAAAGCAGAACACTGAAACACACACAAACACACGCACACCCAGACTAAGCATTAGTTGAATCTGTGGTAGAAGAGACTGAGCATGTAGCATTTTAGACATGCAAATTAAATGACAAAGGAAACATTCAAATTCAAATTAAAAACTGGAATTGAATAAATAAGTAGTCATAGAATCACAAGATAAGGAATTCCAGGTTGATGGGGACCTCAGGAAATCTTTAAGTCCAACCTCTGACTCAAAATAGGCTCAGCCATGAGGTCAGGCTTGCTCAGGGCTATGCCTACTCCAGTCTTGAAAACCTCAAAGGATGGAGATGGCAGAACCTCTCTTGGCACCTGGCTCTCTGAGGGCCTTTCCCACAGAGCTGCTCTCTGTAGCTGTGACCTATTCTATATCCCTGCAGAGCCTCTTCTTTCCCCCAGATGCAGGACTTGGCATTTGTCCTTGCTTAATTCTGTTAGGTTCCTGCAGGCCCATCCCACCAGCACGCCCAGGTTGGCAGCCTTACCCTCCAGCATATCAACTGGGCTCCCTGGTCTGCTGTCTTCTGCAAAATTGAGAGTGTACTGTATTGCCTGCTCCAGGTCATTACTAAAGATGTTGGACAGGACAGCTCCAGGCCAGATCCCTGCAGACTCCACTTGCTACCTACTGGTCACCAGGTAGAGTATGGCCCATTAACCACAACCCTCTGAAGCCAACCACCCAACTGGTTCTTTCACCCATCTAGCTGCCCACCTATCCAAACCCCAACGGCCAAGCTAAGACACAAAGAGATTGCAGGAAAAAAGCATCAAAAGCTTTGCTGAGGAATATAATCTGAAATCATATATCATCACAAACTAATAGACTAGCCTGAATTGTTAATTTATTGAAATAATTCCAATTTTATGCTATTGCATATTGCATCATATCCTGAAGAATTGAAAGAAGCAACAGTTCCTAATGACTCCAGCTGCAACACAGTCTATAGCTGTGACAAAATACATGCAAATCTCTGTTGCGACATTCAAACACTTCACAAGCCTTTAGGAGTTCCTTTTCAATGAACATGAGGTTATTTTCCACCAGAGAAAACTAATTAGAGAGGAGGTGAGTGGCTTGGTCAACCACATTAGCTAGCTGTTGGAAGGTAAATTATCTGTATGTAAGGAATACACAGTTGCAACTAGTATACTAGGTACCCTGCGGGAGTCTTCCGTCCACACTGTGACAATAATAATTTTCTAACTTCAGAAGACCAGAAAAGCCCTTGGAGGCTTTTAAAAGCCTTTGAATTCTGATGCTGCTGACACAGCTTGAGATGCTGGAGTTTCATTCTGAGAAGCACTCATGATAAAGATCTAAGTATTTAATTTTGCATCAATGAAATGGTAACTTTTTATCACTCTTCAACTTCTTCAGTAATTGATATCCACTGTTAATGTAACTAATATCACAAACCCCAAGTACTATAATATTCTGACATGAATCTGGAACTCTGATATTTTCTGAGTAGGGATTTGAAAATCACAGCAGAGGGAACTCAAGAGTTTCAAACCAAAGTGTAAATGGTTGAGTAGGACTGAGTAGAAGAATAGCTGTGAATAAGCAATACGGTAGTAAGAAATCTCTAATCGCATTTGATGCAAACAATATTGAGCTCTAAAATTAAGAACTTTAAACAATTACTTTTGTATTTCTTTCAAAAGGCAAACATGGGACAGTTTTACCATAAGTGCCCAGGGAACACTTGTAAATAGTTCCCCAATTAAGTGTAAGATTATTACTCAGACCTCAATAATGCACAATTTATGTTTTGCTTTCCCTGAAACATCTAAAATTGAAAGTATGAGAATTTCAGACTTACTGCCTTAAAATTGTAGTTTAACAGCTCAAGTCAGACTTGGAAATCTAAGAAGGCAACGAAAGCAGGTAATTTCGGTGACAGTAGAAGCAATGTAGACTCTAAAATAGTCTCTTACTTACAGAAACATTTTAGAAGGTGCAGAGTTCAAGAAATAATCAAAGTTGTGAGACTAAGATAAGGTCTCTAGCCATGTCTGAATTTGAAATACCCCTACTATATAAAGTGCAGAAACATATTCTGTCTTATTGCCGTCAGAAGAAAATGAGAGAGGAAAAACTTTTAACTACTTTCAACCACTAAAGATATAAAGCAGTCTTGCACAAAGTCTGGAAATAAATTCTTGACACTCAAGGTCTTTCTTCTACAGCTAGACAACACAGAAGACCAACAATCATCAGTCTAATGAAAAAAGAAATGTGGTGAATATTCTAGGTTATTTAAAAAGGAGTATTCCTGATCATAGAGGATTTATCAGAGTTGAGTGGAATTTTGTGGAATACTATCCAGCTCTGAAGACATTGGAAAGCACTAGCTTTGAATACAGCACTGATGATTCCAGCACACACCAGTGACACATGTGACTGCACTGACACATACAGGAAAATATCTACACTGACCAAATCATATCCAAGTAAATCATAGACAGAGAAAGAACTACCCATGAACTTGCGCAGTTTTAATGCCACTTGTCACAGCATTACTCAAACTCAATTAGGTCAATGAATCCATGTACCTGAATATAAACAATTTACAATTATTCTACTATGTGCATGACCATAAGATTGAAGATTTCAAAACCCACGTGGCTTAATTTTTCAAAAACTTCTGGATTTCCTTTTAACAAAATGTAGCTTGATTTCTTTCTGGGAAAGTTATGGAATGAATACTCCTCTGGGCTATCACAAGTCAAATGAAGCATGTGACTGGGAAAAGTCAGCACAGAACCATCAAGGGCAAATCGTGCTTGACAAACTTGATCACCTTCTACAACAGAGTAACCTGCTAGGTTGATGTGGGGCAAATGGTGGACAGCATCTACCTGGATTTCTCCAAGGCTTTCGATACGGTTCTCCACAGTCTCCTCCTAGAGGAACTCATGTGTGACAGTCTAGACAAGCGGTCTGCGAGGTGGGTGAGAAACTGGCTGACAAGTCGCACCCTGAGGGTGGTGGTAAATAGCTCCTTTTCAAATTGGCAACTTGTCACAAGTGGGGTCCCCTATCGATCGATATTGGGCCCAAGACTGTTTAGTAATGATCTTGATGATGGGATCAAGTATACCCTGATGAAGTCTGCCAATGATACCAAACTGAGTGAAGTAGTGGACACTTCAAGAGGGAGAGCCATCCTGCAGGAAGACCTGGTTAGGCTGGAAAAGCAGGCTAACAACAACCTTATGAGTTTGAAAAAGAAAAACGTAAGGTCTTACACCTGGGAAAACAATCCCTGTGCAGCACAGACTGTGTTCTACCTGGCTGGGAAGCAGCTCTGTGGAAAAGGACCTGGAGGTACTGGTGGACAAGCAGCTCAGTATGAGCAAACAGTGCTGCAATGACAGAAAACAAAAACCCAGCAGGATGCTGGGTTACATCAAGGGCATCATAAGCAGAGTTAGAGAAGTCATTATCCCACTCTACTCATCTCTTGTCAGGCCCCACCTGGAATATTGTATTCAGTTTTGGTCCCTGCTATACAAAAATGTGCACTGGCTGGAAAGGATCCAGAGAAGGACCCAAAGATCACTGGGAAGCCTTCCATATAAGGAAAGCTGAGAGAATTTGGTTTGTTCAGCCTTGGGAAAATGCGGCTTAGGGGAGACTTTATCGCTATGTTTTAGGCTACAAAGAAGATGGAGACTTCCTTTTTACAAAGGGTCATGTGGAAAAGATGATGGGTAATGGGTACAAGCTACTCCTGGGTAGACTCCTATTGGACACAAGCAGAAAGCTTTTCACAATGAGGAAAACTGGCCACTGGAGTAATCTCCCCAGGGAAGTGGTGGATTCCCCAACATTAGACACTTAAAGTTCAACTGGACAGGGTGATGGTCCATCTTGTCTAAACCGTGCTTTTAGCAAGAAATCTTCGGCCAGATGATCCTTGAGGTCCCTTCCAACCTGGTATTCTACAATTCTATGATTTCTGTGATTTTTGACACTTACCATTTTTAACAATTTTTTTAACAGATCACATTTTATCAAGGTTACCAAGTTCCCAGACTTAAAAGATATGATTAGTGTGTTTCCTTTTCCACTTTAAATGTGTTCAAGTCAACCTTCTAAGATCAAGAATTCATTTGACTTGAATTTTATGTCACTTCTGACCCTGATAGTAGGTTTGCTCTGCACTGGAGACAAGAGAAGGGAATTTTCCTATGACAGTCCAAATACTAGTCCAAAGCTAGTTTCCTGAACAGAAATCATAATAATTAAGCAATATAAAACTAACACATGCATAAGTTTTTCCTAATTTAGAATATTAATACAATGAAAGTTAAGCCACTTAAGTATCAAAGGAACAAATACTGAGAAGGTGAAAAAAAAATGTTTAGCCCCTTTGAACGAGAAACCTGACAAGAGCAGAAAACTTGCCTCAACTATCAAACAAAGAAAATCACTTCCCAGTAGCTAAATTAGAAACAATAGTTATTTTACAGAATGTGCATCACTTGCATTGCTGAGAAAAGCTAAAGATTGATGTTGTCACTACTGTCATTACCCAATATTGACACAAATATTTAGATAATTACTCCACAATAGTAACATGTCTCATTTTTCCACCAAAATATTTTTACAGTATGTATTTTAGAGAGATATAATAACACTGGCCAAAACCAAGAGTAACATATCAATAATGACCATTATATTAAAAAGTGGCACTCACACTCTTACAAATTTAAGCACAGCATAGCCTGAGGGTACTTAGCAAAGACCATTCATTTGTGCAAGTCAGATTTTTGATTTAACACTGAGCTTGGCCATTCTGGTTCCACAAGATCAGTGCAAAACGACACCAAAAATGTAGGATCAAATTTCTCCTCACTGCTTAGAACAGTGGAGACAAGCTGTGACTGAAATTCATATGGATGGAGGCAGCTGCACCTGTCGGACTCCGCAGATGAGAGAGATGAAGAGTCCAAGAGGAATTCAGTCAGGTCTTTGGCCAGAAGAGAAGAGGCTCTCCTGGAGCTCAGGGAAAAGATTATCTGCAGGGCATTCAGATACAAATTAGCTCTCTGAACTTCCTCATTAAAGAAAGAACATTTTTTGCTTTTCTTAGCTAGCTGCCTGTTAATTCAAGATTACCTCTGAAGCTATTATTTAACACTCTTGATAGAGAGACACAGGCTAGGTATAACTTGATTAAGCTTCTCTCTACAGAAGAGGAAGGATTAAAATAAAATTAAAAAGAGACAGCCCACTGAAAGATTTTTGTCTAAGTGTAAATTTCCTTTCCTCACAATAACCTGTAGGGCAGATATAATATTTATGTAAAAATCTTTTGAAATACTAGAGAGGATGGCAGGATATCAACAAAACCATTCTCAAACAGCAACTAATTGCCTGAGGCCAAATTCTTGTATTCACAAGTTAAAAACCTTAGTGATTTAACTCTTTCATAGCATACTGGCTCAATTGAATGAGCAAAAGCATTAGACTGTTTCTTTCCTGCATCTCACTATTTCCAGGTACAAAGCAGTATGCCAAGACTTTTTTTTCCTCACTTGATCTTTTTGAAGAAAAGCACAGTGTTCATCTCATTACAGGTATGTAGGTAAGGGGGTATAGGGGAGATGAAGTCAGAAGTTTTAAAGAGACTCAGGGGTGGGAGGGAGACGGGATGACACATCAACACCCCAAAAATTCTGGTACCTGCCAGTCTGAAAACAGTAGGTATGAAAGTAAAAATTCTCTGACCCATACAGAGATGTTCAGACCCCATCACCCGCTGCGCAGAAGCATCTGGGGAGGGAGGTGGAGGTGGAGGGGCAGGAGGGCATACCTGAAAGGACCTTGGCACTTGCTAAGTTAATGAATCTGCAACTGTAGTCCTATAAATCCTTTCAAATATGGATCAAATCAAACTAAAAGTACAGTTGAAGCACTGTAGGCAGTACACCCAGGTGTCATGGATTATCCACACCACACAAAAAGGAATAACTCAGGCCCAGGGCTGCTGGACAAGGCAGCATCACACAGGTGCAGTGCTCTGGCTTCAGGGGCCAGCTTTTCACCGGGAACAGCTGTAGCTGCTTTTTGTGCAGCTTTGAGCTCAAATTCGCAGCCCTTGCCAGACTCTGCTTGGCTCCGCAGTAATTGACCTCTGGAGCCTCAACAATCTCTTTGCACAAGTGCCAGGGGACACAGGACCAGCACTCCCAATTCCTGCTCCCAGGCTTGCCTCAGGCTTATTAGCCACACATGGGAGCCCTCAGGGTGTGCTGGACCCAAGCAAACTCCATGCAGGTCTCAGCTCTTGGTGTGATCCCCAGAGGTCTGGGGAAATTTTTAACTCAGCCCCAAAGATGCAGAAACACTTACTCTGACTACAGCATAGCCCCAGTCAGCTGAAGGGACACAAAACATCACTCTACCTGAGTGACTCAAAGACAGAGCCAGGCAACTTGGTGAGGGCCCATCTAAAGCTGGATTTAAGCACCAAACAGCCACGAGGCTCTGCAAACCTGTGTCATGATCTGGAAGCACACCACAGCAGAGCCCACCCTGAGTAATGCACAGCGTGCCCCCCCCAGTGCATTCTCTCTGCCTGCAATACTCTGTTTTTCACTCTGATCAGGGTATTGCAGCACTTGCTTTGGACAGAGTCTTGGCTGTCACTAGGATACACACAAATACACTCTGCTGATTTCAGAATACCATCCAAAAACCTCCTCCTTCTAATAGTTGGGAACTTCTCAACTTCCAAGTGACAATAAAGCATGGCCAGGTTGTTTACTTTTTGGGTGCATGACCACATGGCTGTTAACTTCAGCACAGCTCTGCCCATCTGCTGTCTGAAAGCACATCAGGTCAGCATATGAAAACAGCAATCGTGCCCTTCCTCCTCCTTCAATTTGCAAATATAAAAACATCCAGTAATTTAGCTGGTTTTTTTTTTTGCATAATAAAGTTTCAGTATGTCTCTACATCACCATGAAATTTACCATTTATAATTGTAGGTTGCTATAACTGCGTGCAGTGTTACAGAAGAGAACTTACCAGGGGGTTTGGATGCATTAACATTTTCCATAGGGCCGTGTATCTCTATTAGAATTACCTCTGATACATCCTGGGCTTGCAATTGTGTTTCCATAGTAAGTGAGTGGTTCAACCTTCATGTAATTAACTAGCATATTAGAGGCTTTTTCCTCACCATTTAATTCTGGCAGACAACCTTTTTACAGCTAAAATGTTGCTAGCAATTCTTGCACGTGTGATCTTGCACTTTGAATCACTTAATTTTCTCTTATACTACTCCAGCCCTCAGGAACATCTAAGGTCTTAACATACTGAGATCTCAGCTTCTACTGTCTCAATTTGGTCCCTGAGCTTCAAGTCACCAGTGAAATTGCATCGCTATTCCTACTTTCCTGTGCTAAGTTTATTAGCGTAAACACTAAGCCAAATAGATCCCAACAGGCTGCGGGCAGATGTTAGCAACCAGAGTATCTGCTGAGGGTTCTCTGAAAGCTTATAGCCTGCTACAGTAGAGAGAGGAATAAGTGTGTTGGTGAAACAAGGCAGTGCTACCAGGAGGAAACCCTAGAAGCCTGACTGATTTGCAGGGAAACAAGTGCATCTTCATCACTGACAGTCACTGCAAACCAGCACTTACCTCACACACAGAAAAGCCTGCTGGTAAAGCATGCAACAGCAAGAACCCAGGACTAAAACTAGGGGGCAAATGAAAAACAATAGACAAAGAGCGGTTGAAAATATTCTGCAAAGCCTCCTTGTATCAAAGTGAGAGTGCCATTAACACAAATAAGCTTTTAATCAGGTCTTACACAAGGGGGTGGAGGGGGCAGGGGGGAACCACCACAAAACAAAACAAAACAAACAAACAAACAAAAAAAAAACAGCACAAAGGTCACAGTAAAACTCAGCTTCAGACAATGCCGATTGATTTGCTCAGGGAAGAAAGTTTAAAACCCAGCAGTTTGGGGAAAGCAAGCTGGAAGGTAAGACCAATTAAAAACACTGCAGGTGATAACAGAGCAAATAGATGGCAATACAAACCATCTGAAAGGCTGAAACTAGTGCTTCCATGAAGTCAGCACAGAAAGATTCATGCAATGACACTTAAGCTATTTATTACTTTCTGTGATTCATATTCTTAGGGGAATATGGAAGGCTTTCAGAGGAAAATAATAAAAAAAATAGGAACTGAAAGGAGGACAGAAAAAAAGATCAAAGAAGTCTTTGTAGATTAATTCAGAAGTATCTCCAGAGAAGAGCAATTCAGGAGACATGAAAGCTGCTGTTTAGATCCTTCAGAAATTTGAAGACAGTGATATAACAAAACCAAAAATGAAATGAAATCATCAAGGAATACATAGTAGTATCCTAGAAGCATGTGAGAAGCTCTCATCCTCAACTACTGATTTCTTCAAGAAAAAACGGACAAATTATTAGAAAAACGTATTTTATTTCATACTATTCCTCATTATTTAGACAGACCCTGAGACGGCCCCACAAGCCAGTGCTGTAATTAACTGCTCTTCAGCTAGGAAGTGTATGCATAATAGGAAGTCTAATGAGCATACAGTAGATTATCTATACACATACACACACAGACAACAGATAATAAATAACAAAATTATCGGTTTTCTACATAAGTTCAGTTCTTAAGGACTCATTACAATAATTTTATCTTGCAAATTATTAGTGACTATTTTTCAGTAGGGCCTACCCCATCTAGTTTGAAAGAGCAACGTGGACTGATGCATCAAAACCCTCAGCTCAGTTCTACTTGCCTTCAGCACCTGAATCTTACCCTCAAAGTGAATTACAAGCAAAGGGAAAACCCCAAAAGACTCTAACTAGGCTGGCCAAGCAGAACTCTCTAATAATATACAGTAAACTACCACATCCAGAGTACATTTATTAATCTGTCTTCACCTTCTAGTTGCTTGACCAGTGAAGTTATGCTTTTAATACTACAAATAGTTTCTTTCCCACAAGCTTTCTGCTTTCAGGCCGATGTCCAAGAACTCTGTAGGACCACTGTAGACCTGAGGGACAAAGGCTTCGAAGCCTGTTTCTAATTTAAACCAGTGCTAACAGCACATAGACGAATACAACCAAATTCAGCCACCATGCTCATGCCATTACATTTTAAGTTGCAGCGGAATTAAAATGCAGCTGCAAGTCTGCCATCTCTCACCCTCAATGCTTGCTGAACCTGCCAAGTGGACATGCACTATTGCTACTGAGCCCTGGTGTAATGCAAATCAAACTGCTGAAAAAAGCATCTGAGACAATAGATATGCCTCAGTTTGAAATGATTTTAGAACTTTGCCTTGTGATTTCTGAAGTAAAAAATATATAAAACACTGGTTTTGCATATACCAGATGGCATTCATAATCTAGGTATTAACAACAGTGAGCATTTGTATTTAAATAATTCAAGTTTAATATTAAATTCTAGCTTTTTATTTAAAAAAAAAAAAGATTCAGAAAGGAGTACTGGATACAAACAAGCTCAATAAGACTGTATCTAAATGCTTCCTGCTTAAATAATAAAATCCTGACTTCACCAAGAACCAATGGCAAAAACTCCCAAATACCAATTTGTTTTTCTGACAGTACCTATGGTTTTTAATATTGTGCACTCTGCCTGAATGAGAGTAAGCAGCCCAAAAATAATGAGAGAGACCAGGTCTCCATTTGCCCTCAGGTATATGAGCACCTTCAATAAGAATCTGACCAAAAATCTGTCTGATGAAAAAAAACCTGTTGCTGAATTTTGCACTCTCAGTGGTTAGGAGACACTGTCAGCAGGCTAAATTTTTCCATTGTGTGCTTCATGGTTGCCCCATCCTGTGAAGCTAGAACTATAGCACCATTAAACTAACAGAAGAAAAAGTACTGGAAACTAATAAAGCACAATCTAAAAAGAAACAAACTTTGGAATGCAGTGAATGTTTTTCATTAATTCTTTCACATATGGTTTTTATTGCCATCCAAAAATGTCTGAGTGACTCTTATTACTTTATAATAAGTGAACAAATGATTCATATATGGAGCTTCTATCACTGAAAACTAAGCTGAAACATATTCCATGTTTCAGTGAAAAAGTGAAAAAAAATTACCTTTTATCTTAAAATAAGGCAGGTCTTTTACTTAGGGGTATTCAAATATGAATGCTTTATGATTAATACTTTAAAAATGTCTCTGCTGAAGTGAAAAGCAAGATGGCTTTTATAGGCAATAATAAGTACCTGCTGGTAAAGAATTTAAAAGAATAACTTTAACTAGTGTCTTTTTAAGGTTTGTAGTAAGCACCTGTTCATTTCACCCATAGCTTTATTGGATTTTCATAGAATTTTAATACCTCTTTCATACTGGATTTTATTGTAAAAATCTTACCCTGGCTTACAAGGACAAACAAACAAATGTTTAAAAATGAGCTGAAAAACCTAAACCCAAAAATCTTTTCAACAAATGTATGTAAGCGTATGTAATACTTCCCTCATTGGATTAGCATCACCAAAGTGCTGTCTGTATTAGCTCTGCTTCAGCAGATGCCCAGATGTGTGTAACCTTAACACAGAGCAGATGCAACTCAACCCAAGTGTGGGGGATAAAGGCACTAAAGGAACAAAACTGGGTAGTGAGATCGAAAGTATGTGAGGAACAGTGGTAACAGGCATGGCCTTGGCACAGTGCTAAGCAGAGGGCACTCAAGGGACTGCCCACAAGGCAGCTCCAGGCTGTAGCTCCGAGCACTGCTGCTGCTGCTGGCAGGAGGACAGAATCGCCCAGGTCTCACTGATGTTTACAGGCAATATCTGTAGGACATTCTCTGGGGTCCATACCAAAGCCGATTCAGACACTGAAGCTAATGTCTTTCACTACTGAAGCTCATCCAAGATTCTCACTGGCTCCTCGAGTCTTTCACTCTGGTAGCTAATACACACTACCTACAGAAATCACAATGAACGTGCGCAGATGGGCACAACACAGGTAATATTGGAGTAACTTCTGCTGCTAGAAAAATAAGATTCCAAGAACTAAACCTGCAAAACCATATTTCTCTACATTTTGTGCTGCTGTAAGATAGTGACATGTTTCAAAGTAGTTTCTTTAATAGCTGAACCAAGAAAAAAGGAAAAATACTGATTGCACGACGTTCAAAGAGACCTAGAATTACCATCTTCCATCCTATTATCCCAAGCAAACACCTTCTACTATGATAATTTGCAATTTCACTGTGTTTCCAAACTTATTCTATGTGTGCATAAAGACACTGAAGTAATTTTACAGAGATTTGCTTTGAAGCTTGACAGTTTGCACACCAGCACTCTTCCCAAGAGTCTCCCCCACACAATTTCTTGGAAGCGCACCGACACGTTGGTTAGCACAGGAGGTGCGTGCTGGGGTGGGGAGTGTGTGTGGGGGGGGAATATGCAGCGTTTCACATAGAGTCTGGTGAAATGAGCAGCTCAGGGGAGCTGCAGGGACTTAATTAACACTGTGCTAGAGACAGCTCGCCTCGAGAGGCAAAGGCTAGCAAGCCACAAAGGAGTGTTAAAGCAGCGATAACTTTTCAAGCTTTCGGGTTGCAGAACAGGAAGGTCCCGCACAAACAGCATGGGCAAAGGCTCCCCATCATCCCACCCTGTCCAAGACAACTCTGTCCCACTGCACAGGATTTACCTCCAGAAATCACGTTAACCGTCTGTGCAACTCTTCCAGCCTTCTGACCTGTTGGGTCAAGATGCCAACTGGAAATGGGTTTATTTAGGTGGCAACTAGCAAGTATAAAACAGGCTGAAGTTACTTGCCCTGAATAGGACATTGCAGGACCCTCTGCAACTGCAGTAACTAACAGATAATTCCTTCTGTGGCAGGAAACAATGCAGAACCTAACACAGCCTTACACGCACACGGACATGTACTCTAAAAGCTGTCAAAAAATACACTGATTGGTCAATATTAAAAAAAAATTAAAAAATAAATCCTTGGAGCTGAATCCTGCTAATCACAACTTCATCCACAGTTAAGGCAGAATGATATTTTGTCACTGTATGGGCTTAAAATGTTAGTAAATGCATTTTCTGTGACAAGACTTTCTCTCCGTCTTCCACACACCCAGGGCCACTGGTGCTGTATTCGTCTTTCATTCCAGTTGGGCTCAGAACAGACCAGGGTATGACACACATGGAAGATACCCATTCAACAATCAGTAAAAGCTCCCATCATCTGCAGGGTAACATGATAGACAGCAGGGCACACATCGAGCCCACTTAAGTTATAGCCACCTGGATGAGAGAACTTAAGGACAGCCCATTCTCGGCAGAACACACAGAACTGTAGAAGCACATTGTAACGAAAGAACTAGTATTGAAGGTATTTTAGCCATATGCAACTTGTCTTTAAGGGAAGTTGTGTTTGGTAGAAAGGGTACTTTTAACATAACAGTTTTATTTATTTCTTGCAAAGCTAAATCGCAGCTGGTCTGGACATTACTGATTAGTTTTCTTTTTACAGTAACCATCACTGCACATATGGACCGCTCCACAGCTGGTGTTAAGCAACCTGGCATAACGAAACACTTCTTTTTTTCCTGATGCTTTTTCACCCTCTTTCACTTCACCCCTCTTTGAAGAATGCTTTTGGTAAGCACACATTTAGAGTATTTTTAAATCTGTAATTTATCTATGAATTAGAAAAAGATAAAAAGCAATTGGATTTGAGCTTGTTCTCCTTTAATTACAACAATTCATATATTAACTTCCAAAAATGTGAGGTTTTTTTCTTTTTGTAAGAAAAAGTAGAGATCAAAAGTAATAAAAATATGTAATAACGTAATTTTGCTTACAGGGCAGAATTTGGAGACCATAGATCTGTTAATTAGCAGCAAAAAAGCATAAGACAGAACCTCTGTACATAGAAATACGTTGTGTACAGCATGCACTCAGGTTACATGCTTTAGTTTAGAAACTGCATGCTTCAGTACAGTTTGCAGGACATCAAAGCAGAGTAGTTTTGCGACACAAAAAGTGGATTTCTTTTGTTGTCACATCCCACCACGATGAGATAGACATCTCCTTTTCCTGTCTGAACAAGCCAGCAGCAGCAGGTAGCCACAGAATGCAAGATTCATTAGAGCAAAGACATACTTTAGAAGAGACTCATTCTTCATTTTAGGAGACTATATTAAAACCTTCAGTCTCTGTTCTCGTCTAGTCAGTGTGTATATGTTGTAATATTGGCAAGACAGAAAGCTGAGATAAAACAAGTCTTTTAGTTGGCAGTTCTTAATATTCTGATATCTTAAGCAACAATGCAAGATTTCTAGAACCTTATTTGAGCGCACATTCCTGAGAAAATTACGCGTGTAGTAATTTATTTTAGACTACCCCCAAATAATCCCCACATAGCCTGCAATGTGCATATGTATACACACTTCCATAATAAGAAACCCGAAATACATATTTAAATGCTGAAAGTTTTTAAGTCATCACGCACTGATGCTCTTTGACGGTGAAAAGCCAAATAAAAGATTTGCGACAGCGCTAAATTAGAAAGCGACCAAAGGGGCATAGCTTATTTCTTACCTTGGCTGTTTTTTTCACGAGTTGACATTTTTGCTGGTTATGGGACAGAAATAAAATATCTTAAAACTATTTCTAAAGTCTCACTCACACCTGCTTGGATGAAGACTGGCACATAGTCCAAAACTTTAAATTTTTGGTTCAGATTTCTGTTTTCATAACCTGTCTCTATTTATGTACATACACACAAATAAAATAATGAAAAAAAGGCTTTTTGTTTCATAAAGTAAAATGAATCTTCCCACCACCCACCAAAAATTTCTGTCCTTCCTAAAGATCTAATCTGATGAGGCATTGCTCTGTAATTTCAAAGATCCTTACACAAGTCTTGACTAACATTGGGCCACATGAATTCTTGGAGTAATAATTAATGTTATTTTAGCTCTATATCCCTGCTTCATAATCATACGTCCCAATGGACTTATGTACAGGAAATACTATTCAGAAAAAGCAAGCCTTTTTAACTTCATCTACTATTTAAAAGTAAAGTTTTTTATTTACCTTGGCTGACGATGACATCTTTGTGCCTGAGGAAAAATTCAAAGTAACATCGTTAATAATATGTGAAGTGATTATCAAGCCAGCACCATCTAGTTCTTACACACTACTGCATTTGGCAATCCCATCAGATTCTGTGTGCAGTGTCCACCGTAGTATAAGATGCTAAATAAGTAATCTTATTAATCATAGTGCATTATTACCCAGGTACTATTTTATGCAGTTCACTATATATTTCAAGTAACTTAAAACCTATAGTAAGGGTTCCTAAAAATTACCCTGATAACAACAAAAAGCTTTTGAAAATGGAGGTATATTCCTTGTGCATGGAAAATTCCATTTTGAGAGAGCAAACTTGTAATAACCAAATGTTTTTAGCTGCCAAACACCCTCAAGCCTGCACGCAAAGCATTTGACACCTATCAAAATAAGCTGTCAGCACACAACAACACAAATTTTTCTAGGAATTAACCCTGTTAGACACATGGATTAAACGTAAGCAACTTGCAGTTTCATTTAAACTGGACCTATGCATCATTACTGGATGTAAAACACAGTCTTCAAAGCAGCTGAGATGTCTCTCCTCACCAGAGCCAGGAATGAACTACTCACAAAACCCCCTAATTTTTTAATTTTTTTTTTTTTTCCCCGTGAGGAGCGAAGAAACACTAATTTCCAGCGTCACAGCTACTTCTTACCAGAATAATACTCCTTGATGGAATAATGTATTGCATAAAAAAAACCTCTCTCGAATTAATCTGAAATTCAGCAAGAAGGTATGAGTGGCATCCAGTATTTTTAGCTGGATGGAGGTCAAATTTTTGTAATAGTGACAAAGGGTCAAGCATATGCATGAGGAAGGCCATCTCTGGCTATTGGTAGAATCACCCTTCACTACAGTGCCAAATGAAAAATTAAAACTGGATTCCCGGTCTTTGCCTGAAAAACACTGAATGATGGGCTGCCGTGGGAACCCTCTTACTTCTTATGGCTATATCAGCCTGATTTACAGCTCAGTGCTGGCTTAAAGACTGAGCTTACTAAACAAAGCTCATATCCTGGGCTGGTGGCGCAAAGCATATGTAAAACATTTCTGTCCTGGGGCCCACATTAGGGGCTGAATTCTATTCCCTTGCAAAGGACTCGGGTAACTTCAGGCAGATTAGGCCAATGTTTCTTAATTAGGAATGATAAAAGCAATATAACAATATGCCTTTGCACAACATCAACCAACTCTTTTAGAAACTGGGCACACGGGGTGCGAGCAAGAAATGAGTGTTAATGCGTGCTCTTGAATGCAAATAGTGCTTTTATTATGAATCCGAGCCTAAGAACAAGGTATACAAACAACACCCAGTCTTTAATCAGATGATGGTTGACAATTGATAATGTTTGAATCTTTGGGATTTTTGCCAAATACTTTAAGAAACAGGAGCTTCAAGTTTTGAACAGATAACTATAACAATAATTAATCCTAGTTTTTCCTTATCGGCTCTATTTTTCTAGATTAGAGACTGTAGAAGGGCAGCATTTAAAGTCTTTTAGAAAATAAGCAGAACCACAGGGAAATGAAACAAGATACCTCTGTTTTGATCATGCCTGAACCAATATACAAAATGTCAATAAAAGTAAACATTTTTCATTACTATCAAATTTAAAGTATATACCACAATGTGAAAGATATTTTAGTAGCATAACAAAACCCAAGAAACTTGATAAGTACAAATCAAGACAGAAGGTTTTTTCATTTCAAAATATTATCTAGCAGTACCCTGCTATAATCTGAATTGCCAAAGGGCTTTTAAATTCCAGCATGAAAACCAATCATAAAAGGAAAAGAAATACTTGCAAAATATGTAACCCATAATCCCTCACACACAATACTTCACTGCTCTGCAGAACTCTTCAGGCTAAGCAAAAAGCTTTTAGTAAATGTGCCGATATCCACACCCAAGATTAATTTAAGATATTTTTGTTCTTCCCATTCCTAGGATAGAAGGAATGCACTTGCAGTGCTCTTGACTCTAAGGATGTATTTGACAGTCTTATATGTAAGCTAAGGAATACACTACAGACACGATCATAAAAAGACTGGAAATTACTTTGAAAAGTCCAAAAAGTTTTATTTGCCATAGCAGGAGGGGTTTTCAGGCAGTCCTGCCTTGGACCAGCTAATGGCTATTTGAATGAAGACTAATGAGCAGATGTATGAAATCTGAAGATGACATCAAATTGGGGGAAGCTGCCAGCGCGCTGGAAGGATCTCCACAAAATGAAAAGGGGTCAGTCAAAAAGTCAGCACAACAATTTCAACAAATTCAGCAAAATCTCAAAGTCAAAAAAAGAATCAAAGCGCGTGAACATGAAGTGGGAAGCCAAATTAGCAAAAAGGACAAAAATTGGGTCATAAAAGGGGTCAACAATGTGGAGATACAGCAAAAAGCTAACTCTTGTCGCTGTGCTGATAGGAGTAGAAGTAACTCCTCTGTGCTGTTCATCCCTGATGAGGCCTCCACTGGAGACCATAAACTGAGAAAACCTCCTGCAGAAGAACAGCACAAGAGGAATGATGGGCTACAGCACATCACCTACTGAAGGTAAAGCTGAAAACGAGATCCCTGACTATTATCTAGAACCTGCAATCAGGAACCTGGTTAAACAATTAATTTGAGAAACCTACCTGAAATCATGAAAATACTTCCTTACTCTTACAGTCTACATTAGAAACACACGTGCTACATCAAATCCAGTAAATTAATGTCAAGGAAATATATTTGCATTTTCAAATCAGTTTTAATTAAGAAAAAAATGGCTTCACAACAATGGCATTAAGCCATAAATCTTAACTCATATTGCATAATTCTGTTAACCCAAGTGGGCAACGTTAAACTATATTTACATTCAAATTCTGCATTCACGTTGTATAATGATTTTAAGATTCCACAGGCACCTGGAGCACCACATTGGTAGGCTACACAAGTAATTATTCCTGGTAAAAACAAAGACATAAATCGCTTTAGCATATACATAAGTAAGTTCTTTAAAATGCAATTTCATAGTATTTTGACTCCAAGATTCACTTGCTTTTCTGTACCAAACTGATACATACTTGTCTGCATTCTTTGCCACTTTTGATATTAATTTAGATGTTGATGCTACTCTCAGCAGCTTGTTACGACTGTCATCTGAACTCTCCCAAGCACTGTGAGGTTTTTCAGCAGTCAAGGATTTCTTTATGCTAGAAGAAAATAAAAATATTTTAAAATGACAAAATAATAAGGTAACTGGAATGAGTATGCAATGGACAGATCAAGCAGCAGGAGACAAAAGCAGAGCTAGGTCTTCCTTCAAGCTGAAGCATGAAACCGGAAAAAAAAGATTAGTCAAAAATTTCTAACTGGATGAATGAAAACAATTGAGCAAGACAGTTGCCAAATGTTTTACCCATTTCTTTCCATTTCCAAATGCTCTTACATAAAGACTCGAACAAAATAACTCTATACTTCATTACTATATTGCTAATGAATTACAAAAGTGGAAAACAATGGGGCTACAGTGTATTAGCCATAAAGAATAAATTATAAAAAGAATTATTAAAAAAATAATCATGAAGATAACAAAGAAAAGTAGATTTTTTCCCCCTGATTAACTGTTCACCAGCTTCAACACACCGATTTCTGAGGCAAACAGTTATATCAGATTACAGTTTCATATGGCTATTTTGCAGACAGCACATTCTAAGCCACATCAATAGTTTTAATCTTTTTGAAAGAAACGTCTGCAAATTCTTCTTGCGTGAATAAAGCAACTTAGGTTTGGCCCAATACTACAGACAATTAAATTCATGAATTATGATATAATTTTTCAGCACTCTTATTGTAGTCAATTTACACTTATGGGAACCCTCAAGTTCTGCAGTCACTAGTTCATTAGTTTCACACACAGCTTAATCACGGAAAACATGTTCAAAAGTGATCTAGCTGAAATTATTCATCATCCAGTTCATTTAGAGTCTGAATATGTCCTGCTAACAGTATTATACTTCATCCCGTCAGAAATGCTTTTTGCAGGAGTAAGTCTTGAACTGCAACCTTAGAAATGGCAAGCTCCTTCCACAGCACCGCAACAGGCTGAAAGGTCCTGCGACAAACAAGTTAATCATATCAAGTTAAACAATTAGGAGATGAAAAAAGCCATTTTTTTTCCCCCCACACTGCAAAAGATTAGTAAGCGAGACTTCAGACAAACATCTTTACAGTGAGATACCAGGCAGGAGAAAAACAGGCCGCAAGTTCAGCTTCAGACAGCTTAAGAGTTTGTGCAGGACATGGAGACAGAGCCTTTATGGAGTGTTATAACATGCATCAGTCAAGTGAAAGTTTAAATATTTATTAGAGCTGTGAATCCGAGCAATGCAAGACAACATAATCTTGTGAACTACAGTAAATTTCAGAAGCATAAATTTAATTTATTTAAGAGCCCGTTTCAGTCTCCTAAATGCCAAAAGGTAAAAGAAAATTTCACACCTTCCAAAACAATACGGTGACCAGGATCCAAAAAAAAAAACAACAAAAAACCAAACCCACATTGAGTGGTCTGCATGGTTTTGAAACTCAGAAATAATCACCCAAATCTTAAAATCTATTTCCATGATTTTAAAAAGCCATTAAAAAAAAAAAAGTACCCTTTTTTCTCTGCCTAACTCCCACGAAAATGAGTGGGAAGTTAAAGGCAATCCTAAATAAACTTCTACATCCACTCAAGTCAAGCAGTTTTATGTTTTGGGTGTAAAACTAGAACTTTATTCATGTAAAGAATAAGAATAAGAATAAAACCAAAATGAACCACTCTGCAACCTAGCAGGGGTTGTAAAGGCAAGGGTCGTGAAAAAAAAATCCAAACTGCGGTCACGGTATAGAGTAATTTGAGAAGAAAAATTCCCAGAGGAAGAGTTGCAATGATACCAGTCAATGATACTAGTATTTAACAAATGCTGTTACAAGATGTAGTAAATGGCCATGTGCAAAATACACTACACAATTCGGCTATGCCAGATAAAACCTGTGAAATGTATTTTGAGATGGATCAAGTCAAAAGTCATCACTAAATATTTTAGAGTAATGACTGATTACAGGTAATCTACGGTATTAGGATTTCAGTCACAGAGAACAAAAAAACCCTTCATGATCTTAAACGTTTGTTCAAAGAAAAATTGCATTTTTATGCATCTGCTCTGTTGCAATGCACACAAAAAAAATAATAATCAACATTTATTAACTTGATCATGAGATTGGAACTATTTCACATGACTTGTTTTCAAATATGAACTCAGTATCATTACAATCATCTTCCAGTTCTGTACTGTGGCACTGTGAAAACCTTTTAGCTGGAGCAGAGCTCTTGTTTTCTTGAGTTTGCCTGTGTGTTTGCGGAGTCTGTGAGGAGGGCTGGGGAGAAGGTGATGCTTGAGTTTGTGGACTTTGATCATTAGAATGAGATTCCTCTTTTTTTTCTTTCTGTCCGGGAGGTTTTTCCTTCTTTTTTTCTGTACCGCTGTAAAATAAAGTGTAACAAAGGGGGGAAGAAAAAAGAGTGAACAAACAAATAAATTTAAAAAGTGGGAGAAAATGCCCTCTGTGAAGAGATGGGAGAAGAATGTAATTGCTTACTATATATAACCACCAAAAGAACGCTTTGATTATTTCTCACTCTCTTCAGCTTAGCGTTTTGCTAAAACAAGATTTATTCACAAACTCCAAAAATAAAAAAGGTGAGAGAAACATGGAAGATTATTTATTTTTACTGTGTAGTTGTACTAAGCTTACTCTGGTTTTGAAAGGAACTTTGATTTGAGTATGTCCTTCATTTGGGGGTGCTTCTACAGCTTTCAAAGCTGACACAAGTTGATGCACCACCAGTCTGCTGTCCCTCAGGAAAAAAAAAAAACAAACCACCAAAAAAACCCCCAAACATCCTGTGGTTTAGCTCACTGCCTGCCTTTCCATGCTGCCAGCCAAGGCTCAGTGCTAGTGAAAGGCAGGAGTGTGACCTGCACTAGCTCCAATTAGCTTAAATCCACCATTAAACTATAGCCCACCCCCCAAACCCCCTGTGTATTTCTGGGCGTGCTTATCTCTGCACTGTCACCAAGAGGGCGAAATGATGTTGCTGGTCCCTTGGCTCTCCCTGGCTGCACCAGAGTTCAAAGGAAATCATCCCTGAAAATTCATCGCTGTTTTGATCTGTAGTTGACTAACATCAGAGTGTCTTGCTACTTCTTTAATGCACTCCATAAACAAGAGCTAAGAATGTATCTTTATTTTCACAGTGCTATATGTATTAGGTTTTGAAAAAGCTTTAAATACATGTCATTAACAACCTTAAATTCATTAAGAACCAAACCAAAGGTCCACCAAATCAATGGAAAGATTGATTGAAAGTCTCTTTATAAAATATCATGCTTTGCAATATAATGAATCATACAAACAAGAGCAGGACCTGAAAGAGAAGACTTCTGTAGTACATTGCCTTTTTCTTTTAAGATTAAAAAAAAAAAAAACCAAAAAAAAACCACCTTCCATGATAAATGTCTCAGTGCACAAAGCAAGATACAAACACTGTCTAAAAAGGAAAAATAAAGACTCTTAGGTTTGAAGTAACCTGCAAAATAAAAAAGAAATTGTAACTTTTTGAAGAGGAGAATCAAGATTTCTATTCCCTCACACCCTTTTCCCCATCAAACCCTTGTATATCCTTAATTATTTCTGTTTCCATTTAATTTTCCCTACAATGAAAAACAGTAATGCAATATTCAAAATAAATGAATTAAAATTTTAAGATTCATAGGACCCTCTTTTTGTTTCATCTGTTATTTCAATTAAAGTGTATCATCTACCAACGAGATAAAGCCCTCAACACTTATGAGTTCAACTTTTCTAAATGCTTCCAAAGAAGCATTGAAGAACAGGTCAAACCAGGAAAAAGAACATAAAACCCAAAATACATTTATAATGATCACTCAGGATTTCTTCCATATTAACTAGTTAAAAATGTCAATATTATCCATCAAAGTTACATTTTCTTTTTAGAAAAACAGATGAAAACAAGCCAGAAAGAGCTTTCACATTTCTTGAGGGAATATGTGTGATGATAGAGAACAAAGTTGAAGAACTGTGGGGCTTTGGTTAATAATTTATAGCCAGAAAGTCCTTCATTAACTAGAACCATAAAAATTACTGTTATTTTTTAATCAGAAGACTTAGCTTGCATTACTGGATTCAAAAGCATGTTATGCAATCTTAATCTTTTTGTAGTCTGTGGCAAGAAACGCAGTACAGCAAAATAAAATCTTGGAATCTCTTGTCACTAAAGAAAACAAGAGTATCTCTACTCCTGCTCTCACAAGTACAGTGATAAACCTCTGTGTTCACTCTCCCATCTACAGTCTAAAAACTGTAAAAGAGATGAGGGACTCAGCGGGGGAGAGACCACACAAGCCAAATGACTTCCATAACTCCAGCTTGCAAATCTACAAAGAATGGTCCTACTTGGTCAGAACAACAGCTCATCTGGCACCATGTTCTCTCTCTGACGGTGGCATAAAAGATCTCATCAGTGAGGTCATTACCAGGAATTTCCTTCCCTGTGCTTTTTGCAACATCCTGTTTGCAATCACACACCAGCAATCACCTGCAATTCACTTCTGCGTTCCTCCAGCATGCTCAGGTGAACGCCACCCGCCATCAGCAGCATATCATCTAAATTACCAATTCAGTCTCCTACTTTCTGTGTTCTTACCCAAAATAATTTACCTCATCTGATCCATCTCCTAGAAACCACAGGTTCAGTGTTGGAGTCTCTTCAATGGCTTCACCGAGCTTGCCATCTGTGGACTACCTGTTTCACACTTTTGCCAGAAGGTTCACTCTTTAATTTCTCTGTTGGGCCATGAGAGCCACTGGACCACCCTGGTTTCTCTGAGCCTGCAGCACAAGGTATACCTTGGGTTCTAACACAGTGCTTTTATCTACCTTTAGCTTACAAGCAGGCTTCTTTTTTAAGCTGCCATTTTAACATGAAAGAGAATTATATAGACATGTGGCAGACTTGGTATTGAATATCTTTGTGCTGAATTTATTTGGTTTGCTCTCTCCTGATAAATTCTTCAGCTTAATTGTATTATGACTGCTATTACAGAGCAGCTTTCCCACTAGTACTTCTTGAACTAGATCTTGTGCAACAACTGAAACCAACTCAAGAACAGCACCTTTTCTTGTGGCTTTCTAAAGATTAGCTGTTCTGGGAAGCAGTTATTTAATGCAACCAGAAATTCTTTCCTAATCCCATCTTGATGAGGCATT
Source organism: Nycticryphes semicollaris (assembly GCA_013400055.1). Classification (NCBI taxonomy): domain Eukaryota; kingdom Metazoa; phylum Chordata; class Aves; order Charadriiformes; family Rostratulidae; genus Nycticryphes; species Nycticryphes semicollaris. The sequence continues at coordinate 235,413 of VXBJ01006814.1, forward strand.
TCTTCAGTCTACATGTGAGTAGTTAAGATCTATTACCATCTGTCCTAATTTTGCAGATTCTCTAATCTCATTTAACACCACGTTTCAGCCTTTGGGCCACAACGTATTGGCAGCTACTGTGGAGGGTGGTCATTCTGAAATATGAAGACTATTCCTACCAGAAGCTCTTTTCAGAAGAATGCTGGGTCCCAATGAAAATGATCAAGCAGGACTTCGTGAAAATCATCTGGATACGAAGTATAAACCTATTTCCAAATCCAGTGATGATACAAGGTATGCAGCGTGTTTTTTGTTCTAAAGTGTTCCAGCACCTCTATGGCAAGTGAGTTGCAGAGTACAAGGCTGAAATTTTGCCAACAGATACATGACTTCATCTCTGTCAATAGCACATCACCTACCTGTCGTTTGTGGTACATTCCTGGGCTCTGGCTTTATTGACAGCTGATATTTTATCATACCTTTGTCAAAATCAGATGTGCTGTTGTTATGCAGCTACTGAGCCACCAGATCATCTACATGATGACAGTGTTTCAGTTGGTAGAACAAGGATTAAACAGTCCAGGAAATTAAATAAAAGGAATTCTCCGAGATAGCAGGTCTACAGAGGCCTGAGACCCAGAAACATACAGTGTTAAGACTGCACAAAATACTGATACTAAACTTCAACACCAGTAACAGTTTGGACACAAGTAGGCCTTCTGTTATTTGTGACCAGATGTATGGCTACATATATTTAGAACACAAGAAACCATAGGCAGATTATGGGGGCTGTTTGGTAGCTGAAGCGTAATTCCACATCAACAGATGACCACATCCACCAACCGAGATATTCTCCTTTGGCATCCTTCCTTTTCAACCATGGCAAGAATGTTAGAAATAGACACATTTACCTTAATTTTAAGGAAATGGGACAACTATTGCCATTCACATTCATATTGGCAGTTGAATGTCAATACTAGTGTCTCCAAAGAGATTTCAAGGAAGCGTTTCTAAAGACAGGAGAGTGACAGGAACTGCTGAAAAGACAGAGGGGACTTGAGGCTTCCTAAAACAAGCCTTGAAGAAGGGAGTCACACACTTTCAGATGTGCTGAAAGCACCAAAACCTCCCTGGTAAGTTATTTGGGTGCATGAGGAGAGCTGCCCTCTGCATATTAAGGCTTTCCTCTCTTGGCTTATCCAGGTCTCCTTTTAAAGACCTTAACTCAGATGAAAGAGATGCCGGCCACTCCACTCTGCTCTTCTCTTCTGTAGTCAAGTGTTGAGCAGCCAATGAATCAAGAAGATGATTCAGCACAATCGCAAGCTAAACAACGCGGGATCCGGACTGGCTCTCATCAAAGTGCCAAGAGCCAAAGGCGTAAGATTAATGGAAAAGTGCTAACTAAGAAATACCTTCCTGCAGAAATGTCTTTTGTCCCAGTGCCTGTCACGCTAGCAGATAGAGACATAAAGCAATCACTTTCTGATTTATTATTGAAAAGTAAACATAAGGATTCAATAAAAAGAAAGATATGCAATGCTACACAATGGAGATGAGAGAAGAGCAGGGCATTACCCTTTGCTTTCCAAATTCCAAAGGGCACTGAAGCTTTTTTGCATTTGTTCTCATGCAGTTTATATTTGCATACAGCATTTTTATTCACTGAAGTATATAATTTCCCTGTCTTCGTGTACAGTACAGTATTTACATTCGCACTAGAAGATAAACCAGCCACTGGAGTTGCCAGACTACTCTCCAGAGACAAAGAATTTTTTCACATAATTTGCCACAGTTATACATTAGAGTATTCTCTGTCCTGCGTCTGTATCTGGCAGCCTGTTCTTCACAACAAAGAGGAACAGGTGCAAAACCTATTGATTAAAAAGCCATGTAATCATCACCTAACAGAATAAAGTAGTTACACAAACACTATTTACTGTATGCAGATAAAACCATTAAATGCAGGGAAAAATATACTGTTTGGTCCTTAGCTCATTTAACCTGCAAATGTGCAAGCAGTGTTAATTCTACAAATTCAAGATCTGATACAGATATTCTTCATAAAGACTAAGTAGCTATGTTTTGGGTTAAGGTTTTCTACACAAAAATGTAAACTTTTATCTTACACAATTCACTATTGTTTCATAGTTATTTTGCTATTGCCTACTATTTAACATCCAGACAATAGAATCAGTTTTGTCCTTTAATTTCCTTGAAAAAAACAACACAAAAACATGCAGATGAATACCAGAAGCAAAAATTTTCCATTTTTATTGGAAATACATTTGCCTGCTCTGTCCCTTAGTGAGAATGCATTTTGGACAGTATGCACTATAGAAATACTTTCCATTTACGAGTTCTTTTTAGAATCCTGCTGTAAGCAGCCCAACAAAATGGTACATCTCCAAAGCGTACTTGTGCCTTACTACACCTCAGGAAGCTCTGCTGAGGGTCATACAGAGGGAAAAATAGAACTCTTTACTTGTTTGTTTTGGATTATTTTTTTCTTTCAAAAAAATATGACTTAAATCTTACTAAAAAAACCAGTACCTTTTTGCAGCAGATGAAAAAGTTTCTTTTCTGGCAACAGAAACAGAGGAACCGTGGCTTGTTTTCCTGCTTCCTGTACTCCCATTAGTTATACAGGACATCGAGATAGCTTCTCGGAGGCTTGGCTGACCTAGAAAAAAAAATAATTGCGGAACACAAGGTTTTACAGCTGTATCCAAAGATCCATCTGAAAAAACCAAAAGCTCTCAAATGTGGACCTGGTATCACCTGTCAGCAGCCCCAGCACTCAGGACAGCCGTGTACCCTGTATTCAGTGACATACATTCATGAAAGCCTTAACCTAGGCAGGTAGAGAAGGGAGACCTGGGACACTAAAGCGAGAGTATGCTCTGATAGGGATTAACTTCTCTACTGCCATGCTGCCAGCAAATACTTTAATTCAGCAACATGCCACATCTTTTTCCAGTTGTGATCCACAGGGAGAATTAGATTACAGCTAGGTTTGTGAAGCTGGTAGCTCCAACAGCTGTGTGACAGCAGATCTGATTATTTCAACTCTGTTGTTCAAAATCATCACAGCTCAGCTAATACAACACATAAGGTTTGTTGCTTTCAGTTTGTTTGTTTTTCACTAAAGTTGAAAGAAACTGCAGACAGAAGCCCCCTCTGTACTGAAAGAATTATTAAATTATTCAAGGGATGTGATCCTAAGGATTCAAAAATCAAGTTTTTCAGCTTGTTTTCAGCTGCCCTTTCCACGTTAAAAGGGTATTGACGTTTCAGTAAATACATTACGATATAGTTATTAGGTTTCTGATATAGTTTACTCCGTAGAACATCTGCCACATCCAGTGAACACTACAGGCTCCCTCTCGGGATGAATCAAGACTGTATACGTGAAGAAGGCTGTTGTCTGTCAGATGTCCACTTCAGTCATTGCAAAAGTTTGAAACTATGCAGTGAATGTGGGAGGGGAGGGGACTGCAAGGAAGATGGGGGGACTATTTAAAGATCTGAATGCCAGCCTAGCAATCGGCTCCCAGACCTGCCTCTGCCACAGACCATCAGTGAAATACAAGGCATTTTACTCAAACCTGACATTTCACCCTTTCCCACTGTGTATCTCTCCTTTTTGCATGCTTGCCTTATTTCTAAGGATTTATTCAGAAAAGAGTTTTGTCCCCGCCTCCCCCCAAGTGCTAAACATGTGCTGCTTCTCTCTGATGCCTTGAAAAAATCCCTGAGCTTATTTCACATTAAGCATCCAAAAATCAGCAGTCACTTTTGACTCCATCTCTGTGCCACATCCCCATTTCACAAACAGCAAGTTGTTACTGCAGCTCATGGGGTCGTGGTGTCCAGCCACACTGACTTCAGCAACACGCATGAAGGACACGACTGACAGGAAAATAACAGGTCTGTGTTCAGGGCAGGCTTGGAATAGTGTGAGATAGATAAGGCATGAGGCCATACATTGAAGATAAAGAGTGAAAAAAGCAGCTCGGGAGAATCAACTGCTCTGTGGACTGAGGGCAAACTCGCATGGATGCACGTTTTAAACAATACCAGCAATTTGGACCATTCATCACATCACAGCTGTAGCAGGCAGGCTGAGAGGCAAATTCATTCTTATTTTAAATGAGCACTTTACAAAAGATACCCATCAAGGGAATATTGGATTTCAGAACTATTTGGATGGAGGCAGAAATGCGCTGACCTGCGCTAACCATACACTGCTTCAAACACACCCAGCAGCTTGTGACCACATCTGAAATTCAGATCAGGAAAGCCAAAAGGGGCATGCACAGTGTCCCAGGCAGAAATGAGAATAAAGGAAATCTGAAGAAAGTAAAGACACACTTAAACACAGAAACACTGCAAAGATCATTGTTGTTCTTCCCAAATTCTGCACAAATCAATTTTGCATGATTCCTTCCAACCAGTACTTCTTGGAGACCGTTTTATTTGCAACATACACATTTGGAATACAGATTTTACTTTAAAAGTTAACATACTGTACAAAACCTCTAAAGTTCAAAAGATTTTTACCCCCCCTGTGTAACTTAGATGCAAGAACAAAAGCACAAGAGCTTAAAAAGCACTTTTAGTATTAGAAGAATATAAATTAGCGACTTTTATTTTCAGTGACCAAGTAAATCATCTTCTTTGTGAGATGCATAATATCAAGGCCTATGATTCACTCTTGAACTGCATATGACCTTAACATCTCTGTCTGCTCATAATAATAGATCAATGCCTCTCCAACCGGCATGACCGTGGCTTTCCAGAAACATGAATCAGGAGACATAATAGTGGCAATTCTCAGTACGGTGGGGAAAGCATTCAGCAAGAAGTGTAAAGAACAGTGTCACTACTGACAGGCTACAGGAACTTCGTAAGATGAGGGTTAAAAAATTGCTCCATTTTCTCAAGCAAGGAGCATGTTGCTATTTTGTTCACTGGTGGTATCTAGAACCATTCCCGCTACTAAGTATGAAAAGTGTTAGCTCCTGCTGGCATCCAAGGACAACACTGATGACAAATAAAACTGTACACCAATGACAAGAATGTGCTCTGCTCCACACAACGATGAATGCAATAATAATAATAACAATGATCCATACTGCAGTTTTAAAGTGGAAGTTGATAGTAGATCTGCAGAGTACTTCTTAATTTCAACAAGTACATGCAAAATTGAGATGAAGGTTTTTGAATCAAAGTAGAAAAATTTGTGAAATTATTAACAATTACACATAACCCAGATCTCCTGAATCATTAATTTCTTGAAAAAGTGACCAAAACATTTGGCCACACGATGAAAACATCAAGATCTAGCAATCTACTACAAAGATAGTCCTTTGCAGCAGTCAAGCAACAGAAATACCAAAGAGCATAGGAGAACAAAAATTCTAGATCAATAGACTACAACAATTGAGTTCTCCCAGCACTCAGATTGCACGTCTCTACCAATATTGTGTCATGCGTCACCTGCTAGCATAAACAGTCTGAAATTTGTCAGACTGCATAGTGTTCAGCCTTATCTGCTAGTTTGGAACAAAAGCCAGACATAAACTGAGCATAAAATAAAAGCCAGTGTATGGTGACCAGGATTAAATCCAAATTGTCAGAGATCAAAGCAGTAACAAATGTCTTTTATGGATAATGGATTCATCTCTGTTCTGATAATTTTCATAGAATAGTATCTGTTGAGTTCAAAAGCAGCATTTCATTAACATCTGTCAAGTATACAAGTGTGTGAATGAAAGATAAGTAGGATTAGAAAAAGCAGACCACAATAAACCAACAATCTATTTCCAACTCTTTTATCAGCCTTGATTAGCTAAGTGGGGAAAAACTGAAGCCAAGCTGCAAGAGACAGTGGTAAGTTTTAGAAATGTGTGTCCTGTGATAACATGATAAGCTTTTCTTTCCAAATACACATACAAAGTACTAGCGCTGAGGATCAGTTAGTAATTAACTTATTTTTCCCAAACTGAAAAATTACAGGTTTTTTCAATGTTAAAATGTAGGGGTTTTTACATTATTACTTGTGTTAAATAGAACTTAGTATCTTTTTTTGCTTAGTATATTTGTTTGCTGATACCCTGACAGGTAAACTGCCTTTTTTCCAAGGAAAAAACAAACCCTTCTTTTCCCTTCTTCATGTAATTTCCATTTAAAGTAAGTAGCTACAGCTACATAAAAATAAATTCTCTGGGCATTTCATTCAAGTGGATTTAAAACAAAAAGCTTAAAAAATTACGTTGCAAAAAAAAATATTTACTTATTGTTTTTCTTTAAGCTTTCCTTTTTTTTTTTTTTTTTTTTTTTTTTTTTTTACATACAATATCCAAGTCCTTTAACAACCTTAGAATACTTCCTTCTCAGAAAAACTTGACAAAGATTTCTGTATTTCAAATATATTACATGTCCAGGGGCTTTATACAAATAAAACTGATGGCTTGAAATATAGAAACATAACTTAGCATTCTTGCTAAAGAAGTGCACAGTGTGTGTTCAACCACACTATTAGTCACCCGAGAACCCACACAGGTGAGCCACAGAAAAACAGACTGAAATAGTTCTAAGTGTAGCAGAACATAAGATTTTATCTGCACTTCCTTCCTAAAATAAAGACATAAAAAATGAACTAGAAATTATGACAAATCCTAAACTTACTTCAAAATAAGGGCTGAGCCCAGAGAGTGGTGTAAGTGGAGTTAAATACAATTGGTGGATGGTCACAAGTGGTGTCCCCCAGGGCTCAGTACTCAGGCCAGTTCTCTTTAACATCTTTATCAGTGATCTGGATAAGGGGTTCAAGCACATCCTCAGTAAGTTTGCAGATGACACCAAGCTAGGTGGTAGTGCCAACCTGCTGGAAGGTAGAAAGGCTTTGCAGAGGGATCTGGACAGGTTGGATGGATGAGCTGAGACCAACAGGATGAGGTTCAATAAAGCCAAGTTCTAGGTCCTGCACTTGGGACACAACAAACCCATGCAGCGCTACAGGCTGGAAAGCTACCTAGCAAAAAAAGGATCAGGGGTGGGGAGTTGGTGGTCGACTTTCAGCTGAACATGAGGCAGCAATGTGCCCAGGTGGCCAAGGAGGCCAACAGCATCCTGGCCTGTATCAGGAACAGTGTGGTGAGCAGGACTTAAGAGGTGACTGTGCCCCTGTACTCGGCACTGGTGAGGTCCCATCTGGAGCACTGTGTCCAGTTTTGGGCTCCTCACCACAAAAAAGGCACTGAGGTGCTGGAGTGGGTCCAGAGAAGGGCAACAAAGCTGATGAGGGGTCTGGAGAATAAGCCTTAAGAGGAGAGGCTGAGGGAGCTGGGGTTATTCTGGCTGGAGAAGACTGAGGGGAGACCTTATTGCTCTTTATGCCTACCTGAAATGAGGTTGTGGAGAGGCAGGAGTTGGTCTCTTCTCCCAAGTCACAGGTGATAGGACAAGAGGAAATGGCCTCAGGTTGTGCCGGGGAGGTTTAGGTTGGATATTAGGAAAAATTTTTACATGGAAAGGGTTATTAAGCATTGGAATGGGCTACCCAGGGAAGTGGTTGAGGCACTATCTCTGCAGGTATTGAAAAGTCAGGTTGACATGGTGCTCAAGTACATGATTTAGTAATGTTTTTTTGTCAGTTAGGTTGATGGTTGGACTAGATGATCTCACAGATCTCTTCCAACCTAGATGATTCTACGATTCTATATTATAATCAATCATACCAAAGCTGTTTCAAAGTATGTTGAGTGCCTCGGCTCATGGAAGATGCTGGCAGAGAAATAAGCTTGGGAGCACTAAAACTCTCTTCAAAAAGAGAACTGTACTCTGAAAGGTAAGGGAAAAATTTTCTTCAGCATTTTGTTTTCCTTATCTATTGCATTTAGGTAGTAAAAGTCAAATTCTAATTGAGACTTCTTAAGTAGAAAAAATGTCCCCTTCTATCACACAAACAAACATTACAGGTCAGGGCAAGATACTGGTTCTCAAATACTGACTACTATTAGGAAAAAATAACTCAGTTCACTACCTATGTGTTATGTTTTATCTTGTTTAATAATTCAAATTTTAAGAGGAAATTAAGTTTTGACAAACTTTCTTATTCTGTACAATGATTACATCTAGCTGAAAAAATGTGATGTTTTTAACATTATGTTTTATTGAAGCTCAATTTGACAAATCTCAACTGTAAATTGGCTATTAAACATAGATTATTTGTCATTTCCTATTAAAAGGAAAAGAACTATCTGTGTAGAGGCATATTATGATGCAAGAGTTGGAGACTATATAGCTAACACAAACATTTGAGATGCAAGTGAATCTGTCCCAGTAGGTAGCTAAATTGACCACAATGTTAAGAATCATTAAATATCTATTTAGAGATTTCCTACAATTTTTTTTCATAGAAAGTTACTTGATCTGTCAATGCATACATTTTTAACTATAACTGATCCTCCTAGAGACATAAAACTCCTAAGAGCGTAGGGGAGCCATGCCTCTGGTCTCACGCTTGGCTCTTTGGGCCTACAACCCAGGGAAACTGAAGACTTCTGTGGCATGGGACAGTCAATCACTTATTCAAACCACACAGCCCTTTTCCTCCTCCCTCCTTCATTTCTTATTATTTTGCCATACTTTCCCAGAGGCACCATCTACTTCCTCAACCAACTGCCAAATAAGATATATCCAAGCAGAAGAAAGAAAACTTTAACTACAGTAATCTGAAGTAATTTCATATACTCTGGAAAACAGTGATGAAAGAGCTACTCAAGTGTTAAAAACAAAAAGAGATTTTATTTGAAAAAGTTAGTGGCACCATTTAACTGTTCCAACACTGCAATTCTTAGTTTGAGAAGCATCATGGAGAACAGCAGAGTACTTCTCAGGAGAATTTGTGCCGACGCTGTTCTAACAGAAGCACACAAATGCAGAAAACATATCCAAAACTGTAAGCAGCATATGGAAAGAGAATGACACTTGTCATTCACACTGAAACCACAAATGAAACACACTCCTCTACAACGCTCTACATATCTTCTCCAATTAACGAGATTATTGTTATGGAAGTTAAAAAAAATAAATAATGAAATTGAACTTTCTTCTTCTTCAGTTCTCTTTCCTTAAACTTGGTTTAGGTGGTTAGTGATTAGTTCCTTAGTTCATTAACGTCCTCTAGATCCAAATTCTTTAAATAATGGAAAATATATGAAGACTTTCAAGAATAGTAAGTATAGCAGGGGAAAAAAAAAATAAATATTAAAGACAGAGGAGTAGATAGGAAAAATAGGGAAGAAATGCAGAAAAAAATAATTCTAATGCAGAAAGAACAGATGGCACTAAAACCAGTACCTGGAAAATCCATTAAGACCTCAAGAGTATCATTATTTGTTATGTGAGTATACTGCCTGCAGACTTCAATTGGACTATTCCCATGAGTAAAATGACACATGTACAAGCTTGCCAGGTTAGTTTTAATATTGTGGATAAAAGCCTATATCCTACCTCTACCATAAGCATTTTCCTATCTACACTTACATTTTCTGTCCTTTTAACATTTAGTGATAGGACAATATAAACACGTACCCAGATATGAAAGCAATTCTGCACATTAAAATATGTTGAGATTGAAGCCACAAATTATGCTTTAATAATAAAGTCAATTTTATTAATAAATTATAAATAACATAATATTAATATAACAAATATGTTTGATAAATATAAATATTAAACAAAATTACTTAATGTTATTGAAATTAAACCATTGTTGAGATTAAGTAAAAATTCCATCAGAAGTGCTTTGCGCAATGAGATGGAATTTGATGCAAGATACTACATAGGATTTTTCCTATTGAAGAGACACACTATTTCACACGAAAGAAGGGAGCAGGAAACCAAGGAAAAAACTCTCTGGGTTCCTACTATAAAAATCCAGTGCACGAAGGAAAAAAAAATCTGCATTCCCAGTACACAGCTGCTTTTGCAGGTCCCCAAGATCACTTTAGCAAGGCCTCTCAGTCTGCCAGCCTGCTTTGTCATGGGAGACTCCTCTCTGCAAATTGTCATCCACTGCTTCAATTTCACTTATGAGTTGAATTTGTATATGAGTTATTTGACATCAATTCTTGTCCAAGTACCAGGAAGTGTTCCTCCAAAGGTTTAACCTGTGACAAGTCTCCTCATTATTTCAGAGCCCAGAAAAAGGACATGAACTCTTTGTTTCTCTGCAGGCAGACACCCCACGTACTTTCTGGTAGATGGCCACTTTTTCAGGCAAAAGCTTATACCCCAGTGATACAATTAGTCTGAGACATTTTACTTGTGCCATTGTTCGCCACAAACTTCTCTCCACACCCAGAGCCTGAGGGATGAATTCTCCTGTTACACACATTTTGACACCCTGGAAGATTTTAATAGGTTTACCAGGCACCAGCTGTGAGCCAATCTATCTTGCTGGCAGCCACAAGTACCAGACTGCTTTATGCTTTCCTTTTCTTCAGTGTCCAGGTAATCTTTGTTCTTGGAATTTTTTGTGAATGTTAACAGCATCAATCATGCATCAAGAGCTGAGACGTGTGGCAACAAGAGACAGAGCTGCCAAAAGCAAAGAACTTTTCACCACAGAAATTTTTCTTACCAAGTCATCTATTAAAAAAAATTTAGAGAAAGAAAGGGAAAAAACAAAACAAACCACACAAATGTACGCACGCAGTATAATCCCCCCAAACCCTACAGTGGCTGCAAGCCTGTTCCCTGCTTAAGCCCTTTCATATTTCTAATCCTCAACACTATCTTTGGACCTGGTAATTTCTCCTTTGCATAGCTATTCTTAGCTGTGTGCAGAGATGGAGAAGTACTATTGTAGCCCTTTTTACTTTGAAAAGATTTTTTCTATTTAGAATGACTTTGCATTGAGAACCACTAAAGACGAAAACAAGTCACATGCGAACATTCCGTCTGCTTTTCACTGTGCAATGCCTAATTCCATTGCAAGCCCTACTAGAGATTATTTCCCTTATACAGTATCTCCACTTCATGCTTTACTTGAAGGCACCAAGGTGGCTAAAAAAATCTCACCCTTTAGCTTATCTCATACAGTTCACAAACCGCCTATCCCTATATGAAGGGCAGCTTCCTTCTGAGGCAGGGCTAGACAGACAAAATAATAGGTAGCAACCCCCTGACTGACAGCCCACGGGTTAGAAATAAAAATCTACCCATGCCCACGTGAATTGTTTCACTGAAGACTGGACTAAGTTCAAAATAAGCATGCAACAGAAACGCAAGAAAGAAGAAAAACAAAGACTACAAGGATAATGCAAAAAAAAAAAAAAATGTAGCTTCAGCTATGGTTGATTCAATCTGTCAAAATCTGTCAATGTAAAATAAAAGGGATGAAAAAATGAAAAACAGAATTAGCTCACCAGATACACAACGCAGACAAACTAACACAAAGGAGGAAGAGATCTCTTTTTGCAATGAGTTGGGCCATCAACTTCAGAATGAGAAAAATCAGTGAAAAAGTGCCCCTTCTAGCATGATTCAGTCTGTTCCCAACACTTATTTTTAGCATACAAAAACCTTCTTCAAAGATGCTGCTGAGGTGACAAAAAAAAAGAAAAAAAAAAAGAGATGTTTTAGAAAAACTAATTTCAGCAACATGAAGGAAAGACTCCTTAGAAGTAGGTTAGATATTGTCTCTTACTCAGATTAAAACTCTTGTTCGATGGAAAGATTCAAATTGGCTTTTTCCTGTACTAGGATTCTTGTAAATTCAGCTTATTTTAATAGTATTTATCTCACTGTGATGCCATACTTCAAATTAAACACATCCCTTTCAATTTATTTGGAAATACATACACAACTATTCTCTTTGCTCATTATTTATGTCAGCATGGATTTAACGGCTGCTGTAGAGACAAATGATTCTCTGAATTAAAACTTCAGCATTTTTTTAAAGAAAACATACCTATAATGTTCACCATGAAACTGCAATTGTTATAATGCAGAAATCCAGATTCTTGACAAGATCACAAACACCAAAGAGAGCTTTGGATGAATACAACTGCCTGTGTAACAACCATGACTCAACTAGTAAGAGCCTGTTATGTACCCATAAAAAACTTCAAAGAAAAATTAATAATTACTTCCTTGAGTGTTATTTTTGTATGAAAATTCAGGCCTTCTGCCAATCCTACTCACTCACGAAAATAATACATTTCTCTTTGTTACAACATTTCAGGAGTTCTTTATCTATTGAATGAACTTAAAATACAGAAATCAAAGGCAGAACATAAGGTACTACAAAAAACTATGTACAAACATATTCATTATTTATGAATAATATTTAATGTTGTTAATAATTATTGATATTTAATTACTTTAATATTGCTTTAAACATCACTATTTTAACAAATATTATTTTATTAAAATTAATCTCAAGTTCGTTCTTCAAGTCTAATTGTAGACTTTTACAAAATGCCTGTGATTGCATGTGAACATTTTGGTTTGTGACACCTTTATGCCATCTATATGCGGCTGTTTTCATGATAAACAAGTTAATGTGTTGCCTGACGGTATTAGGAAACTAAACACAATGGGGCCACATCCACCACAACTTAAATACAGTGTCAATTAGTCATAAATCATTTAAGTTCAATGTCTTAGCTCATATGTGTAAATCTCTGCCCCAGCCCCCATCTCTTTCTTGACAGTTAACATTCCTTTGTCATTAAGTGGTAGAGATGCAGGAGCACAAAGCTGAAGGTGTTCAGACATTCCACATACTTTCCCGTCCCCCAAGAAATAATTAGTTTATTCTTCACTGAACAAATTCACCTGGAGAACTTTGTACGGCCCTAGGACTTCCAGAGTCCCAGTAAGCAGATGGTCCCAAGGCGTTTTGCAGGACACAGCTCGTTTGCCCTGTCTGCATGGAGTTCACCGGGTATTACACCGCTCCAAGCCAAGGGTCTTTAGCCATGGTTCTACATATTCTCTGTGTTTAAATGGGAAGAATAAGGTCCTGTGTTGCACACTTTTTTGCCCACACCTTTCTACTTGGACATTTTGGTTTTGTCATAACAGACAGCAAAGATTCATTTAGTCAAAATACTAGCTAGAACTCTATTTACACTCAGTTAGAGAAGGAAGCCTCAATCCTGATGAGACCAGAGATTCATATCGGGTAGACAAAAGCTATATTTAGAAGCTGGGCTGACAACAGTCTACCATTTAGCATGCAAGAAAGAATGGCAGGATTCAGAGCCCAAGCCAATTAAGCATCATCACTTCCTCCCATCTGGTGGGGAGACTGCAAAAACACTTGATTAAGGAATTTCATATCTCTGCCACATCTAAAATAATTCAAACTTTCACCATTTTCAGATATTGCGATTTTAACCTGTATAATGCAGCCACCCACACAAGCACAGGTTAAGATAAATTCAGTGTTATATGGGTGTTGGTGTAATGGGCGTACTTCAAGGCCGAAATACAAGGACTGAGCCCAGAAAACTCTGCACTGCATGGTTTGATGGGGATACATGCATTTATGGTGAATTAGAACTGTGAATAATCTAAGTATGACCTAAAGCTTTATTTAATCAGAAGCTTAATATGTACCACAAACATATATAGCCATTGTTTTCTCTGAATATAAAATTGTAAGTTGGAGTAAATTCAAGTAACTCAATTCAAGTAGTTCTCCGGAATAGAAAATTAAATGTTCATGGAAAAAAAAGTAAAAAAGTATGAAAAAATCAGCACAAACAACATATAGTTTCTTTGCTTTTAAACAGTCCTACGTACATCTAAATTACAACGTAAAAGTTACTAGCCACTATGCAAAAGAGATATTGCTGAGTGGCTACAAGGCCACTTCTTAAAAGAAACCTAGTGGTGATGAGTTATCTCTGTAGATGAACAAAAATTAACTACATTCAGAAAACTTCCTTATTTGGTGGCAATGTGTTTTGGGGTCTTTGCTTAGTTTTGTTTTTAATTTAGACGCAGGGGAAATGTAGCCTCTCAAACTCATTCAGTTGAATAAATTCTAGATGAAGTCAAAGCTGAGATTCAAGAGCTGCTAATAAGCCCCAGAACCCCAAGTGACAGGTTAAAGTTCTCAGCGGTAAATCATTTCATCATTTAAATTTGAACAGGAAGCTTTCAACAAGAAGTTGGGTAAATTTTCAGGGAAGTTAAGTACATAAAATTGCTAGCAAAGAGCAAAATTAATAAGCATATTTCAGCTATTTGCCATATACTATAAAGGCACTCTTAAAAACACTAACTTATCTAGCCCAAAATATCAGAAAGAAAAGGGGAAAAAAGTGATTGATGGAGAACATTCTAAATTATAATGTCCTGACTCTAGAAAGAATTTACCAAATATAGGCTTACCTTTACTTGGTGCTGATTTTCTCACAGCAGCTACATGGTCTTCAGAGATAGCAAGTCGCCGTAGCACATCAGCCAACGCTGCTTTCAGCACAGTGATTTCATCCTCTTGTTGCTGTACTCTCAGCTCCAAAGCTGAAAGACGGTCCTGGACATCAGACGTACTCGCAGCTGAGATGCTGTCATCTGTGCAGCGGGAAAACAGAGTAGAAAGAGGCATTTAACTGTTTTGTTCTAAACTAAAAGTCTCAGAAAAAGAAACATGTGCAGCATGAGTATGTCTGTCCCATCATTTTGAAATACTGAAAACTTTCAAACATGTTCAGGTAAAGGAGGAGTGGATATTATGGTAAACGTATCAAATTAAGGGTTCAAGACAGAAACATCACTAATCATTACCTTAGACAGAAGGCTTTAGGCTTATTACAATCAGAAGACGAAATGCATTTTCTGTTAAAATAACATGGAAAGAAAAACATGGTTCACCAGAAAAAGGAAGATTGAAATTAAGCTTATTTCAATAGCGAAATGAATTAACTAAGATGATATAAAACTGTGGTGAGATTTCACACTATATTCTTTTGGACCTGTTGAAGAATTTTAAATGTGATCCTTAATTTTAAATCAAGACGTGGCATAAACAAACAAAAAAAAAGAAGAAAAAATCTGCAGTTGAACATGTTAGCCATGACCTAATTGCATCAAGCGGCAATCTCAATTCAAATGGTCTAGATGAGAGTTCTTAACTCAAATTCCTCCTCTAGCTTTTTTCACATCACCACCCTGCACGTGCCAAAACAATATATGATATTATACCATTTGGCTTGAAGCAAACAGAAAATAAATTTGCTACAAAAAGGTTCCAAAAGTCTGTTTGGCCACACAGAGACAGATTAGCATTGAAGGCATAATCCAGCCAAATCTATTCTTCAGTGGTAAAAAGGAAATTACAACTTCTGCATACTCTTTGCCTTTGACAGTTCTTTGCATTATTTCTGCCAAGCCAAAATAATACATAACAGATTTTTGTATTTGGCTGTTCCAATAAGTCACAGGCCAACCACTTGAAAAAAAAAAAAAAAAAAAAAAAAAAAATTA